>CM029535.1:19739197-20286697 GCA_017141395.1 Laodelphax striatellus
TATACAAATCAAAATATTTAATATACAAATTATTTTATATATAATATACAATTTCATTTATTTATTACTAGCAGGTCACCCGTGCTTCGCTAGGGATCTCAGAAATCCAGTTGAGGTTAACGATATTTACGTCCAAGTAAAATTTAATGAGGTAGCCTAACTGATAGTACATTTGGGATACATTTTTGATGGATTGGGTATCCATATCTTTATGTTTTTTCATACTTTAAACATACGGTATTATGAAACACCTTTTCCATTTCATAATGGTATAAAGAACATCTGTTATCTTTGAACGTTATTCACAGGTAAAAATTTGGCATTAATGGGTATCCATATCCCAATGTTTTTTCATCCATGATCATACTTTAAACATATATGGTATTATTATAATTATAAACCTTCTATGTGTGATTCCAGTTCTTCTTCTTAGATTTCTATGGGAGCGATCCTTTGATGATCCTTTGTAATCCTTAGAGGCAAAAGATCTTGAAATCCTTCCTCAGTGCGCATCTAGTAGGTATGAAGAATATTTGTGCAAAATTTCAAGTCTGTAGGTCAAGTAGTTTAGGCTGCAGCGTGATTTCCGTGATCAGATTTATCCTTTATAAATATAGATTGATCAATTCATCTATTATTTAATGAAATAACTATTCTCGTGCGAAATTAATTATTTCCAATATTGTATTTGTTAGGGCTTGGAACGGTGACAGTGCAGCTAATTTCGGTACAGCTGATGGCATTGAAAGGCCCGGACCCGAGGGTCGTGAGGAGGGTGGAGGGGGAATGGAGCTCGACCAGTGGATGCTTAACAACAATCGATCAACAGCACGTGAGTCAGAACAAAATCATCGTAGTAACAACTGAAATTGATTTAATACAGAATAGAAGAATGAAAGTAATTGCAATGTTCTGATAATTTCTTTTAATTTATTCATCCATTTGAATTATTGCAATCAAGTAATTAAACTACAGACATTCACCCAAACAAAACAGCTCAAATTACTAATTCAGCATTTATTCAGAAATATATTCTGTTGATTAAATATATTTTGTTGGCAATCGATCACATGTGATACCGTAACATTGATAGGCCTAATATTATGTTCGCATTTTCATCTAAAAATATTCGAAAACTTGTATTTGTAAAATTAGTTTTAAATACAATACTGTACTGTTGAAGATTATTTATTCAATTGCTTCACTAACACACTAACAAAAAGATCTTTATTCTCGAGAGTTCATTGATTGAATGGACTATAATATGTAGAAGTTATCTCGAGCAAAAATCAATTGAAGTATCGAGATACTGGTTTTGGGCTCTACACCATTATCTAAATGTAGTAATCTGAGATTGAGTTAACCAGAGAATGATGTAACAACCGAAACCGGTATTTTAATAAACTTTTCGTTGTGACAACTTCTAATAATTTCATTTAATGCGGATAACTAGCACAATATCACCTTCACAACAACTTCACTAAAATTGGGATACATCAAGCAAGATAAATTTTGATCCAGGATCAGGAAAATGCTATTCGAATGGATCAGTTGATTGATAATAGTTGATCCCTGTTGGTTCAATCCAACATAAGTGTTAATTGACCTCACAAAGAACAAATTCTTGATGCTTGTGAAAATTTAAACATTCATATTTGAAAAATGATCATACATAAAAAGTTCAGAATAGTGGAAGAGTCTACTTATAAAATAGTTCTTCCTTTTTTATAGCATGGTCGACTTCAACCGTCATTCCGCCTCAAGATCCGTGGGCTAATACGCCGGTCAATTCTTCAACTGATGAGGAAGGCTGGGCTAATTTCGATGCTCAGTTCGATACAGCTGCATCAGATGGCTTTAGTGAGTAACTAAAAGAAGTATTTCCTTTATAATTATCAGTAAATATAACATGATTTGTAAGATCAATGGTACAGTACTTTATTATGTTCAATAATATCTCAATGTTCAATAATGTAAATCCTAGCTCATATGTTCAATAATGTAAATGCTAGCTTATAATGTTCAATAAAGTTCAAAAGGAAATCTTGAGTAAACCATGTGACAATTTTTTGACGAGCGTTAAATCGAAAGTTTATTAAGGAGTTATCATGTAAATATAACTTTGAGAGAAGATGATTGGTTGTATTTTCCTACAAGAATATGCGAGATTGCGAGTTAATAGAATCTTTTCCGTAAGTTTACAACAGTCTTATTATGTGAAGAAGAGTGTTATTGCTTTTGTTTATTTATAAAATTAATTTATTCCATTTCATTCATGTAAATTTGTTCAAATGTAGCCTTCCAATTCTCCTTGTGCGGACCGCTAAACATATTTTCCACAGCCCATCATGTTCTTGACGAGAAAATGAAATTAATTCTTATTCTTTTCTGATTGCAGCTAGTGATAATAGATCTGAACCGACGGGTTCTGTTGCCTTCCAGTCGGAATCGACTGGCAATACTTTGCTAAATTCGCCTTCCGATTCGTTCAGTGGCATCATAGCGGCCTCTGTTGGTCTTCCTGAGGGTGGTTCCTCCTCGTCTAGGTTGGTTTCAACATTTTACAATATTATTCCAACTTCAATTCATATCGTAGAAAAATTTTAGACATTTTCATTGCAATGTATTGTGTTTTGATATGTTCGAATGTTGATGATTGGCATCTTTTTATCTAATCTATTGAATAAGATTACCGTACTGAAAAAAATCATTTAAGAAATAGGAATAATACAACATTAAGCATGGTGAATAATATTTATGCTAAATATTCTAGTTTAGCTTGAATAAAAGTGGAATCATATTCAATACATTATTTCCTATTAGGGGCATATGAATGGATTTTAGCGTTCATTTCCCAAACCGGATATCCCTGCTTGAATCAAGGAAATTTTAAAAATTATTATGGAATATTATGATTGAATTAGTAACATAATATTGTTTCTTGATGAATATGAACAACTTCAAATCACTTCTTTCTTTATTCTTTGCGTCAAATCATTTCGAAATTCTTTGTGTCTGTCCTGTTCAAAATAATTGTATTGAGGAAATAATAATTGGTGTTTATTTGAAAATCTGGATGAATTTCAATGTTACATGTCCAAAACTCTTGTCACATCGTCTTTACACAGAGGTTATAATTAGTGTGAACTACAACTAATTCTGTTCCTAAATCAATACTAAAAAAATATTTATTCAGTATCGTTAATTTGCTCTTTCATATTTTCAGTGATAATAATGCTAATATTAGTAGTGTGTCGCAGAATGAGCCAGCTGAAAGTGAAATGCTCATGGATAATTTCAGGTTCGTTGAATAACTTATAACTTTAGCTTTAGTGCGATTCATATGCAAAAATTATCAAGTTTATAATTCATTCATGTATATTTAATGTAATTTTGGAAAAATAAATTATTCCAATACAAAACTGTATTTTGCTAAATCTGTGTTATTGATAGATCTGAACTACATTTCAATTGGTTTTAACTTTCAACTCAACCTGCAACTGGCGATGATGCTTTGTGCATGCATCGTAAGTTGAGCTTTGTATGGATAAAACGTTCTGTATAGAAAAGGATGGTATATGTTGTTTTATCATTAATAAATTTAGGAGAATTTCTGAATCCAGTGTGGAATATTTTGAACATTTTCATTTTGAATTAGCCTTAGAATGGAATTATTTGCTACTTCAACACAGTGATACAATCTAATGAACCAAATTTTGATCAATTCTTGCATTGAAACGATGATTTTGCTGTTTCAGAATCATTGAAGGTGTTCCCAAAACTTCTAGAATGTTCTAGATCTACAAGCTTTTCCGTTGAGAATGAAATCTTTTATTTTCTCCTACCTTACAACAAAATATTATCAATAAATTACAAATAATAGATTTTTTCTTCTGGAAATCATTCAAATTGGGTAAATTCACTTGTGATTATAGAGGTTTACTAACAATTTATTCAGTCTCTTGGATTGATTCGTTATTTTTGTTCTATTTCAATTTGCAGGTTCCTCTCCGGACAAGGCCTTATGTCAACAGCTAACGGAGAAATAGTTCCAACTGAAGAGAAAAAGGATGAAGCCAAAGATAAAGAGATGAACGTGGAAAGCAGTAAAGAAGAAGAGAAAACTGAGCAGCAGCTAGGCGCTCAGCCTGAAGTGTAAGTAATTATATTTTTAGTAAAACACTAGGAATTCTTAAGCCTCCAAATCTTCAATTTCCTTTTGATTTTTTCTTCGTAAATAATTTATCCACTCACCTCATTATTATTAAGCTTGTGGCTGTCAAAATTCTCACATGAATTCGCCCGTAACAAATGTTTACCCTTCATGTGTAGAAATCTGTGCAAGATAATAATCGATATCGATCTGTATGTTTTTTTTTTTTTTTAATTTTTAATCTTCAAACATTTTCAATTTAAAAATGAATAGCATTTCAGTTTGAATTTACTGTAACACTGTACAAAGAACTAAAAAATTTACTTGTTTGTTTTTTTTTATCGTAGCCTATTTTGATTATTCAAATGCAGTTATGAATTTTACGTGCTTATTATTATGGTAACGTCACGAATATACGAATATACTCATCAAAACATTATTAATTTGCTTGTGTAGGTTGAGTATGACTTAACGCTTGTAGTTTCATTGGTAAATCTTTTCGTTTGCTGTGCATTCATCACTATGTTCTACAATATATTATACTGATTCAGTTTAAATCTACTGGAATTTTTTTGCTGTGGTGATGCCCATATCAGCTTGTGCGTGGGTAATGGGAAGGATGATGATGAGAGATGAGTGAACCTATATCTTTAGGTGGGTTCCGAACCACTGGGAAGCGATTTTGATTCTCATGAATGAATTACATTCAGCGGAAAAAGGCCTGAAGTGGTCACGGTTTACTGAGGTAATATTAGGTACAAGTCTCTTATCTAATCTTGCGATTAGACACAGGCACGACCATGAAGCCGATCGCTTCCCTAAATTATAAAGGACTAAAATCAAATTTACTTGTTGATTTTCTTAATGTGACCGTACTTTGATTTTCATCGAATTTAGATTATTTAATCTATCTTGTTCACTCCCACAATTATATTTACATCAATCTCTCCTTCTTGTTAGCAAAGTATATTTCTGTTTCTAGTTGTATTGTTATTGAAAATAAAATGTGCAACTTTAATATTTTTAGTGAAAAAGTGGTGGTATTGGCTACTGCGGCTGCAGCAACTCCTTCATCAAATGAACCAGCCAATCAGGAGCCAGAAGAGGGTACACCCCCCACCACTCAGCCTCCTCCACCAATCACAGCAGCAGCTCTAGAATCGGCCTGATCTCCGCCCGGACAAAACCACTTTGCAATTGTTCAATTCATATCATCCCGATCGTCATGATGCGTTTAACTAAGTTGAAATTATATTGTTGTTCTCGAATGGGATCCAAAAATGTGATCGCTCAGTTTTTTAACTTTGATAAATTATATAAATAAATGAATAATATGGTTACATTGACGGTGTTGAGTGTCGACGCGCGACTCTTTGTACAAATATATTTATTATTTTTCATTTCTCTATCTAAACACACCTTCGTTACCACTATTTTAAAATTAGTTTATAGTCTGTGTTGCAGCTTTTCATAGCTTGCCGATAAGTAATGCTCTACTAAGTCCTTAAATTCTCTTCCCTGCTCCCATTTTATTATCAGTAGTAAAGAAAATGAAACAAAAAAAGTTGCCTACTTCTGTACTTGTATAGGTTTGCCTTCTGTTGATCACTTAATGTTACGTAATTCCAAGCGGGCTAGTGTCAAATTAATTATATCTATTACAAATATAATAAATTATAAATGATTTGTAAATAGATTCTCCTTTTTTTAGTTATCGATTTGTCTGTTGTCCACTATTGTTCTAGTTCTCCTGTCCTATTGTGGGATGAAAATGAACAATTCACTAGTTCACTTGCAATTTATTAGTTCAATATTCTTACTGCGATAATTTTATTGTTTTTGTCTGGGATTAGTCAAACGTGTTCATGAGTAATAATAAGGTTTCGTCACTAATCGGTACATGAATATTAAATGTTTGTAATATTCTGTAGATGAATTGAAATTTGATTCAATTCTTTGTATGTGAGAATTAGTGACGAAACTATGCACATAACCTCAATGTTTGTTTTTGTACTATGGTCCTAATTATTGTACTCTCAAATTCCTATTTGATAATGCAGTGCCTTACAAAAGTTTATATCAACTGTGTGTGCTTTCGAATGATTCAGCAATGAAATCATTTTGTGTTGACTGCAATTTTTGCGGGAATCTCACTAGGACATCATGTTTATCAAACTTCTGTCTTCTTCTTTTTCGTCAGTGTATTTTTCAAAATTAATCATTCAAGTTCCTTATCTATTACTCGATAATAGTTCATTCTTTATTCATTGATGCAGACACGAAAATCATATTGATTTGGGAGGGATAAACATAGGCTCAGCCCTTACTATTTCTCACGAATTTCTATTGTATTTTTCTATTTCTATAATTTAGTGTAATAGGGAATCATTTTGATATACATCTTGATATTTTATATGAAAGCTGCTTTCAAAAACGAATTTCACTCAGGGGCTTCATTTTTCATGAGTTTCAATCAGAGGTTTAACTGAGATTTTTCTTTCCTCTAATTTATTATTGGAAACTCAAACTTCAAGTCCATATTTTTTATGCAAAAAAACGGCACGGCAGCCGTGCAAATCTTTCGAATTCGATCTCAGCAGTGATCTCAAAGTTTTACAAAGATAAGTGCCAATTAGTACGTATGAGTTCTTTATGCGTAGTTTGATACAGATTTTGCAAAATTTGGAGTAGACCTCGAAATGTAGTTAGGTAAACTTATTTATACGATAACGAATCTGCCGTACTCATTGAATCGACTAAAACAATATTTTGTTTTCTCTAATATTGACCGAGCATTGAAGTTATCAGACGGAATAATTTCTACAAATTAGTATGAATTCGGCATTTCTCTTGTGAAATATTTCTTTAAGCGTGTATTTGATGAAATTTTATTCCGTTTTTCAACATGTTGATGCCTTGAAAAATTATTTTCACTTGATAATATGAAATCAAGCTTTAAAAGTAGAACTTTCACGGTTTTGGTATGGAAGCATGTTGACTTTTCCTCAACTATTGTAATGATTTTGCAGCAATAAATAGGCTAGTGGTGTCCTAGTGAGGTTTGGCCTGAATTCCCAGACGGTCTTATCAGATAACTCCAAAACGCGCCGTAATCAATTGTGCCTCCTAGATGTTTTTTTTTTTTTTGTCGATTAAGACTAATCCCAGACGCACATTTCAGATGAGTGTGGACTGTGCATGTATGATGGTACATTGTTATGTGAATATGTTATCGTTTGTCATGTTGGTATTTGACATGAATGGATTATGCAATGAATAATGTTTGCTGATGTATTGAATGTACTGTACTTATTTTAGGCCCTTGTGTTTTGTACATTATCGATGTTGAGAAAATTGATTAAATTGAAAAAAATTAACAATCGGTGTCATTCCACCTTTTTCATTAGTCATTTTGACTATAAATCGTATGTTTTTCATCATCGATCACATTTTGTTGTTGAATTATAATATTATGTTAAAGCTATATTATTAGTAAACTAAATGTATAATTATACGAAATAGTAAAAAGTGATACTTTATTCCTTTCTTATTACTTGTAAAATGTCTGAATTGTTTAAACTGTTACTAATGTTTCACTAGAGAAACTTTTCCATTACAATAAATTCTATAATCAAAGTTACTCATACTCTAAAATAAAAACTGAGTTTTTCTACACTACTAGAGACTTGAGTGTTAGGCCTAAATGGTCTATAATACGAAAATCTTTGTAACTTATTCGTGGATTTGTGGTAATGGAAACGTGACTTGAGTAGTGAATTCTGTTGCAATATGTGGTATTTTATTTGTTGATTAGACCAAATAATATAGCAATTTATTACGCATCTAATTTTTGTAATAAGTTCTGAGCATGAGGTTTAGAATAGTTGAAAATATTATAAACCAAGTGGTTCAGCTAAAATGATCTTTCATTACGTTTTATTTGTAAGAATACTTATTTATAATCTTGCCGATTTTTGTAAGCAATTGGTAGTTTTAAATATAGTTTTCCATAAACTACCCATCTTTGAAGTATACCAGTTCAGAAAAACGCATTTTAGTGAAAAGACGGAAGTTTAACCAAAGAGCTCGAAACAAGTGCCCTACAAACATGTAGTTCGATTCAATTGTCGAATTGATCAATAATTATCTTGGCAAGTCTACTTTTATTATAGAAAACAAACTCTGATAATGACATCAATTTTTTAGTTTTGAAGACCGAATTTCAATTACGGAACTCGCAGCTCTCCTAGTATAGATTATCGATACTCATAACAGGCAATATTATTAAAAATAATTATTATTTTGTTCATGACATTGATTAGTTTTATTTACTAATAATTTTTGTCAGTAAAGATCAGCAATTAAAAATTAATATTTTCCAATGTTTGTATTGAATTATTTTGTAAATGTATTGAGTAATTATAGATTGAATGACCTTCCATTTGTCAAATTTCATTGGGCATCCAGGTCGCTCCTGTTTCATTAAGATTTTCAACTTCGGTTTCTTTTCCAATAATTTTCAAATGAATTGCATTGTTTCTTCATCATATACTTCCAGTTATATAATTTTTGTCTTTGTGATTAACATAGCTTTTGATCTTTCATCTTGTTCTAGAATGTCATTTTCCAGTAATGGTCTGAGTTCTAAAGTGTTGGGATCAAATTCCGTGTGGAATATATCAGTCTTTGGCTTCCATACATTGGGACAACTGGAAGAGATTGAATTTTTATTGAAATTTGAGAAGAAGATTCATCTATTTCATTTTGATTCAATCTGGATTTAAATTATTTCATTTTCTAATAACTTTTTTTGTATTTCATCAAAAATTTAATGGAGATTTTTAATGATTTGACGGTTATTATAAGCCCGGTCCCAACACTCAAACTTATTATCCAACCATTGATATTACAATTCGACGATTTCTGAAACCCTATCCAATTCAGTGTCCAAACTCTACAATTTGCACGATATTCAGGAAAACAATAGATAGATAGTTGTCCGATGAGTGTTTGGACCGGGCTTCACTGTGAACTGCTCATCTGACTCAGACATTGCAATTCAGTCAAAGATATTACTGACTTGGGAGTACAGTTCGTTTTCACTTGCTAGAGAATCTGGGCTGGAAATGAATTATTATTGTCATTACAATTCATAGCAGCTTCTCACCATCTTTAAAATGTATAATATTCAATCCAATTCACCATATAACTCATGGCAGCTTCTCATCATCTTTAAATGTATAATATTCAATCCAATTCACCATATACATATGACTGCATCATACAATAGAGAAGCGATACTCTTCTAATCTGTTCTCTGTGATCATATTGAATGGATTCTTACACACTTTCATTCATGACGATTATGAAAAGCTGTAATTAAGGAATAATTTGATAGTCAGTCCAGGTGCCTTGGCAAAGTGAACGAACTGTAGAAGTGAGTGAGACATTTATGCAAGTGTTTTACAAAAGTTCAGTATTCTCCAGCCATGGAGAAAAGTTACCTATGTCAAAGAGAATTCTATCTTGAGAAATTAAATAATTGTCTTTGCCTGTGATGTTACCAATGTTGCACTGGTCTAATTGTCACACATGAAGGATATTATTCATAGGCGCTAGGATGTAGTAATTTATTTGTGCAATTGTATTACTGTATTTGAAAACTGGAAGTCTACAGCTACTTCATGATACTAACTAACTTCACTAAGAATTCATCCTTACTTCATATCTGCCATCGTAACTGCTTCTTTAGGCACCGTGCCTTTGTAGATTTCACCAGGTAAATAACGCTCAGGTCTTTCAATTTGCAATTCATCAAAAATTGTCAGGAACTTTTCAGGCTGTGGCAGTTTTGAAAAACTGTACTCGTTGATATTAGTTTGAAGGCTGCCGTAGTATTTTTCGTTTTCACAGTTCGCTTTGTACCAGAATGGTGGCTGGGGCTGCCAGCATGGAATTGGAGCATAACTTAAACAAGAATTAAATTATCAAATATAAATTTTAAAATATAGATACAATTTATTGAGTAATCAGTATACAATACGGTGCAAGCAATAGTTTTAGATTTGTCAATTAGCATCCCAAAGTATAGCAACTCTGCAGCTACTGCATGAGGATGTCCGTTGAATAAAATAAACATTTATTGAACTTTACTTTTAATTTTGTGACTAGAAATAGGTAGAGATCGATAACAGTAGGTCCAAACAAGATCCCTTTCTCATGTTTTGAAAACATAATGCCTTCTCTGGTACGGTATTTTTTCAAAATAATATCCAATTATTTTATGAATTATCTCTATTTTTGCATTACTTATATACTAAATAATTATGACTGAAAATCATGTTACGTGTGAGTATTCAAAGTCCTGTATCTGATTTGTGTGGGACACTCTAATATTGCACCATGGCTTGTTATTAGACAAGTCGTGTCAGTGTTTTTTGTTTCTTCCATTTTGTAAACCTTTCGTTATTTCAATAATTTTTCTTCATAAATATTAATTTGAGAACTCCAGCTTGGTTACTGATTCGGTATGAATTTTATTGGTTGAAACTAGAGATACCAATATTAAGTAAATCTTACATGTCAATTTTTATATATAAATGTTTTTATTGACGAAAAACACCAACAACTTTGAAAGAAAGGGCTGTAAATTTGGTTCTATCAAGATAGATAAAGAAAAAATCCAGCTGACGCAATCATGATGTGACCAATGATTTCCTCATATGTTGATATGTTGAGTTGTGGAGTTATCTGTGGCAAAATAATTTATTATTGGAAAAATTTTAATATTTGTCTCTGTGTAGTGCTTTTTGAAGTTTTGAACTATTGCCGGGTTTTCCATATCGATATTATGCTGTCACACTATCGAACTAATGCACTCGATGTTTGTGATATCGATATGACGTCATTCAATTTGTCGTTTTGTTCTGTCCTTCTGTCTGTTGTCTGTGAATTGACTGATTGTGAATGATTGACTTGACAAACCCTTTTAGTTAATTTATTAAATTTTTTAAGTGAACAGTTTAATTTCAATAATAAATGTGATTCTTTAGAGTTATACACTATTCATTAGAAGTTGTTTCTGTTGCGACAAATGAGCTGAACTTATTGCGTAAGTAAGTATTTCCTCGTTTGTTTTTGCAGGGTTCATTGTTTGCTTTAGTAATAACTACATTATTATGAGTCATTTGATAACAGAAAAGCATATTATTGCTTTTCTCTTGAATGTTCATCATCCTGTTGGAACATTCATAAAACATAATTTCAGATATTGGAGAATTTTTCGAGATGTTTTGCTAAATGATTGGCAAAAAACTAGAGGCGATTGGCTGGTTGGTTAGATCATATTTTATAAAATGGATTTGTTTTGTTTTTGAGTATCAATCATGTAATTAATGAATGACAATTTATTTTTGTTAATGCTTTCTATTCCTCCCCCCAAAAATTGAAGAACCACGTCTTTCTTCACTTAAAATAACTTTGTATTCATTCATGCAATCTGCAATGAGATTCATACTGTTCCAGGCATCAGAAATTCATTCAAACCCCAGTATTTAACTAAATATTCAAAATACACTGGATGTAACAAATGATCAGTAAGAAAAACTCTTAATTAACGTTCAGTTAGAATTCTCATTTAAATTAACTTGACTTATGGTATGGCATAGGTAATTTGAAAAAGTAACCTACTCCAGAAGCCAAGGATTGGAGGTTGAATCGTACTTCTCTAATAAATTAACTTATATTCAAATGGGTAATTGTAATTCTAACAGCTTTTTCAGAAATCCAACTAACTTACATCTATCGGTTAGATAATTCTATTTAGTGATAACTTGTGTGATCAATTTGCAAGGTACATAACTTATTTAAGGTATGCATATGTGATATCATATTAACTGATCATTATAATAATGATCTTTTTTCCAAAGTTATTGAACCAAAAACTTTAGGGTACGGTAACATTATTGTAACTGTAGTTTTATATCTTAAACTGATGTCAATGATACTTGAAGATATCCCACTAGTAGCGCAACACAGCGTCGTGGTCGTCATAAGTGGTTGTTTCTGTGGAATGCTCCATCCTCGTAGAATTCCTGCAGGCTATAGTATGGCTTTTGTTGAAGGTGTCTCTTTAGGAGGTTCTTGAAGGTGCTTATGCTTTCGACATTCTTTATCTCCTCTGGAAGGTGGTTGTAAATCCTGCTACATAAGTATCTGGGCCCTCTCTGCGCCAGTTCAAATCTCAATGCCGGTATATGGGTGTCATTGTGTCGTCTTGTGTTGTAGTTATGCACATGTTGATTCCTTTGGAAATAATCAGGTTTTCTTTTAACCATCAGAGCTGACTCAAAAACAAGGAGGGCTGGGAGCGTTAGTATTCCAGTTTCAATAAACAAAGGCTTGCAATGTGCAAGTAGTCTTCATTGTTTATAATTCTAAATATCCTCTTTTGAAGAAGAAGTATGCGTTTTGCTCCAGGGCTACACCCCCAGAATATTATGCCATACTTCATTACACTCTGAAAGCAGCCATAGTAGACCTTCATCAATATTTCAGTGTCAAGCAGGGTTTGCAGTCGGCTCATCATATAACAAACTGCAGTAAGTCTCTTCGAGATAAGGTCAATATGAGGCTGCCACTTCAAGTTGTTACTGATAGTAACTCCAAGATATTTTATATTTTCATCGACCTTGACACTTGATCTCTCAAGTCTGAGTAGGGGTGTTGAATCAGGCTTATTTCTGTTATAGAACTGCAAGGCTCTAGTTTTTATTCTGTTTAGTAATAGACTATTTGACTGACTCCATTCACTCACATTATTCAGTCCTTCCTGAGCTCTGACGTATAGACTTTTCATATTTTTTTCCTGGATTAGGTGACTGATATCGTCTGCAAACAGCCACACTTTTCCTGTGGATATTATATCAGGCATGTCGTTTATGTAGAGTAAGAATAATACCAGGCCCAAATTTGAGCCTTGAGGGACTCCGGTGCGTATTGGTGGTGGAATGAATGATCTATAGCATTTGGTCATGCCGTCTTGTCCCAGGTGTCTTATATTTACAGTTTGGGTTCTGTTCTTCAGATAGGTGGCAATCCATCTCCAAGGCTTATCCTTTATGCCCAAAGTTGACAATTTATGAAGGAGTATGTCATGTGAGAGCAGGGTGAAGGCTTTCGTCATATCGTAGAAAATGCAAATTTGTTCGACTATTTCATCCATGTTCTTATATAATTTAATTATTAAATCAAGGATGGCGTCGGTAGTGTTCTTGTTTTTTCGAAAGTCATACTGGTAATCATTGAACAATTTCCTTTTTTCAAAGTAAGGTATAAGTCTCCTTAGGAAGGCAATTTCAAATATTTTAGAAAAAACTAATGTTGAAAATTGTTGATAATGTTGAAAATTAAAAACTCCCATAAGAAATAGGCTAGATGCGAGGAATTTTTATTTGAATAAAAGCCAAGTTGTGCAGTCGATGTGCTTACCTTTCATTGAAGTGAAGGCTTCAATTATAAAAAGTGGTCCGGTAGAAGAGCCAGAAAAGGAAAAGTAGACTATGAAAATAAAGAGATATTTTAGAAAATAAAGAGGTATCTGCATTATCAGTGTAAGCGATTTTACAGTTATTTATGAATGTTGCAATTTGATCAAATCTCTTTTGATTGGCCAGTTTTTAAATGATCATCATATTTAGTGGTCTTCCAAAGCACTTCTTTTTACATTTTGTATCAATCGATGGCGGACCGCATCCTTGGAATTACTGTTGGATTGATTTATGTGCGTTCTATGGTAATGAGAGTAGAGACGAATCTAAAAACACCAAAATTATTGAAATCCATTCAGCCGTTCTCTCGTAAATTGTAGACGACATTGAAATTTTCTTTCTTAGTTTTAAATATTTAATTTTTGCTATTTGTTTCAGGATTCAATTTGAAGTCTTAATTCAATCACAATGCTTGTCCAAGAAGAAGCCAAGATCAAACAGCTTCTTACCAAAGTAAGTACTCATGTAACTTATAGCACAGAGGTGAGAGTATTCAGAGAAGAAAGAGTATTCAAAGAGGAGAGAGAATACTCTCTCCTCTGTGCTTATAGTTTTGTTTAAAATGTAAAGAATATAATTTTCATGTGCTGCGTTCTTAAACTAGATCATTTATTGTTTTCTCCTCAAATTAGCACCTTTTCTTGGCTACAAATTAAAAAAAGGTATTATTGTCTGCTAGATTTAAGGAATTGGAATACCAACTGTTGGTTGAAACTTGAGAATGTAATATAAGGGCCGGTTCATGAGCTCGGGATTTACCCAAGTCCTAGACTAAAACGGGTGGCTACCGTAGCATCGACAAACGTTTGTCTCGACAGGTTAGTGGGTTAGCAGCATAGAGAGCCCTTAGTACATAGTGTCGATGCTAACGTTTGTCGATGCTACGGTGGCCACCCGTTTTAGTCTAGGACTTAGCTAAATCCCGAGCTCATGAACCGGCCCTTAGTCTCCAACATCAAGCCGAGTAGACCACTCAAATACTTTTTCACGGAGATCTATTCTCGTTCAATTCGCTGGCAATGTTGCCAAAAGTAATATTATTAAGTTTCTTGCTAATAGAAGTTTAGTATTCTATTCAGCTCGAGTCTAAGCTCCGTGTCCCTGGGATGAATGCAATACGTCATCGAAAACAGGTTTTTGTAGTGTATTTCATAGCACTTTTCGTCTCTCCTCTTCAGCCGTCAGGTACACGCAGCTTAGACTCGAACTGTACATTGAAATATTTCAATTCCATGAATTTTTAGTCATTTACAACTCATACTAATTTCGTCTGTGATGTGACTTTTTCCAGTATCAAAATCCTGAAATAACATGTCGAGACATTATAGCCGCTTTGAATGAATACCATGGACTGGCATGCAAGCAGGAACCTTATGGTAAGAATATTTATGCTGTAGACAGCTTTCGCTTGTGTAATCTAGACTTGCCACATGATATTACTATAGTTGGCGAGCGAGGAGAACAGAGTTGGTTGGTCAGTGGCATGAACATGAAGGGAGAAATTTATTTATTTAATTTATTTATAATATCGCCATATTTCTATTTTTTCATAGTTCACGTAAGTAACATGCTTCAGAATAATGTTTCTCGAGTTCAATATTCGTTATCACATTTATATAACTAGGGAATAGGCCTATTCTCATATGAAATGTTGGTAGCATTGTAGCAAACGCCATATTAGATCTTTGTCTATTCTTGGCCAACTTCGTTTTCATCGCGCGATAAATGTAGTAATTAGAATGAAATTGTGCCTTAGTCCCAACTCTAACTTACAAAGGATATTCTCAAATTGATTCTGTTCTTGAATATTGAAAGTGTTCATGTACAGGTATAATTGTCCTTCATTGATTTGTATTTGATATAATATATTCTCCGTTCTTCGTTGATTCGTGGTTGTCATTTACTTGTCTTTTTATTTATTTATGATTTTTTGTCAGTATGATATGATTTTTCATTTCATTTTATGTTTCATTCATAATATTTAAACCAAATTTATGCATATTTTTTATCACGAATATTTACATAAGCTAGAACATGGAAATATGTGTTTCATTCCTCTTCAAGCAAATCTTGTGATATCTGATAAGGGATTATGTTTGTTGTTTTAGTCGATACATTTGATAAGTTATAATTATCTTGGTGATTTTTTATTTTATAAATGTTTCTAGAGTACATTTTTTCTGTTAATCTTCCTTGCCATTATTTGCTTTTTTCATGTTATAACTATTAATTTTATATTGGTTTTTATATCTATGTCATTACTTTGATATTTCTTTTCGAGAAATTGGCTTTCGCATTTTCAGTTTTGCCATTAAATTCGATTTTCATAATAAAAATATGTATTATGTGTTTGTTATTGGTTTTGTTTTCTACATTTTTTCATATTTCATGTTATTGATAAATACTTCTGTGCTGATATTGGCAAACTGTCATCAATCAAACAGACAACTTCTATTATAAATATGAGTTGAAAATTCGGTGCTAAATGTTTCATCATTCATTAACTGTACACAGTACTTTTTGTTGATATGCTGTATTATGTACATTGACATTCATTTAATTTGTCGCTTGGCATTAGATAGATAGAGATTTTATCATTTCTTGACGTTGCTGATGACCGTAGAGTAGGCTACGTTGGAAAAGAATATCTTTCAATCTATCTAATGCCAAGCGTCAAATTAAATGAATATCACTGTACACGATTAAATTTTTCATAAAAAAATCCATGTAAAAGCAGAAACCAAGGCAGCTGTTCAATCCAAATTTTTTTTATTGGGTGGGATTTTATGAAAAATTTGATGGTGTACATACAGCTTTATCAAATGATTAGTGGTGAATCTGTCTCACTTAACAACAACTTAACAACAGTGTTACCATTTTGATTGTTTCATATTCGATATATGTTCCATCATTCAGCCATATGTGTAATTAAATGTGTTTATATTCTATTCTATGTCTTTTCGTAATGTATGGCAGTGTTCAGTGATGGTAGGCGAATGGATCTGTTAAATTTGTCTGGAACAATACCAGTTTTATTCAAGGGTGAGTGGTAATTGGCTGTGATCAGCCCTGGAGATGGTTCTTGCACAGCATTGCAGATAATAATTTCCATTTACCCAATTCTTACATTCTTCCTTTTTTCTCTTCTGTGTTTTTCCCTAGTACAACAAACTGATTGGTCTGAATTCTTCTTAACAACTCAAACTAGGTGATTGTTTATTTTTTCATTGAAATCACAGTTGCTCCAGAACTTGGATAGCAGTAAATCTGCTTCACAAAACTCAGCATGTCTACTGACTCAATATGATTCTTTCATATTATGTTTCACGGTTTAACTAAAATTCTCTACGAATTTTTGAAAACAATATACAATATTATTCTGTACTGCTGAGCTTGGATGTCTAGTAAGAGAAGGCATTTTCTCGCCTTATAAATTATTCTACCATCAATATTACTTTTTAATAATACGGGAATAATACATTTTAATACTGATTTATAACAACTACTGTATACTAGGCCTAATACATTTATTCGATAACTTTGAACATATTGATAATTTTTACTATATTGGGACAGATTACAGCGTGATTGAATGTTATGTGTGGTTCCTGGCTCGATCTACCATCTTTGTTAACATTTTTCAAAGGTTTTCTATAATCTTAGCTCATTCGATGACTACATCAGTCTATTTCTGACAAAAATCGGGTCTCAGACCCTTATTTATAAAATGTACTACATGAAAATGAAGATACTAAGCATTGTTGAAAAATGTATAAAACATTCAGTAATTCTCTAAGAGACATTTTACAATTCTATTCTGAGACGCTTCAAACAGTCAATATCCAAGCTAGTAGTTTGAAGAATATTCAAGTGCAAATCGTAAAGAAGATTTCCAAATAAAAAATTGAGAAGAAACAAAAGATCAATCAGTTTGTTTGCACGGTTTACGTTTCACTCTAGGTGAAAGACTTTCTTTCAAATTAGTTTATAGAAATTATATTAGTTTATTAGAAACCAGGTGTTGTACCTTCTTCCGCATAATTTGCTTTATCATGCTTGCTTGAATATTTTTATGATTTCCACTCATATTTAACACATTAGTAAGTTTTGTTTGTGAAATTTCTTTTTCATTTTGCTTGGTGACTGTGTGATACAGTATTCACGAATGGGGTACAAGTGCTGTTAGTGAACCTACAAGGAGTTATACCCGTGACGTATCTCGGTGAGCTAAAACTATTTTTCTTCCGTTTTGAGGTAATATTTACTTCATTCTACATAAACAGAAGTTCAGTAGAACATAATTTATCTGTCAGAAATGCATTTAATTTATTAAAGTACAGTAATAATATATATTTTTTTTAATTTAATTTCAAAATTTCTTATCGAATTGCTTAATAAAGTTATGTGGGAGATCCATTTAAAAATGTTTTGTGAAGCATCCTATATTTTGTTGAACCACAGACTAACTTAGCTATAATGTCCTTATTTTGTGGTTCAATAACTTTCAATAACGATTTATATTGTTTGTATACAGTAGTCCTCTTCTGTAATCACATTTCATAATTACAAGATGGAATGAATAATGATAAATCTCAATTGAAAATTATTATTCTCCATCCATTGTATTATAAGCTGCATTCAGAGATGTTTACATTAAATGATTTCTTGTTATCAAGAAATGAAAAAAATTCAAGTGAAAAATTATGCAGCTGTAAAAAATTAATATTATGCGACCCATAGAATTGAAATTAATATTCAATTTTACATTTATTATGTATTTTTCAATTAAATATGAAACGCGATCTATTTAGTTATTACCCCCAACAAATACTTCATTTATCAGTTCAAAGGTATGTAAGCTTCTTTTCTCTACCATAGCACCTTGTGCATGCTTCATTATTTATTTGAACTGACTAGTATTTTCTATTTAACGACTACTGTAGATAGAAACCAATTGCTGTATCACAACAAAATTTGCACGTGCAAAACTAGTTCTGGAACTCTTTTAAAAAACTTGAAAATTATCAAAAATTTATTCATTAGATAGGGTGTGGATTTAACAATCATTCTACGAATTTGTAATATTAAAATAGATTAATCCCTTGCTATCATTATTATAAAAAATAACTAAGTTATTCAATATCTTTGACTGAACTTGACATCAGAAACATGATATTATATTCCTCAGTCCTTGAAATAGTTTAAATTTCTTATTCTATTCAACTCTTCAATGACGTTCTCTATTCTTTAGCAGAAATTCCAGTAATTGGAATTTTTGTCACATTCTGGACTAAATTACGTTATAACTAAATTTATCCAATGATTGGAACAAAGCTTTGTGATTAATGAAAATTTATGAAAGTCTTCTTAATTTAACTTTCTAGTTACAAGTATGCCGAATGTCGAGTTCATAAATGAATACATTTTGATAAAATAAAATTGAATGAATTATTATTGTACTGAAAAATATCGTGTGTTGATTAATATTTTTTCACCTTTATCGGAGCATTCAAGCTATCTAGCTTCTATCATTGTTATTTTTGAATTTTTCAACATGACAATAAATTATTTCCAACTTATCCATCCACATCTCCAGTATATAATGCAGATTTATTTATTTTTGTTTCTAATATTATTGTATATTTCAGGTGTTGTTTACAACTTCCCAGTATGCATTTGGTTGATGGACACACATCCTAACAATGCCCCTGTGTGCTACGTAAAGCCTACACCTGACATGAGTATTAAAATATCTTGCTATGTGGATCAAACCGGGAAAATATACTTGCCTTATTTACATGACTGGTCACCTGTAAGTATTTAAGACAACCAATTAACTAAATTTAATATTGATACTTGACAATAATTATATTTGTCAAATTAAGTGTAGTGTAGACTTCATTACTAACAATCTATTTATTGTTACCATAACATGATCTAATTTACATCTTACCTTGTAATAATTATCAATATTTACGTAGAATAATCATAATTGACATGTTCTCTGATTATATTAATGGATATAAACTTGATAGAACAAACAAAATGAACGTCTTATATTAAAGTCTTATTTTCCACAAATACTGAATATTTTCACCGATAATCTAAAATAGATTCTTTGATTTGGAAGGAATATAAATGAATATTAAATGTGTTTAATAAATGCAATTTCTTTATTGATAGATTCCACTATTAATAGTGTTGATTATAATAGTTATTGATAAACAACTTTGATAGTACTTAATGGATTATATTATATGACATTTAAAAAACCGTTTGCACGAACGTCAATAAAATGTAATTGGCGGCAGCTAACTCATTCCATGGCTGGTCAATAGAGAAACAATTCCATTGCCTGTGCAATTCCACGGCATTTGTGCAATAGGCCGAATTGTAAATTTATTGTCACTGTCATTTCAAATACAGTAGTGAACTGAGAGAGACTAGAAAGTCCCAACTTGATGTATCAATGATCATTGTCTTGCGAAAAAATCGTATTAGTGAATTTGTATTGTATTGCTCTTTAAAACGTGTTGCGCTTTGCTAAGAAGTAAATTTCAACTGTTTCAGGCTTCGTCTGATTTATTAGGACTAATACAAGTGATGATCTGTATTTTTGGAGACCATCCTCCCGTCTATGCGAAACCGAAATATGAATCTGCAGTGCCTTATCCCACTCAAAGTGAGTTGAATAGATTACATTTACACTAAACTAGCCTTATGAATTTACTTTGTTAACAGTTAATTTTCATTCCCTATTTTCATTCTTGTACGTTTATTAAACGTTTATACGTTTAATATTTATTTCTGTATTATCTATTTTTCTTTATTGTTTAGTCTGTTCTCTTTTTTAAATTTATTGTGTGTGTATTTTTGGGAAGAGTAAATATTGATTGATTTATTGTACAATGTACATGCTTCCAAGGCTCGATTAGTTATGCTTTCATGTAAAGTGATAATAGTGATAATCATTTATGACTAGGTAAACAATAGTAACCATCCAGCATTTCGGCCTCACCTTAACGTTATCTGTTGCGTTGCTAGGAAACTGATAGTTTAATTTCGTTATGATTGAAGCTTTCAAAACTAGGTTAGGCAATGCACATGAAGTGCCACTTCATTTGAGAGTCGATGTTTTTTGAGCCTAAACTGTATCATAATATTGCTATGTATTTTTTATTTTCAATACTTATTATTCTACACCTTCATGTTCTCTCTTCTTCCTCATCCTGTCTCCTCCTCCTTTTTATTCTTTGTCTTCTTCCTGTCTTCTTTTGCCTTTTCTGCTCTCCTGTTCTTTCTCCTACTAATTAATATTTTTCCCCTGTACTTTTTGTTCCCTCTTCTTCATCATCATATTCATTCCCTTCTACTCTTTTTTATCTTCTTCATCATCATCATCATCTTCATCTTTTCTTCTTCTTCTCCCTATTGCATAATCATATCCTTCCCACCTCATTCTTCTTATTTTTCTTTATCATCATCATCACTTTCCTACTACTTTTTCCTTTTCCATCATCATCATCATCATCATCATCATCATCATCATCATCATCATCATCTTCTTGATGATCAATTATGAAGAGGAAGAAGAAGAAGAAAGTGGTAAGGACATGATGGTAACGATAATAATGATGGAAAAGAAATAGGAAAGAAAAGTAGTAGGAAAGGTAATGATGATAATAATTATGATAAAGAAAAAGAAGAAGAAGAAGGTGGGAAGGATATGATGATGAAGTGAGAAGAAGAAAATAATGATGATGATGATGATGATGATGAAAAAGGATCATAAAAAAGAAGGAGTAGTGGGAGAGGTGATGATAATTATAAAGAGAAAGAAGAAGAAGAAGATAATTATCTTCATAATTATCATTATCATCATCTTCCCTACTACTACTTCTCTTTCCATTCATTTTTCATCACCATTATCATAATATCCCAATCACTTGTCATTCTTTTTCCTCCTCACCTTACTCATGATACAATCTCATGACTATAATTTAATAGAAGTAACTTCCGTATCGGAATACATTGCATTCCCTATCTTATACGTGCTACGCTGATCGGAAGTTATATGTTATATCTATTCAAGTATATTTCAACTATTTTCTTCCTCACAGCGTTCATGCCGATGCCAGGCACGAGTGGTGGGGGTAATGCGGGGGGCGGCACCCCTTACCCGCCGTATCCGCCCCGACCGAGCTTTCCGCAGCCGACACAGCAGCCGTATCCGGGCTATCCGCCGATGCCGGGGAGCGGGGGCGGACCGCCCTATCCGACTGGCCAGTCGTACCAACCGCCGCCGCCGCAGCAGCACCGGTATCCGCCCTATCCGACGCCTGCGCAGGGGGTGAGTGGGTTGGCAATACTGTTTTTCAAGCGGTAAAATGTTATAAATAGCAGAGTTTGCTTATATTGCAGATTTATGTTCATTGTGTACTATTTTGCATGTCGATTTATGCAAGTTGTATTTATTTGAGGAAAATATTTGAGTAAACCCTAGAGCACTAATCTTATTTTGTGCACGTTAAAATACCTCAAACTGATATGTATACAAACATGTTGGCAAACAAGTTTACTTTTACCGACGTGTAGGGCGAAGTTGAAAAGAGTTTGTATTAGAATTTTTAAAATTGTTTATAATATTATGGAATCTTGTATCTTTTTTTCTGTAAAATGATTCGATTTGATACCTAACTTACGTAAAGTTTATCGTTACCTTCCAGTTAATTTATCTCAATTTGCTTTTGCATTATTCTTATTTAAATCAAAGTATACAATTTTTCTCTTTAGTTATTGTTTTTTTACAAAAAAGAAGAAAATATCAGCACCATTATAACGAGAATAGCTCGTTTAATGACAATTCTCCTTTACAAAGACATCTGGAATGGAAATGTAATATTATCACTACAACTCATTGCAGGTTTTTACCATGTTCAAAGTGTATAAGATTTCATTTACTACAATATTAATATGATACTGGATAACTTCATAATCATATTGGATGATTTCTTATAATAAAAGAAAAAGACAATGATGTTTTGTGATTTCCACAAAAGTAAATATCTCAACATCACACAACATATTTCTTGAATTCTTATACACTATAATCATTTTAAAGAGCTGTAATGTGGTAATTCTTGGAGGCCAAGGCTCACCATGGGCTGTAGCGTCATACAAGAAGAATGTGGTAATTCATTGTCAGTCAAGGTGACTTAGCTAAGGGAACGTACTGTAGTCTTGAACTTCGAATTACGCAGTGCAGTCGTACGTCATCCCTAAAAACTGGCACTCCATATCAATAAAAGTAATTCAAATGGTTTTTGAAAACTCATGAGAATATTGAGCAGACTTTAGTTGCCCACAAATTTTAGGAAGCTGACTTTTTTCTATTTTTTAGGCGAACACAGCAGCACAGGGGACAGGCACCATTACAGAAGAACATATAAGAGCTTCGCTGTTGTCGGCAGTGGAGGATAAGCTGAGAAGGCGGTTGGACGAACACTTTTCACAAGTAAAAGCCGAACTGGATATTTTACAGCAGACAGCCAACGAATTGGTGCAGGGCAAAAGCAAACTGGAGAAGTTGATCGAAAGACAAGAAAAGGAAAAGGTAAGACATTACCTACAATAGAATATGGACATAGAATAGAATGAAGAGGGCTTTAAGAATAAAATTTTAAAGATGCACCGATGACAGCCAAATTACAAAATTTATTCCGCAGTTCATTCTAATAGTAGTCTGTCCATATTTTGATATTATCTTATATTTTTGCACTGTTTTTTCACTTGAGACTATAAATTATTTTCTTATGTTTCTATTATCAATTTCTGTATGATTTTTCATATATTTATTTTAGTTTGTAGTTTTAGTGTAGCTTCAGATGTTATATAATGTTTATTACTAGACTTACTTTTATTGGATAACAAAGGTGTAATTATTCAAAATCTCCCGCTCATCCTGTAAGGTCTTTGTGAGATTTCAGTCTTCCATATTTTTCATCTGTATTTTATTTAATATGTTTTCTTGTTTAGTAAGTTATGTATTGATAATTTTATTCTCTTAGTTTAATATATTGTATGTCAATATTTTAGAAGAATAAAAATTGATTGATTTGAAGAGAAGAAAATATTTTGAATATAATATAGAAGGGTAGACATGAAAAAGGAAAGGAAAAAATGATTTAGAATAGTAGATTACAAGATACATAGAATAGAATATAAAAAGATAAAAGAGAAGAGAGAAATTGATAGAATAGGCTATAGAAGGGTAATTTTATGTAAATAGAAGAAATTAAAAATAAGTGCAATCGATGATATCAAACATTTTCACGAATCATTAATAAAATACTAGTAAGAATGTTTTACAACATTTCAAAAAGCGGAGCTGTTGAAAGAAGAGCTGCTCTTGAGTGCTATAAAATCGAAAAATGGTATTATTAAAGAAACTTGGAAGAAAATCAGATAGATTGGAAGGAAAGTTCTTTCTACCAATTTGAATTATTTGTGAATATTTCTGATTGGAACGGCGGAGAGGATAATGAATAGTTGAGTTAAAATAGGATCAGGCAGGACCCTATGTCGTTTTTGAAATGTTATACTTTGATTGCATCTCTTTCCTCTTGTAGAGGCCTATTACTACTATGCGTCTTTGCAAGACCTTCAATGAAACAAGTTCAAAATTGTCGGTTCCATCTTGAACCTAGTTCATTATATATGTGTTTATACATGTGTTCTGTCTTATCCAAGTTAAGCTGGCTGTCTCACTCTTTCTTTTTGTCATTAAATTGTCCAGTTTCCGATTATCAACAACCGTTTTAACTATAAATTGCTTATTTTTTCAGAATGAATTAGAAAGGAATATCTCAGTTTTAAAAGAAAAGGAGAAAGAATTGGAAAAATCTATCAGCCGATTATCAGATAAGGAAGAAATTGATGTCGACGAAGCAGTTACTACAACCGCTCCTCTCTATAAACAGTAAGTAGCGTAGTATACTACGCTCATATGTCATGATTGTGAAATGTAAATCAGTAGAGTATAGACGCACAATGCTTTCAATAGAGCTACTTTTCTATTATTCTTCGATTCTGGATTTCATGATTAAGTGGTAGAGTGGACATAGTGGACCAAATTTCGCCATGTCAGAAAAATTATGAAGTCATTCTATTCTATAGCAACCCCTATTCCGACTTCATCTACAGAGAATAGTCAAGGTGCAACCTAGTCTCCAAAACTCTGTGTTTGAAGGAATTTCTCTTGAACCCCTTAGTAAAACCGTGAAAGGAATATTGTTTCTACTCAACTACTGTACATCACGCTATTACCCGGTTTTTCAGTCGTTCAATAACTTTTTTTGCATTTGAAAACACATGGTTATTGATTCAATAGTGCTATTGGATCCATAAACTGTCTATTGAGCGACTGAAAAACCGGGCATATGTCTTTCATGCGTGGAAGTTGACTTCACAAAATCGTTTCAAGATGTGGAATTTTATCTTTATTTTCATCTTAGATCTTTTAGCTCGTGTATGTTGACTAGATTATTTCATTTTTATGTATTTTTTATCAAATAATGTATTTATTTAAAGGTATTTTTTTATAAAAAATATAAAATTCAATGAATTTTTCTCGTTTTGTTCTAGAATTTTGAACGCTTATGCTGAGGAGGCAGCTACAGAGGACACAATCTACTACATGAGCGAAGCTCTTCGTCGGGATGTGATCGACTTGGACGTATTTTTGAAGCAAGTGCGCTCTCTGTCTCGTAAACAATTTATGCTCAGAGCACTTATGCAAAAATGCAGACAAAAAGCTGGGTTAGCGGGCTGAAACAATCAATTTAGACTGTGAAAACCTTGCTACTCAATATTTGAATCGAGACTTGTGCTTTCCTTATCGCAATTAAACCAACTGAAACTGAACTGGTTTGCGATTAACATTAATATACTATATACTATCATGGAGAGTCCAGGTAGAAAGAAGCATTCACCTATGAACAAATGGTAACTATCTACAATTTACTCGTGTTATCAATTTTAGTATCATTCCCCCTCTTATGCTGTTCATTTTTATCTATAGATAATCTCTTTTATTGTTATATTGCATTACCCTAGATATTTATTTCACAAATGCAACATTTGTATAGATACTGTTATCTACAAGAAATTACTTTCATAATAAAGTATACTAAGCCATAAAATTTCTTCTCAATTTATGTATAATTATCTACCTAAGGTTTTGTGGTTGCAATTGGCCTCGAGTTATATTCTATTAGAGATTAGGCTAAATGTAGAGTGATGGAAGTATCCAATTTCAAGAACCTTCAGATGATTCTTCATTTAATATTCCAGCAATTTATTATAAGTGGTATGATTGCCACATGTCACAATGAATTAATTTTCATATTTGTGCTACTGTTATTTCAATTTGTCAAGTATTGTAGAATGTAACAAGTTTTTCAATTTATTAACTACAAAATCTTCACTGTGATGTAGAGTAGCATCTATTTGAAGCCTTATCCACATCTACCAACATTCGGCAATGTAATTTGCCTGGTCAAGGTGTGTCGGTGCCGTCAGACATGGATAAATGCTCATTCAAATTACTGTGATGAATGAATTTCTGTCTGGCACGCAACGTGATGTATCTGTCTGGTGTTGGTAGGTGTTAATAAGGCTCTACTCGTTCTATACATGTAGTGAATTAGTTGCTATACAGTAATGATCGTTTCTGATTCAATAACATTGGAACCTTACTTAGAATTACTAATACTATTGTTCTATTCGGTGGTTGATGAATCTATGCAAACGATTAATAAATTTCTGCCCTTAAGCCCGGTCTAGACGCTACGATAAGTTTGTCAAACTTATCGTTCCAACTATAGCAGTATCCATTTAACTTGTCAGAGAACAGCTGATTTAACGTTAGTAAACGAGCGTACATCAATCAGCTGTTTTCTGACAAGTTAAATGGATCCTGCTATAGTTGGAACGATAAGTTTGACAAACGTATCGTAGCGTCTAGACCGGGCTTAACTCATCAAATCTACTCGAGACTAATATTTTCCTTATGCTGCATCCACACATTGGCCGAGCGGAGGCGAGCGAAGGCAAACGCGAGTGTGTGGATGGGTCGCCCGGCTCGCCTTCGCTCCATTTTTTGTCGGTCGGTGAGCGAGATCAAATGAGACGAGCTTTGGCGAGCGACTCGCTCGGGCCTATAAGTGGATGCGGCATCAGGTTATACTTGAAATGATTACAAACAATTTTCAAGTTTCACTTGAGTCAAGTCTCACGTAGCTTTCATAAATGAGAGATCATAATTCTTTCAAATTAGCAACTGCGGTTCGAGGGTGAGAAGGGCAAAAAAATAGGAAAGAATTGTTAAATAGTAACATTTATCATATATTTATACACTAATTTGAAACAAATATTGCGCATTTTAAATAATAAAATATGGAATGGGTGGCGGAGGTTGACAAATGAATGTGATCTTGAGATGATTTGTTTTCACAGAAACGTTTCGGTCACCTGAAACAAAAAAGATTTTATCATAACTCACGAAAAATAGTTCTCCAGTCCAGTTTATATTATAAATGTCAGGTTGAGAAACTTATCAGTCACACATATTCCAGAGTTGTAGATCACAACCCCCTTCGTAACACATAATGGTAAGCATTATTTCTTGCATGCCGCCAAAGACAGTGATCTGGAGCTTCTGTTTCTACATACTTTTGAGAGTAACATGAGTTATACTTATTATTCCAATCGTATACCAAGAATATTTTGATATCAAATAGAATGTTCATCTTTTATATCATTAAAAAGGAAACACACTAGAGGATAGCTTGAAATTAAAAACATGCAATGCTATATTTATCACTTCATGGCACATTACAGGTGACAATACCATGCGCTGCGCATAGGAGACAGAGCAATTTGAAAGATAAAGAGAACACTTTTATAGATTGAACTTTCAATTATCACACTTACCAATCATGTCAAACGTATATTCCAACCCATAGTAAAAGGAATAGAACTCCGAACCCAGAAAATATGGCAGCCACCAAGGATACTAGCAGCTCTTTGAATAGGTCCCTTGTGAACTTTGTGCTTGTCACTTCGTAGACAAAAAACCAGGCAGTGAAGAATATTCCAATTCCTAATAGGATGACAGTGAGGTGAGGAAATACTGCCGGATTGATTGGCGAGACGTATCTCGACATTAATTCGATTTGTACCTGGGAAAAGAAAAGAATACTCAAATGTTGAACCAATAGTGTTAACTAGTACATTATGGACAAAATTCAGAAGTTCATATATTAGAGCTTGTGAACATACATTCTAACACTTATACAAACATACATAATACATTCTGGATATCAGTATCATTATTCTTTAACTTTCAACGACGAAATCTATCCAGTATAATATAAGCTGGTCATGTATTGAAGACAAATTGAATTAAACATTCATGTGAATAGTAAGGAGAGCATTGTTCAAGAAGCTGAGAAAATGCTTCCTGTAAGTTATGTCCAGGTAAAGCTATGTAGATAAGTTACGTAAAATCTTGGTAGGCCTACAAGAGAGGAAGATTCAGAATTATAGTGATAACTTATTAATTCAACTCTGGCGGGTGGCATTAGATAGATAAAGAGATGGGCTATTATTTCTTGACGTTGCTGATGACCTTAGAATCCGATGGCAAAAAATAATACCTTTTATTATTATTTAATAATACCTATCTATCTGATGTCATCCGCCAAGTTGAATAAATATTACTGTAGGCTATTAAGAGCTTTGGAAGTATCACTTTCTATCAGCTTTGAAATTTATTGGACTCTTGAGGTGGAGCCAACTTACTCCTCGTTCCAATCTCAATAAATGAGAGTAGGCCTAGCTCTTTTTAATGATAGAAATTAAGATCTAAATTACTATTAGTGGTTCAATCATTCAATACTACCTTCTAAGCATCATGAAGTTGAAAAAGAAAACATTACAAGGTATTTACGGTTCAATACAAACAGAACCATTGAATGGAGGTTAGAAAAGTTAGAGTAACTAAACTCTGTGAAAAGTATTTGAGACTACAAAGTAATCTTATATGAAATACATAAATGTTAATTTTAAATTAAATGATAGAGATAGGTTATATTGATATAAAGAATTTTAATATTTACCATTATGAAATTGACAAAATTCAGTACGTGTCTCTCTGACAGAACTAAACAGCCGGCTGGGCTACGTTGTTTCAGTGCTACCAACATTTAAGAATTGGTATTGATATTTTTTCATATTCTATAATTTTGATTTCACTGGTCCCATGGATGGTTTTCTATTTTTATAGATCCAAATGTTATTATAATAGTAAATTATTGAATGAATCCTTTCAAATAACGCTAAAATTTCATTATTCACGACAATTGTCTGATCCCCAGTAAACAGCTGTTGACTTTCTAGATTGGTCACGTGACATGAAATTTGCTTCCGTTGTGAGATCATAAAAAACGAAAACGTATTTGGCTGTCAGTTCTCGGGTTCAAGTATGCGTGGTAATTTACTAGAGAATAAAAGTTTATTGCTTTCAATTATTGCAAATTATATTGCTAATCGTATACATTTTCAATCGCAAAATTACCATGCAGCAGTGTGTGTATAAACAATTTCATTCATAACCCTATATGGTTTGTAGGTGTCGTGTCTAAGCATTGATGTTTCTATTGAACATTGAATCGAAAAAGGTTAGTGATGAATTAGGACTTCATTTAGTGAGCCGTATCAGTGTTTACGTTCTCCGTCTGGATGCATATTTACAAAATTTCATGAGTAACACTATTCCAAACAATCAAACATACTCTACAATTGTTTGATTGTTGACATCAATCGATTGTGATCATTCGCCGAAAAGCATACAATCTACTAGCTGTCAAATTTGAAACATGCACCGTCGTCATTGTTGAAATGTTCACAGCAGAATTTTAAAAGCTGGAACATTCGGATAACAGTCATAGGTGAGTTAAAATCATGATGTTATTGATTAGGTTTGATAATAATGCACTGAAAGTTCAGAATGTCAATTGAACAGTTGTTTCGGAAAATAGGTTAACCCAGCTTGATAGTTGGTATTTATCTAAGCTCCATTTCATAGGAGGGCCTCTAGCGAGTCTTGATTTGAAATTCTGATTCAAGTTAACTGACTTTCAGTTAATTTATTGAGCATGAAAACTATTTTGAAATTAATAATCCTCAACTCTCTCTAGCCTATTCCGTTTTGAGGGAAGGCGTTATTGATATCAAGTATTTCCTTTATGGGTATAATTATCCATTTCCAGCAAAAATTATTCAGTCCCGTTCCCTGTATCTGGGCTGGCCACAAAATATCTTGGCAGTACTTGGTAGGGTGACATCTTTCCTTATTTATTGTGGCCTGCACCTGCAACTTACAAACTATTTTTCAAAAATCTGCTTTGAGACATTGCACGAGAAATTAAACTTATCCGCCAAATAAGGATAGCAACTATGGGTATTTGACAGTCAATCACCATTAGCACTAATTTCAATTGAAGATATTTTTTACTATCACAGTATAGTAACTAAGATATATGTTACTAATTTCAAATGATTTCTGACTAACTGGCTTTAGTTAAAATATTGTACTTTAGTCATAGAAGCCTATATTTTTGTGGTAAACCTTGAAGGCGGTGTATCTTAAGCTTTTCAAATCATTAGCTCTCCATGTATTGTGCATGGCTTAGGTTGCAATATAGGTGGTGTCCTTGAGTTACCCCGTGGTCCAGTGCAATCTGCAACGGGTTTCGTTTGAATGTGGCCGAACCCTCAACATTGAACTAAATGTTGTGCCGGTGTCTAATCCCAAGATTGGCCCAATAGACTTGCACCTGTTACTCCTATTATAAGGGTGTCAACTTCAGTTTGAGGCCTTTCCCGCTGAATGTCATTCATCTATGATAATCAAAATAGCTTCCTGGTGGTTCGGAACCCACCTAAAGTTGTAAGTCTACTAATCTATCATCATCATCCTTCCCATTACCCATGCACAAGCTAAGAGCTTATGTAGGCATCATGACTGCAAAAAGAAAAATTATATTCAGCAAAAAAAAGCATACTAAACAGCAAAAATAAAAAAATTTGTTGGGCTGAGCCCCCAGCAAGATTAATAAAGTGCTTCGCCAGAATCATCCTCCTTAAAACTAAACTCCCCGAATTTGATTCTAGCTCACCTCAAACTTCCTTCTGCGTCTAATGGCTGGATTTCACGATTCCAGTAGACGTTCAGGTTACTGGAGGCAGGTAAACTGAACCGTGAGACCACTTACTTGAACAGGTTACTGGCTTATTCAGGTTAGAGCAGAGGCAGGCTGGCAGTCAGGTAACCTGCCAGTAACCTGAACGTCTACTGGAATCGTGAAATCCAGCCATTATGGCGCGGTTTCACGATACCAGTAGACGTGTAGGTTACTGGCAGGCAGGTTGGTCATATGATCTTCCACTCTATACAAACAAATAGGGCAATGCACACCACGTGGTTTGTTTGTATAGAGTGGAAGATCATATGACCAACCTGCCTGCCAGTAACCTACACGTCTACTGGTATCGTGAAACCGCGCCATTAGATTAGGGTTATTTCAACCCATTAGTCTGTTATCTACCTTAGGCTCTACTTACTTTTGCGATACTCAAATCGCGAAGCGACTCGGATAACAAACATGTGTTTTCAAATGATAAAGGTCAGACAATACGGTTGCAAGATCGTCTGAGCATCATCATTTGAAAACATATGTTTGTTATCCGAGTCGCTTCGCGATTTGAGTATCGCAAGTGTGAGTACTTGTTCATCCTTCAGACCCACCCATCTTTAATCTTTTTATGATGAATTTGCTGCGGTTGTGTCTAGCGATAGCGGTTGCCTGTATATTACATGTTGTTTTCTGAAAGTGTTCATCTACATATCACTGACCTTAATGGAAGGATTTATAGAAAAATCAATTTCTTCTATTCCGCCCTCTTTAAACACCTTATTTACATACTACAACATGCAACATAATTATGTCTGAATATGAAATATTCGTTTTGGGGTTCAACTACCATTGTAAAAAGGAGTTATGCTACATTGCGCATGATTGAAAGTTGCTTGATTAAATTTAAATTATAGTATGAATAAATAACGTATTCAATAAATTTTTTGAAGGATATCCCTTTCCCTTTCGAATTTATTCAAAGGGTTCTTTTTAAACGAGTACTTGAGCTTATTAAATTCATTATAACATTTATTAAAAAGTAAAGTTCTATTTTCTGGTATGTTTATTGGAATCATTCATCCTTTATCTTGAAGTAAATGATTCTTAAATAATATATGGTAAGATGAAAGGGGTAAGTTGCACAGAGTCAAGGTCTCACAGAGACAAGGTGTTGTTTTAAACGATAGCAGTGTCATAGAGACAAGGTTTCATAGAAGCAAGTAGTTATAAAAGGAGCAGTGTCACAGAAGCAAGGTCTCATACAGACAAGCTGCCAGTTTTAAAATAATGTGCAGTTTCACTGAGTCAAGGTTTCACAGAGGCAAGGTGCTGTATTTAAATATCAGTGTCATACAGTCAAGGTCGTGTGGCGTGTTGCCTACATATGAACATGAAGGCGTTCCATTTGTTTTAATAAATTGAACGTCTGCTATATTTTAATTATATTTTTTCATATTATGTACCTATATATTAGACCTTTAGACCGAAAAATCATGTTAATATGTATCTATTCTATCTAATATACTTTACAACTGTAAGCACATGTCGTAGAGACGACATTAAAGATAGTGATGATGGGGATTCGTGGGGGGGTGGGGGTGTTGAGGGATTGATTCGATTTAGGCTGAAACCGTCGGGAAAAAGTGCCGACGGACATTTTCGAAAAGTGCCCCCCTTTTTTTATAACCGCGAAAAACCCCATTATTTTTTGTGAAATTTTGATTTTTTTTATTGCTTAAAATGGAAGAGGAAGCGATTCTCTACAGGTTTGTATTGTTTTATTTAATTTTTGGACAATTTTGGGGGGTACTGGGAAGGGGCTAAATAAATCAACTTTTTCAGCTTAGAGATATTTGAAAAATTTCAAATGCCAATCGATTCAGTTTTTCAAAGAGATTTTTTCGTTTTTTGAAGTTTGCTATATTCTTGATAGATACAGGTTGGTGCGCGAAATAGTGGCCAATTTCTGAAAATTTTTGTCTGAAGGAAATTTTCGGTTTTCTCGACGGGAAATGGTAGAGAAAGTGAGTAGGTGACTTTTTTGAGATTTGAACTTTTTCAGGCGATTGGGGTGTGAGTGCGTCTAGGGGTGAAAATTCTCGACTTTTTAAATATTTGAATTTTGAAAATTCTTTTTCATTGTATAGAGCGTCAAAAGCTGATTCGAATGGTATATGGGAAAGTTTTCAGATGAAAATTTGAGCCGCCATATTGGAAAAAGCCTCTTCTTTATAAATTATTGAATACAATTTTTTTTGCACTTTCTCACATTTATGTAAAAGTTAACTCCATTTGGATTAGATTCTGAGAAAATCACGTTTCTTGATTCAAAATGGCGGAATCTAGAGGGGGTATTTGATAGGGGGGAAGGGGGTGAATCAAAGTATTTATAATTTCGAAAAATGCTTTTTTGCATCGGATAGAGCTCCAAAAACTGTGTTGAACATTTTTTTAAAATCACGCGGAAAACGTTAGGGGTGAAAAATCGATTTCTCATGAAAATTGGTGAAAATTTAGAGCACAGTGGGAAATCAACTTTATTGTTTGATGCAAATTTCGACTTTTTCCGATACAATGCTTCAAATTATGAAATCAATACTCTCCAGCTACTCCCTCGACAAAGATGCCTGGATGCAATACCCAGTGAAGAATTGAAAAGTATCACATGGCTGGCTATCTAAATAAAAAATATAATTTGCAGTATTGTTGAACAGCCGATCAATATACTTTTTCCAACATTTTCTAAATTTTTTCATTCTTCTTCTCCAACTTTTTCTTCTTCTACTTCTTCTTCTTTCTTTTCTCCTTCTTCTTCTTCTTCCTCTTCTTCTTCTTCCTTCTTCTTCTTCCTCTTCTTCTTCTTCTTCTTCTTCTTCTTCTTCTTCTTCTTCTTCTTCTTCTTCTTCTTTCTTCTTCTTCTTCTTCTTCTTCTTCTTCTTCTTCTTCTTCTTCTTCTTCTTCTTCTTCTTCTTCTTCTTCTTCTTCTTCTTCTTCTTCTTCTTCTTCTTCTTCTTCTTCTTCTTCTTCTTCTTCTTCTTCTTCTTCTTCTTCTTCTTCTTCTTCTTCTTTTCTTCTTCTTCTTCTTCTTCTTCTTCTTCTTCCTTCTTCTTCTTCTTATAGGAAATTAAAATAAGATATTGAAATAATCTTCGATTTATAAAGGTAGAAGTCATTTAGTGTATTTTCATCAACTATATGAAATAATCGTAATAGTTTATTGAACGATATTCCTAATTAATGATGCAGGATGTAAACCAGACTGAAAAGCAAATATTGGCCACCGCCGAAGGAATGCAATATGCAAACAGTGTCATGAATCATAGAATTCTTCTTTATCAGATATCAATCAGGCAGAGTATCTGCGTCATGCTACCTAAATAATGAATGGTCAGCTACAAGAAAAATTTTTAAGGGACGAGATTAATTTACACTGAACACTTACTTGGAGACATGATTTGTGTTTACGTTTATTTAAAAAAATACAGTGCAATACAATACCTTTCAAATTTTCAAATACTGTACTAGTTGAAGAAGGGATGAGAATTCTTCTTATTCTTCATCGTCTTTGTCTTCAGAACAAGGATTAGTAGTAGGAGACAGAAAATTAAGAAGAAGAAGAAGAAGAAGCAGGAGAAGAGAAGAAGAAAGAAGAAGAAGAAGAAGAAGAAGAAGAAACAGTAAAATGATATGAAGAATCAGGCGAAGAAGAAGAAGAAGAAGAAGAAAGACAGAAGAATAATTAGAAGAAGAAGAAGAAGAGAATGAGATAAACAGTGAAGGATTTTTCTTTTCTTTTACTGTTTCTCTCATTCTCGTACCTTCTTTTCTTCTCCTCCTGTCTCCTGCTACTTCTTCTTTTGCCTGATTTTCTATATCCTTCTACTGTTTTCCTTATTCTCATTCCTTCTCTTTCTTCTTATTTTTCTCCTGTCTCCCACTACGTCTTCTGCTTCGCCTGATTTAAAAAACCCTTTCAATTTTTCTCTTATTCTCATTCCTTCTTTTTCTTCTTCTCCTGTCTCCTAGTACTCCTTCCTTTTTGGCCGATTTTCTATATCCTTTTACTGTTTCTCTTATTTTTCTTCTTCTTCTTCTTCTTCTTCTTCTTCTTCTTCTTCTTCTTCTCTTCTAATTCTTCTTCTGAATCCGACTACTACTTAATATATTATATTATGTTCTTCTCATATTCAATGGCAAGAATATACTCAAGTATGTAATAGAAATTTAATGTTAATTACTGCATTACTGTATCAAATAAATCATACCTGATTGAATATAGCTATGAAGAAACATGTGAAAAATATGATTCCAAGCTCAGAAATGCTAAAAAATGCTTAAATTATCATTTTTAACAAAAATAAAATGAGAACTCAAAGATTAGTACATTGTCTAGGTAGGATATACGGATATTACTCTATTTTGATTCCAAACTAGCATCGATTTTGAAAAATGCTTATAATTTTGTTAAATTTGGACAGATTGATTTGAAAATTCAGGGAAATGTTAATGGTATGAAGAGAAACGTCCATGATTTTTTGTAGAATTCTCCTATGACTCCTTCCCCTTCCTAAAACGAAAAACGATATGGAGGTTGAGATGCTAGGCGGGAATTCTCAAAGTTCGCGCTTCGTTCAGCTGCCGCGCGCCAAGGAACTCGATTGGATCATATTGCTCGCGATAACAACACTATTGGTTAGCTTCTAAACCGATATGCATAATTGCATATAACTTAATTATTTACATCTCTCTATAAAAGTGGCAGCCGTAGATAAAACCTACTTGATATTCTATATAATTCTACTATTAATTCTCTTAATCTCATTTTTTCTTCTTCTTTTCCTTTTTCTCCTTCTTCTACTTCTTCTTCTTCTGTTCTTTCTCTCTCTTCTTCTGTTCTCTCTCTCTCTTCTTCTTTATCTTATACTTTCTCTCTCTTCCGTTCTCTATTATTCTCTAACGCTTCCTCCATCTTTCTTTTTTTCTCTCTGCTCAAATGCCCTTACCGGTGCAATGAACAATGAAAAATCTAATTTTCGTTTCAAAACAGCTGATCATCAAATCATAAGTTGAAAATAATGTGAAAATTTTCGGCGCCCCAAAACTTTGATCGTTCATTCCTCAGCTTCAGATAATTTTCAAAATGTTTAGACAATGAGACGTGAACTAACAAAATCGGTTGAGAAACCACGGAGGAGTTCCGTTCACTAAAAATATGTTCGCCTTTTAATAAGATAGAAGATGATTTAATATAGTAGACGTTCAATTTATTAAAACAAATGGAACGCCTTCATGTTCATATGTAGGCAACACGCCACACGACCTTGCTCCTGTGAGACCTTGACTGTATGACACTGCTATTTAAAAACAGCACCTTGCCTCTGTGAAACCTTGACTCAGTGAAACTGCACATAATTTTAAAACTGTCACCTTGTCTGAGTGAGACCTTGCTTCTGTGACACTGCTCCTTTTTGAACTACTTGCTTCTACGAAACCTTGTCTCTATGACACTGCTTTCGTTTAAAAACAACACCTTGTCTCTGTGAGACCTTGACTCTGTGCAACATCCCCGATGAAAGTGAAGTAAGTTGAGTACCGTACTTATAATGATAATGATTGATAATGTCATATTATTCAACATATTGGATTGACAAAACTTTATTGTACAGTGCGTGAATTTGCTAAGGCTCCTGGACTGACAATGAATTACCTCATAACAGATTTTTACAATGTTGAAAGTTTACAATAATTTATTCACTGTGATACAGCCATATCGATATTTTTTTGGGTGATGCCCACATAAGCTTTTAGCTTGTACGTGGGTAGTAAGAAGGATGATGATGATGATGAAAGGTGAGCTTTAGACGGGCTCCAAACCACCGGAAAGCGATTTTGATTCTCATGAATGAATGACATTCAGCGGAAAAGACCTTAAACTGTTCATGCTTACAATAGGAGTAACAGGTGCAGGACTCTTATCTATTCGATACATGCAGTTGATATTGCTGAGTCTTATGGCTAAAACTTGTGAGTGAGTAATGGAATAATAATGGAGATAAAGATATATTTTTTCATGTGTTTCTGTTATTTTCCACGTTTTTGATTAACTCTATTACGTTGATTCGCTTGATTTTCCACTCCGATTTTGGTCCATTCAATTCAATGAACTCTGTAGAGTTGTCTCCTGAAGAAGAAAACCAGGTCATATAATACAGTACTGTTAGTGAAGATGTGTAGCATTCGCTCACAATGGAAAGAAAGAAGAGCTTGGGAAAATACCTCATTAGAATGACAAATTAATGTTGCATTAAATAGAACTTCTTTCTAGAGATTGCCAAGTTGCTGGGATTATTACTTGGTAGAATAATTTAAGATCACTGTACCATACCTAACGAATTCTTTTTTTACTGAGGGTGAAGCATGTATGAACCCTAGGCTTGTGCGTGGGTAATAGTAATGGCTATAATGGAGAGATGAGAGCTATTAAAAAGAATGCGATAAAAAATTGAAATAAAACTAACCTATTTATAATTTGAGTAAAATTCAATCATCTTTAAAATTAATTGTTCTATGTAATTATTGTTATAATGTAAGTCGTCAAAATAAATTTGTAAAGAATACTTGAAAAATTAAGAATTATTTCTGTTTTAATTTTAGATTTTGTGTTGTGATTGGTTTCTTTTATTTCAATTTTTATTGTGAAATATATCTCTTAATATTTTGAAGAGCTATGTTATTTGTTGTGTCCAAAATAAGAGTAACTTATATCAATAGATTCTTTGATTCCTATCTTTTTGTTAATAATTCTATGGTTTAAATAAATCATGTTTGACAGTACTATTCTTGAAAATAGAATGTATTTTTTTAATGTATCATTTTTTAGAAATGAATTCTAATCTTTAAATTGAATTCACAATATGTGGCACTGCAGTTTCGCCATATTGTTTGTCCAAATTCGTAATCCTATTTGATACGTAGGATTAAGAACAAAAAATTTTTAAATTTTTCCTATCTTAAGTGAATGGAGTAGAATGAGTACCACCCTTTTTTGCCTTTTACTAGAAGGACCTGGAAACTGTTGAGATATTTACTCAACTCGATACTAGTATATTATTTCGAGGTAGTATTGCTTAGCTCATTAGACATATCACACCCCGAAACAGTCAAGAATAGACCGCTGTGTTTCCTGGGCTATTTTCACATTTCCACCCTCCTTGTGTGTGACAGCCTAATGGTACATTTGAGTAATATAAGCTAAGGTACATGACGTTTTCAAGTGACGAGCTTGCATGGGTAGTATAATCTGACAGAATTGTCAAGGTTCTACTGTAATAGCATTTCAACTTCGTTTACTGCCTTTATATACTAACTATTATAGTACTGTATTTACATCTAGGTTTTTTCTCAAACTAATATCTCATTATTATTTATATCAATTTGTTATATATTCTTATCAAACTGATAATTAGCAAGTTTATTTATATAGATTTGCCTCACAATCGTCTCATATTTATTCTATCTTATTTGCTTTTGTTATTTCGTAAAGAATTCTTTTAAGTTTCAAGTCTGGCCTAACATTTCCAAAATGCTTCAAATCAGCTTCACTATATAGCATTTTTATCCCTTGTATTTTTCAAGCTCTTTTGCTGTATTTTTCAAGCTATTTGACTTCATTCGGAGAGTATTGAACAATATTATTGTTCAAATTTTGATTCTTATTTTCTGTTTGTTCAATTATTCTGTAAGTTGAATCATATTTTCACATTTTTAGCATTTTTTAAAAATCAATTTGATATACTTTTTTTGAATTAAAGATTACATTTTATGTCAATTCTCCTGTATATTTTTCGTGTATCCCACTTGTTTGTTTGTATTTAATAGCCAAATTGAATGAATTTATTAGATAATTCGAATTTCAAGTAGCCTACTGTATTATTTATTCGCTGACGATGAGTATTGTTGATTAGAAAATGATTATTTGCATTTTTCTATAATTCTGTTGTAGAATTTTTCAGATATAATTACTTGTCTAAAAATTTGTTTTCCGACAGTTTCAAGTTCAATAGCTTAGATTGCTGTTGTGAAACCTTTTCCACAATCAAACAAATTCAAACATAATATTTTTATCAAATTTCGACTTCCATCACGAACTGCGATTATTATGAAAATAAGCTGTTTACACTCCAAACAATTCTCCCAAATAATACTCCTAGCGATTTGTTATCATACAGTTTCTTTATAATTCAAAGAATTTTATCCTAATAAAATGGTAAAAAACTTTTTCTTTTTTGAATTGTCACATTTCTTTTCACTTTCATTCATTAATTCTTCTGTTATTCACCTTCCTATTTTTTTAGCATCGAGTGTGTTGTTTCTGAAAATTATTGAATTATTTAAACTTTCTGAATTATTTAAACGGTGGTTTACTCCCTGGGGACCAGAGAGTCCCTACTTTATATAGTTATATACTTACCATACTATACTTAATAAACCTGTGATCTGATTGTGACACCGTGTCAATAGTTTGAAACAAGCGTTGACCTGACATTTCGATGTAGCCTGAATAAACTCTTACTTACAAAACATTATTGAAATTCTCTAAAAATGGCCATGACCTTATTTCAGCCTTATTATTTGAAGGTGTGAAGTGTATACTTGACACTTCCTTTTATTCGTGGCCAATTAACCTACCGGTAACTAATATCGGAAACTTCGTATCGATCTTTCAATAATTTTCTTCGTGCACTTTTTACATCTTATTTTGTGTCAAGTTGATGATGTTCACTAGGATTTTTCATATATGATTTTTTCTTTTTCATTTCAGTTATAATCATTATTAGTTCAGCCAAATTATTTATTAAACATTGCTTTTTGAGGCTTTTCATTAGCTTTTTGTAGTATTAGGCTAAATCTACTTTTCAACAGCTTTTCAGTTTTTTATCAGGAAATTGAAATGCAATCTTCTGTCTTGAGAAAATCAAAATCAATTTACGTTTTTATTTAACCCTTTTCTGTCATTAACTTATTCGTGGGATGCTCACGAATTCTTTTAGCTTTTCGTATAGATTTACTTTTTGAAAATTCTCTCTTGCAGTAAGATGTATGGAAATTCCCTATTGCAATGAGAAAAATGAGATTTGTCCATTAAACTGAGTTTTTCAACTATTAACTTTAATTAATAATTATTATTTCACACAATAATTGTATGACAAAAGTGTGATAACTTAAATGAAAAAAGATTGAACGAAGAAGTAAGCAATCCAAATCAAAACTAGATTAAATTCACCTAGATTAAAAGTGAACCTAGATTATTATAAGTAATTGAATAGAATTTTATTTTTGAAAAACTTTTGTTTATTTTTTTCTAGTATTTGAAGGTAATTATTTATTTCATAACATGATTGAAATGTACTTTTCGTAACCAGCCGGTAGACCTTGGTCCACTTTCTTTCATTTAGATTCTGAAAAACAAACACTTGAAGAAATGGAGATTAATATTTTCATAAGTAAGAGAATATTATCTGGCCACCCATGCTTTGTTTGATATAGGCTTCCTTGTATGCTGTATAATATCTACACTGAAACTATGGCTTCAATCTTTGCTCAGATTCAGTTGAGCAAAGTTCAGTTAGAATGTTGAGTGTGTTTCAAAAACGTTTCAAAGATTTGTACAACAATTGGATTTCTTATGAAGGGTTTGTCTGTTTTTTTATAACTCCATACTTTTTTATTAAGTTTTTTAAGCTTCATATATTCTTCTCTTCTTTGTTGGCTATTTCAGTGCCGATTCACAGTCGCAATCGGTATTAGGAGGACTTTGAAATATTTTTTGAGGGACATCATTTAGATTCGTCCATTCCAGTTACAGTAGTAAAGCAACTTCAATCAGTAGAGCCGGCTTTTCATTAGTAGAATTAGAGGTAGTAACTTATAGAGTAACTGTCATTCTAAAAATTAGTAGAGTTACTTTACCATGGTGATAAATAATGTACTCTACTCTACCATGTACGTTTTCGTTTTCATTGGGGGTATTAACAAGATAGTTTGTAATTGCCCAGTAAAATATATCAATAATTATTCTATTAATGAAAAGCCGGCTTACTTACAAGGCTAGATATAAAATGTAATACGTGTGTTATTTTTCAGTGGTAAAAACGAAAGTGTACTTTTTCTTCTGAGGGAGACTGTTGTCAATTGCCAATCTCCTTATGGAGAAGTAGTAATTAAGTCCCGTGAGCCTAGTCGTCCACTGGAACCGTTTTTGTCAGAAAACGTCCGATGTCCGAATAGTTGGCCATTTGATTCAATGTTAGCATTTCGGATGATCGGTTGTTTTCTGACAAAAACTGTTCTAGTGGGCGATCAGGCTAATGCATAAAAAAAATTTGCTTTACCCACATCGATATAGGCTAATATATAACAATTTATATTAATTACTGTGCCGACGAACAGTTGCCTGTCATAGATAAAAGCTCTTGTACTCGTTGAAAAAACATAACTTCACAATCGAGCTTGCAGTCTATATACAGCTACTTATTTCCTAGACCGAAATATTTCAATCGAAATACCACAGTTTTCAATTACTTATACCTACGACGCAGTGTTGTCATATTCTTTTCTCTTCAATTGCGGCGTTGTCGTACTTCTCCCTATATTATTCTTATGGGTTTACTTTTACTCCATAGGGACCAGAGAGTCCCTACTTTATATACTTATATATAGCAGGATCCTTGTAACTTGTCAGAAAACATATGATCGACGAGCATATGATCACAATACTTAAACTACAAATGCTGAATCTCGCAGATTATTGAAAAGGTCTTTCAAAAAGTTATTCTTTGAAAGGTCTTCTTAAAAAAGGTCTTTTGAAGACTTTCAATGTCTTTAAGACTGTTAAGTCTTTTGATTATTGTGTCGAAGTCACTGTTTAATTATTACCAAATCAGCTGATTTCTGACAAGTTAAATGGATCGCGCTATAATTAATATACTATAGGCGCTTATTGACAGGGAAAGTAGAGAGAGCAAGTTACTTTCTGGAAGTACTTGCCATTTCGTCACTTCCTACTTATTTGCTTATATACAGGGAAAGTACTTGCTGGAAGTAACTTGCCATCTCTTCTTTACTTTTTAATGTTATTCCCATCACATGTTATTTTTTTCCACAAATCATCTGATTAATAAAACGATGCGTTTCTAATGCTCTACTGGCTAAAAGTGGGAGAAAGTGATCACATGACCACCCACGTGACCCTCTACTTTCCTTGGAGTGGCAAGTACAGAGCGTGCCATCCAAATTGGCGTCTAGGGGAGGCTGTGCGAGAGAGATGGATAATCTCTCCCACCACGCTTCCCCTCCAGCCGCCAAGGCTAGTACAGTCAGTGAAGCAAATAACATCATAGTACTGCTAGGTAACCGAAGCGAATATGAATTTTTTTATAAAGCTGAGTTTGCCAGCTGAATGAACTTTTGAAATTTACTGTACCGCGAGTCAGCAGGCACTGTAGTGGGAGAAAGCGATCAACGCGCATGCTCCAGTGAGACGCCAATTTGGATGGCACGCTCTGTAAAAACAAGCAAGTTTGATTCTACTTCCAGAAAGTGATTACTTTCCCTGAAGTGCCCCTATAGATAGGGAAAGTAAGGGGTAAGTTGAAGAGTCAAGTACTTGCTGGAAGTTACTTTCTCTCTCTACTTTCCCTGTCAATAAGCGCCTTAAACTTGATAAACCTGTGATCTGATTGTGTTTTCATGTTGTTTTAGTGGCCGAAGTGGAGGCGTTGGATCTGATTGTGTTTTAATTTTGTTTTAGTGGCCGAAGTGGGGGTGGCGGGGGGCATGGTAGTAAGCATGTTGGCGGCGGCGGTATGAGTGAAGAGGAGCTGCTGGAGCGAGCGGCCGAAGAGAGAGCAGCCATCGTCACCAGGTACCAGCTGGGCCGGCAGGAGGGCGCACCCCAAGTCGATGCCTGGGAGGATCCCGAGTTCAAGATCTATCAGGTCACCGACCGATATGGATTCATACAGTGAGTAGCCACCACACTATATGCATGTAGGGTTAGAATAGAATTTATTTCAAAAAAGAAACATTACAGAAAATTAAAACATTGCATACAATCTCAATAGTACAAAAAAATTCAAAAGCAAGGAATACCTATCCAATATACAATGTTTTGACATAATAATAAAACAAACCCAACAAATTTAAAAAAAATCCAATTATAGGGTTTGCTATATAGAAGAAAAAAAAGATACATAGTAATGTTACTGATAGTAATAAGTTTAGGTTAGTTTAGGTATAGGATATTCACTACAGGGAATGTTACAAATATCCTAAGGCTAAGGCCACATTATAAGGAGATTTGGTTAGTGCTAAGAGCCAAGTGACTGATTCTAGTGAACAAACGCATTGCAGATGGCCACACTGCAACCGCTTAGTGACTAAGGCTAGGCGTAAACCGGGTAGACAAGACAAGACGAGATTAGTCACGTTTAGTCACAGTAATTCACATAGCTGCTTATGAAGCAACACACACTAATTAGTCATTGCATCGGTGTGCTGCTTCATAACGTATGTGACTAAACGTGACTAATGTCGTCTTGTCTTGTCTTGACTAACCGGTGTACGCCTAGCCTAACGAAGCTCCTGCCTTAGCACGTCACTCGTATTGTAGCCATCTGCAATAGTAAGCAATGCGTTCGTTCACTAGGATCAGTCACTATTCGAGTCACATGGCTCTTAGTAGTATGGACTCAGCTTAATGCCGAAATTGAATTGTGCTAGTGGACAAGTTGTTTGATACCAGTGGACTGGTGAGAGTTTGCTTGATTACAGTCCCGTTTACATGTTTCCAGTGAACAGACCAGTTGAATGGCACCGATGGACTGGTAAGAGTTGGCTAGATCACAGCAGGCATACTCATTTACTCGATGCCAGGGCCAGGAGTATTTTATGTAACTAGAGTATTTTATATACACTATATGGATGTAGGGTGAGTTTAGGTACAGGGTATTCACTCGCCGCATATTCATTTACGAAAAACTATATTATTTCCTGGTTCATCCTAGTCTATCCATCTATTGATGACAGTGCCGTAATGTAAAGTGAATTAGTCTAACAACAGAAAAATTATCTTGTTAATTAATACTAGTATAAAAGAGTACAAGCAGTAGTATAAAGAGAGAACACGTAAAAACCCAGTAAAGTCAAGTAATTAGACTCATCAGAGTCGTATTCTGCACGATTACTACGATCACTCATCAACTGCGAGTTAAAAATGATAAAATCTGTGTTCGTCGACGGTCTGGTGAAAGTGAGACGCGCTTTTCTTTTCTCTTTCTTTTTTCTGCCTGTTTTTCTCTTTTCTATCTTTCTCTTTACTCATGTTCGTTCCTTTTTTATCTATCCATCTTCCTTTGCCGGTGTCGTAGGTCATATGAAAATTTCTCTCTCCACTTTGCTTCGACAAGCAAATTAGCCATCCGTTTCACTCTTGGCTTTCCTTTCGGTCGATTGCCGTCGTCTCTATTCACTCAACTGTCACTATCTTTGGGAAATTGTACAGACGCTGATTGTAACCCATACAAAGATGTATATTACACCCGTATATGCTATTGCTGTATGCACTTCATTCCATTTATTTATTTATTTTATAATTCATTGATTTTTTAATTTATTGACTTCATAATTCCCAGAAAATATAAAATATACATACATTACAATGAAAACAGTGGTTAGATAGATAACCCCACTAAAAATAATGCTAATAGGAAGAAAAAGATACATATTATCTTTGACTGTATAGATGTGTCCTTTGTATTTGATGTGATTCCATCTATAAGAGTCTTGTTCCATGGCATATTTGAGATGTTTTTAAATGTACAGCACTATCTTTTCAATGCAATAACTTACTACAGTTAGTTACGGCCTTTTTTTGTTAGGCCTACTATGATCTTCTTTCTATCACTTTCAGAAAAATCTTATGGCTTTAAAAATCTTAATCTGCATATTTAAAATGTATATCTGACTTTATCTTATACTAGTAATAGTATTACTTGTGAAAATAAATTTAAAATAAAATTTAAATGAAGATACTGGATAAAATTGGAATCAATTAGAAGAAATTATTCGCTATTATTAAACTATGGATATTTTACCATGACCAATTAGAATTAAATTTTGTAGGTTCTGTGTTGTAGATCCAAGATTCTCGAACGTGTCTGAAATAAATGTTATATTCAAAACGAGAGATTGTATTTGATGTCATTATGTTTTTTTACACTAAAACTAAAATTATCCCGACTCGTTTCTTTTAACTACTTTTCAACTCAATTCTGTCAACTAAATTAGAGTTAAAAACAAATAGTTTAGAAGCTATCATTCACTTTCATTGAAAATAAAATCGATAGCTTATGATTATTCATGCTGTATAAAAACAGTTCATGTTTAGAAAATGTGCTATGATTCACTTTGAATGTGAATAAAGTTATCATAGGATGATTAGAACTAATCCATTCTGATGGTTATGGTGAACCTCTGGCTAGCCAGCTATTGATCAGGTCTTGTTGTAGAGGCTAACTAAAAGCTGTTGGGTAATCAATAGTTGTAGATGACTTTGAACTAGTTATTTGACGATGGATGTGATCTATCTATCAATATCAATTGCTAGCGCGAAATGAAATTAGTATGGACAAAGTGCTCCTTTTCAAGGACAATCAATAGAGTGGTGTACGGGAAATAATATTGTAAGTACAATAAACATGGTGTGTCCTAAAACATGGCCAATTCAGCCAGATATAAAAATGGAAGGAAATGAGATACTGTAACTATACATTTGCTGTTAAATCATAATATTAATTGGACGAAATTGCTAATTAATGCCATATAATATTCTGAAGACTTCTGCTACTGCAAATATTGACCACAGAATAATAGCTCTGCAAACCTTAGAATGCAGTAAGCGTTTAAATGGCAATGCAATTTGTTATGGGGATATGCAAGCGCTGTTGCCATGTTTTGCTTATTTGTTTATTACTCCTCACTCACAGCTGTTCGGTCTCTTTTCCGCTCTATCTCTTGTTTTGTTTACATTTCTTATTCTATCAAAACTACATAAATGAGAAAACATTAGCACACCCAGAGATAGAATTAATTGAGAAAGCATTTTTCAACATTCAGTTCTTTTAGTGTCGTGGTTTGATAAACTCAGTCACAAGAGCAGTCATTGGAGCCGACTGCATAGAATGTCAAATTTTGAATACTTACTCCTCCGAATTGGCTTTGCTGGCTACTGTGCAATCCGGCAACACTGCGCCCCATAAACGTAACACTGCAATCTAAGGTTTGCACAGACTATAGTAAGGAAATTCGATGAATGCTGCTGCACAAAAAATGAATTAAACTGGCTAAGTCAAAAATGAATGCTGCTATACAGAAGATCTCCGGTAGTCTATTGGCTAGGGCACTGGTCCGGCAACCCAGATGTTTTGGGTTCAATTCCCGCCCGGGGAAAAGTTTTTTGTGCAGCAGCATTCATCGAATTTCCTTACTAGCTATTATTCTGTTGTCAATATTTACAGTAGCAGAAGTCTTCAGAATATTATACGGCATTAATTAGGAATTTCGTCCAATTAATTATTATTATTCTCATTTTTATTTATCTTCTAACTAGCTGGTCACCCGTGCTTCACTATGGAGTCTCAGAAATCCCGTTGAGATTAAATAAATAAATAAACAATTTATTTTTCAGAATTTCATTCACAATAAATAATTATAAATATTGAACAAAAACCTGATTTTTAAAAAATGACTGCAACTTTTAGGATATACTGACTTTAGGATTACTGACTTTTAAGGATATTTGTATGAATCATCTATCTGAGTAGATCCCTGAGTGCACATTGTTAGAGGGAATTTTAAAGATATATAAAACTCAAAACCCGCTATATTAATTTTGCATGTTAACTTTGACATAAAACCCGAAAAATCTACATGACTATTCGATGGATTGAAATTTTCGTCTAAGTTAAATGAGGTTACTGATAGACAAGCAGACAGCAACACCTCATTTTTATATTTATTTTAATATTTTTATTATTCTAAATTTTTAATAAATGTTTCTTTTATTTTGTTGCGCAGTGACCAAGAGGTGCTGGAGCGGTCGGACCCGGCCGCAGTGCGCGTGGAGCTGGAGCGGGAGAAGAAGTGGGTCAAGATGCTGCGCCAGTGGCAGTCCAAGTCGACCGGCGACAAGCTGCGGCGGCGCGTCTTCAAGGGCATTCCGAACGCACTGCGCGGCGAGGCCTGGTCCAAAATGCTCAATCTGGCCACTGTCAAGGAGGAGCAGGGTGACAAAAAGTACCAGGCGAGTACCAGGCACTCAAATAGATGCTCATTAGGACTAATCATTGGTATTGCTCACAGACACTAGAATACAAGAGACAATGAGCAGGAGTCTGCTACGATTAAGACGTAGCTATTAACCGTTTACCATGGAAACGTTAAAGAACACTTGTCTATTTCGGTTCAGGGTAGCATCACACTTCTCAAAATACAGGCTGGAATATGCGCATGAATCCCCTCTGTGTATTCTAGTATCAGTGGTATCTTTTATTAAAATTGATCACATTCTATTCACATTGTATAATGTAATTGTAAATACAGGGTGTTTCATTAAGGATGCAACCCAGACTTGAATTGAAAAATTATTGCACTACATATAAATGATTTTTTGACACCCGAGCTTGTGATAACCTTTCCAACGACTTTTTAGGTGACTGCAACAAACGATTGTTCAGACCTTCGATTCCTTCCGCGGTTAACTTTGTAGGCCGGCGAGTTAGCTTCTTTTCATCTTGTACACTACTAGGGGCCTATTGCATGAGAAAATACAAGTTAGTAATACTAGTTGTCAGATGGCAAGTTACCATAGTGACAACTAGTATTACTAACTTGTATTTTCTCATGCAAAAGGTCCCAGTTGGACAAAATTAATTGATCAACCGCATTATTGTCGACTTATTAGGAGCTGCAGTATTGGGAAACTCCATTCGAAACTTATCTTGCACGTATTTGCACACAATATAAGTCTCTAAAATAAACACGCGTTGATCCTTGGAAGACCCATTTCTGACACAACGTAACGAAATGAGAGATAAAACAGCACTAATGAAAGACTAGCTCTCTTTAGCTAACATTTGCATTTAGTTGAACTCAGCGCAAACTAATATGATGCAGACGGGCCTACATAATAGTATACGACGTTACTAGGCTGGAAACCCTCGTTTTGCCACCGTTTTGTAAGGAAACCCACCCCCGTTTTGATAAGGACCTTTATGGACGAAGCTGGCACAGCTGTGTGCCAGAAAGTTCGAATATGCGAAAACTAGCAAACGTTTCCAACCGTGTAACGTACGATACTTTCTGTTACACTTGACAAAATTACGCTGCATGAAAACAGATTGATAATAGGCTAGGTAATGGGAGAGTGATGATGAGAGATGACAACTGCTCTTTAGGCAGATGGGACCGACGCCTTAACGTCTCTTTCAATTGTCTGATAAATGTACTCATGACTCCTGCTTGCCTTCAAGTGACTTCGTCACTTTGCAATCCAATAGTTTGTTTCACTGGAAAGCTTTAGTGTTAATTGTTCATGCGGTTTTGATTATTCTTATGAATCTCAATAAGTAGTTTGAATGCTGTAATAATTTTACCTTGCTTCTAATAAATGGGTCATCATCTTTAGTTTTAAATTTTACTTTAGTTAAGCTAATTCTTGAAAATTCTTGAAAATTCTGACAAGATTGTATTTTATTGCTGGAAATGTACTTTGTAATTATTGTTTCTGATGAAATAAAAACATATTCTATTCTTTCGAAAGACTTGAGTGGCCTTAGGATTGTCGAAATATCTTCAGTCAACTGGGATTGGACCAAGAACCTTTGGTTTATCAAGCAAGCGTTAAGCGGGTTAAGCCCCCTCGGCTACCGGCCACTCAAATTTTCATTGTAGATCATTAATTTATAGATAATTTGACACCTTATAGCCTGGTTTTCATTAGTAGAGTTAGTGGTAGAGTTCCCTGGACGAGTACTAACTATCTTGTGAACTCTCCCAATGAAAACGTTCATAGTAGAGTAGAGTGATGGTAGAGTACTTGTTTTTGGTAGAGTAGAGTGGGATAGCACCGTGGGATAGTACTCTACCACTCGCCTTCCCCCACCACCGCTTCTCACTCTACTCTACCACAACTATCCTAATGAAAACAGTCTCGAGCTAGTAGAGTAGAGTCTGCTAGTAGAGTAGAGCTAGTAGAGTAGGTCATTTTAAGGTTAGATCTGTTCACTAGACAACACACTTTACCTACTATTCTCAATTGTAGTGAAAACAGCTACTCGACCAACTAAGTAGAGTAGAGTTAGTATGCTAGTTACTCTACCACTAACTCTACTAATGAAAACCAGGCTTATGAGACCCGACTCCCTAATTTTAATTTTATTAATTTTTCAGGAGATGCGTAACCTGGCGTGGAAGTGGTCGACCGACATACGGCAAATCGATTTGGACGTGAATCGCACCTACCGCGACCACATCTTCTTCCGACAGCGCTACAACTCGAAGCAGCAGCAGCTGTTCAACGTGCTGGGTGCCTACAGCGTCTACAACGTGGAGATCGGCTACTGTCAAGGCATGTCGCAGATCGCCGCGCTGCTGCTCATGTATCTCGAAGAGGAGGACGCCTTCTGGGCGCTCAGTCGGCTTGTGTCCGACACCAAGTACTGTATGCACGGTCAGTAAGATGCACGCTGCTCACGCTAGCCGACTAGTTTTCATTGGGTGTGTCCACTCCTGGTCGATTTTTGTACTACACCGCATGCTGCATATGCTTAAGGCCCGATTTCCTAGCTACCTAATATTGCTAAGACTTTGAACTGTGTTATTCAACACGCAGGAATTCAAATTCAAATTCAAAATTTATTTGCCATAAAGTTACAAAACAAAATAATGTACAAAATGCACATAGACACAAATTAATACAAATAAACATTTTAATATGACCTACATAAATAATTAATTAAGTCCCCTGAGTATAATATTAAAATCGATTATGTGAGTACAGTATGCAAGTGTCAATATAATTTTATTAATATTGTGGCTCGACTAGCATAAGTTGAAACTTGTGCGCTAGCCTTGATTTTGTGTAATGTGATATGTTGCTAGTTCATATTTTGTCAGTCGACTAGTTTTCATTGTTATTTCTAAAAATTCAGTTATGGTAACGCTCGTTTATTTGCATAAATTGTATAATAAAGATGCTATCATTTGGTACGATATTTTATTTCAAAATGGTATTATCTTATTACTTACACAATTATACAAATTAGAAGATAAGGAACTACTTCCCCAAAAGAGCAAGCTCTAGCTTGGGGAAAAGAAGTATGAAGAACGTTTCAGGTTGGAATTCATGGTTTATGTTATAAGATTGATGTGGACTCTTGTTTCAGGTTTTTTTATTCATGGTTTCCCGAAGCTGTTGAGGTATCAAGAGCATCATGACAAAATAATGAACAAATTTCTTCCCAAGTTGAAGAAACATCTTGATAGGAATGGAGTTGATACGGGCATCTACACTTTGAAATGGTTTTTCCAGTGCTTCCTTGATAGGGTATGTCGAATATTCACTTCATCAATCACAACTAATCCATTCAATATAATTTTTTTCAAAATTTTCAATATTTAATGTGTAGTTATTAAAAATAAGTGATCTCTATTTTCATGTAATCTAAGGTAATCTAAGTGCAAGGCTATAGTTTAATGATCATTAGCTATATAGAATGTTGGTAGTTACTCTGAATGAATATTCTATGTATGTATACTCGTTCATTACGCTGATATAACTAGTACATTATTACCACAATCAGTAATATCCAATGTGATGTTAATTTTTCCTTGTTTTTATCCCTTGTATCTTGTGTGTAGAAAAGATTTATTTATAGATACATCTATTTATTCATCTATTCTGTTACAGATTCCATTCAAATTGACCCTGAGGGTATGGGACGTGTATTTATTAGAAGGCGAGCGAGTATTAACAGCAATGGCATATAATTTGCTCAAGTTGCATCGTCGAAATCTTATGCAGCTTGGCATGGACGATATTCTACAATTTCTTCAAGTATGGGCATTCATTCATTCTTTTTCATTCATTCATCTTGGCTGAACCCCATTCAAATAAAATTGTTTTTAATATCAAATTAAAAAATGTTTCTATCTGTTCTCTCTTTTTCAACCACTTGATTTCCCTAATTGCTTAGCCTAGCTTCTCTTACCTTCATAAAAGTTGTAGCTCATACCTATTCTATTAACAATTTGTAAATTGTCATTCAAGATAGCTTCAAAAATTGTTGACATTTTGAAATAGCTTGGTTCATTTCAAATCCAGCTTACAAAACCCTTTTTTACTTCTCTTACTGAATCCTCCTACCTGAATGTGGGATGAATTGACAATTGTAGATAATCGTTTTATTCATCATTAAATATTGTTGTTTTGTCATTTCTGTTGGTATTTTGGTCTAATTTGATCCAAGCCTACAAAACATTTATTTATTACTCACATTTATGCATTTTATTGCTAAGCCTCTCTTCATATAAGCTGTAGTGTAGAGTGTAGAGCATAATCAAAAATTAAACATTATCATTTCATTTATAATCGATAATGATTTTTCGTCATGTTTATGGTTTGGTTTTATTGAATCTAAGATTACAAATATTTTCTTTCTCACTCACGATACATTATTATATTGATTTTTGTACATTAATCCAAATATGAATTTATCTTGTCATCTCTTAAAAATTCTTGGTCTGATTTAATCCACAAATACAATACTTTTGTTGGAATGAATCATGATATATTGCAATTATACGATTGAATGATAATAAATAATTGAAAGATAATCCTAATAATGCTATCATACAATCTGTTTTATTTCTTATTCCCCATAGTAATGAAATCATATATATTTTATCTTGTTTACTCTTTATAAATACAGTAAAACATTCAGTTGAATTCCATAGCTTAGCTCATAATGTCTACATCGTCTCATTTCTATTAAATTAGAAAAACATATTACAATCTGAATTACTCCCCATAGTAATGATATCATTTATAAGTTGTTTCTTCTTTACTCTAAAAATAAAACATTCAGTTCAATTCTTTAGCTCACAATGTCTTCATCGTCTCATGACGAAGACTTCCGCTACTGCGAATGATAACAAAAGAATAAAAGTAACCGTAACTCCACCGTTTTAATAATTATTCGAATAATTTGGTTGTTTTCTGACAGGTACGATTAGAGAAGAAATTCGACTTTGACGAAGACCACACAATGGACAGCCTGCAGAAGTGTATGGACGAACTGAAGAAGGCCAAACTGGACTACCCGGGACCGCCGCCACAAAACGAGCTGCCCAAACAGCCGTTTGGCACATTCAAGGAGCCTGCTTTCGAACAAAAGGTTAGTAACTTATTATCCATTTATTTTCATTTTTGAAAATGAATAATGGTCACTGATTGTTAGTGGTGAGTTAGTGGCTCTCTTTTAATAACGGTTCTCGAAGTTTAACGCAAATAAAGATATAGTCAAAATATCTTCAATTAAAGAAATTCCCTTTTTCGACGCAGACGCAAACTAGTGAGCAGAATGTACTCAATCTAATTTTGAATTACAGGAAATTCAATGCTCTCTAATAAGTTATACCATAATATTCTCAGTGCAATAGAAGATGCTTGCGAAATTTTGTACAATTCAGCACAAGGTATTTTTTGGTGCAAAATTAATTGCAGTCTACTTATTGCAGAGAACTGCTTTAATGAGGGGAGGAGCATTTGTAACCGCTAGGGTTAATGATTTTTTAGATGATAATTCGATGTTCTTTGTGTCAACTGTAAGTTGATTATTTGTACTATTATTTGACTTTATTTATTCGTATATCTTGCTCTGAATGACAATTATTGTCGATGTGGTGTCTGTCACCATTCATGAGATGAAAACTAATGAATTATACTTTCCAAACAACATATTATTAAGAATTAACATAGAACATATTGAAAAATCAGAACTATAATAATTTTACAAGAACAAAATATGTCTATATTAACTGGATTACTAGTGATTGAATGTTGTGTTGTATATCCTTTCTTTTTTCTACTGATGAAATTTAACTGATTTTAACAAACTATCAAGTAGAAAACAAAATTTGTCTTTGTCTGGCTTCTGAGTGATTTTATCTTGTGAATAATGTCACAACCTAGATTTGAACTGTTTTCATAAATTGGAAAAGGGACAGTATTGGGCGTAAGCCTGCTGGACCATCCATTAAGTATCAATTGTACATTGCTGAAAGAATATAGCTTACATTTCATAGACCGTTCCATCCTGGTGTTGGACTTGATCAGACTAAGGAACAGTTGACTCTTGTTACAAGACTAGTGAATATTGATTTGTGTTGTCAGGTGGGCCACCGCAGCAGCGAATTCAGCAACGTAGAGCGGTCGACACGCGCCAGCGTGATAATGCGGCGTGACGCGGCGGCGGCGGCAGCAGCGGCAACAGCTGATGAAGAGGAAGGAGGGGGCCGCGACACGCCCCCCACCCCCACCGCCATGGGCACCCCCACCCCCTCCTCAGCCGCAACGGCTAACGGCCACGCCGTGCCTCCCCACCAACGTCACTCGGCCCACGGATCCTCCGACGCCAACGCCACCGGTCCTGGTGAGTCCCCTACCTTAATGGTGTCTAGGCTATGACCTAGGTTAGGTTAGATTGTTGCCATCTAGCTTTAGAACTTTGTTTTTCGTTTAGTACCTTGAACCATTGAATGATGATAAATTTTACAATCCACATCTACCGACAAGGCACATAGCATGCCTAATGTCTTAGTTACTTGTTGCCAGTCGATTTTCAATTGTTATTTATGAATAAATATTATTTCATAATAATTTATATTAAATATAAATATTATAATTATTTCACAACTTAGGATAATTTTTTTTGCTCTCTTCGTGTTGAAACGGGTTTCTTTCTAGTAATATTCTACCTACATATTACTTAAATGTGTAGTGTATTTATGCCGTTAAATACATTCATTGTCCATTCCATTTGTTTTGTAATAGAATCTCAGGTGTCTTTGTGAATGAATGACTGATATTCAGGTGCTATTTCGGCCTGGATCAATTTCTTGGACATTTTATTGGTTTTCAATATAAATTGATATAATCAGATTCGTTTAATTTGACGCTTGGCATTAGATAGATAGAGAGATATTACTTCTTAACGTTGCTGATGACCGTTGAGTACGATGGTAAAGAAATAATATCTCTCTATCTATCTATTTAATGACAAGCGTCAAATTAAATGCATCTGATTATATATATGTTAGGTAGTCATTTCTTAATGATAGCTTTAATTCGTCAAACTACGTTTCTAGCCAGTGAATACATTTTTCAGGGCTATAGGGGTAACTAAAATCAGTTACATATTTTATTGAATTCATGATTTTCACTTAATACAATACTTGAACATTAGCAGGCTTCAAGAATGACGAACTCATGAGTAATAGTGTTTGGTAGAGACCAATTTATGGCAATTTAGTATATTGTTTAAAAAAATTCAAGTATTACAATATGATCAAAGAATCACATTTATCCTATACAATATTAGTTGAACAACCTTTCCAAAACTATCGTTCCTGTATTTGCATTGCATACAGTAGTTCTATTCATTAATGTAGATAGCCATTATTATTTTATTATATTTAGTTTTTTATCAACTTATATCAATCAGTAGTTTTCCTTTATTTTGTAGTGTTCATGAGTCATTTGTATAAAGTGCTTTTTGCATGTTGATGTTTCCTGTCATTCTAATTTGTTTTGCCTATGTGTTGATGACATAATGTAGATAAGATTTATATTATTGAGAAGATTGTATTTGAACAGACATTTGTGCTTTTATAACAAATTGTGAATTTACTATAGAATAGTTATTATCGGTACTAGTTTTTATACTGGTTTAGATTGAATGTTTACTGCCCTATGATTTGTTTGTATGAGATTAGACTCAAGACTGTGCTCCGAGTAAGATATAATGATTAGTGAACTACTCTTATAATCCATTTTCATAGCTTATTATAATTTAGAAAGTTATATTTGTATTTTGTGATCTGCCTCTTGGAAAGAATGTCAGGCAAAAATCTTGAACAGCTTTGTAGTTCAGACCGAAAGCTGTTGGAAATTAAATTTACGTATTTCAGTTATTGAGCTTGAATTTGTGCTGCTGTAGTGCTATTTAGTGTTACATCATTTTTGAAACTTACTTAATTTGAATATTTTTTCTTATTGAAAATGTTTTGTTTATTCTACTCAATGATTATGAAGTTTAATTACGAAAACTCGTTTACAAGTACTATTCCGGGGTCCATTGTTAAAAAATGAATGAAAAAACAAATCATTATTGTTCCTAATGAAATCTATTAGTTAGATTTATGGAAATATACCTATTCAATGAAAATAGAAATTGATAAAAACTTACTTTATTTTTGACTGCATATTTTAAGTATTGAAATATGATCAAATTTATGTTATGTGCATTTATAATAGAGTAGTAAGTCTGTGTGCAATTCATTGATTAGTACTTAATTGATACTTCGAATACTCAGTATTTGCAAGGCATGCTGTATTAATTTTGTTTGTATTTGTGCTTTCAATGTGCATGTATTTTTGTTGTATTAAAACTTTTTGCATGATCTGCACTCACTATTTTCTTCAATTTTCCTATCCTTCATCCTTCATTTACACATTTAATGTTTCCGGTTTTGGCCTAAAAATGGATGATCAAATTTTGCTCAAGCTCAAGACTTGAGTGTATTCAGTAAAATATCTCAAACCGAGAGTCTTAAACCGACCTTCTAATTGACTTGTGTGATTTTTGAAATGTTTTTCAGTAATTCAAAAGAAATTTACACTTCAAACACTCATTCACACGCAAACTCACAAACACGCTTTATTCACACGTCGTCTAATAAACTTATATCAAATTCATTAATAAATCACCTATTGATACTATATTGAAGGTTATATTTTATATCCAAACATTCTATTTTCAGTTTTCACATACTTGTCATCTTCGATTTCTTTTTTTAATATCTGACACATTTCTGGAAAAGGTTTTGATAGAGTTTTATCTACATCACTTTCAATAAAATAATACTCAACTGCGATTTAAGGTTTTTCCATCAAAGTAGAACAATGTGAAGTTTGAAAGTAATATTGATACGAAATAGAGCCTGAAATATTAGCTGTAATATTTGGTATATTATTATGGTCAGCTTGAAATGGTAGCGGTTCAACAATCAACGGTATTGGCATATGGTGACTGTGAATATTCATTTCCTATTTCAAACTTGGTCGATTTTGTGTGCGACTCAAGCATGCTGCATATGCTGAAGCATTGGCCGCATGCTGTGCAGCAAACAAAAATCGACCAAGTGTGGACATAGGGACTCGAGATATTTTTACTAGTATTGGTTGAATGAGATTATTCATGTTCGAAATATCTTCTGATTTAGTGTTAATGATAACATGAATTTTCATCAAACTCGTTTTTTTCTTAAAGAGTTGGATTTGAAATAATTGTCCATCTCATATACAAGAAGGCTACAAAACAAGGTTCTTGTTATAGCCTACTGTTTGTTATAATTGGTATTACACTGAAAGTTCCAGGCGGAATCTACCTTCTGTTCAATATCATTCCTCTGATCAGAATTATAGAGAAAAAACTTTAAATAACATGAGCCTGGAAATGCTTTACTAACGAGATAATTATGGCGGAGGATTGCAACTGAAAAATGAAAAATACAAAATTTGATTGAAATAATATTTTTGGCGTGTCTGGAATAAGAGAAGCATTGACCTGCAGCCAAAAATTCTAAAAAATGAATATCAAACTACTATTGAAAATCTACAGCAATAATAGACACAGGAAAAGAATCAAGAATATATTTTATTGGCCATTAAGTACAGAGTCATTATACAATAGGCCTTGTCAATATTAAAGAGGACACAATTCACAGTAAAGTCACATGTTTAGTAATAGTCTTGAAGCGGTTCATACATTGACTAAAGTTACAATTCACTATCAAACACAAATACTGAGAAAATAATCAAGACTAACAATTAAAAGAAATGCAATTTGAAAACAATCTAATAAATAGACAAATATTTGTTCGCTAAAATGATTGGATAATCTTCATAAAAACTTAATTATGAACTTTAAACATCAATTTTCAATTTTAAAATATTTTCTGTTTCACCCATGATGTTATAAGTTTCAATTTAGTTATTGTTTTGTAATTGTCATTGACTTTTAATAAAAGTCATCCGGAATTTTATTCATCAGTCCATTAATCTGATACATAATGGAAGAAAGGCTTTTAGATTTAAAATTCTTTCCAATTTTAAACTTTGAGCTTTCAGCTCATATTGTGTCAAATCTTTATATTCACAAATAATGCAGAATACATTACAAATAAATGAAATTGTGAACTGTTTCAATTCCTGGCCACTTCCAACAAAAGTACATCCTACTCAGTGCATGACGTTACCTACTCCATTGTTTTTCAAAGTGGTCATATTTAGTAGCAGTGGCTTATTATATTATTCAGGGGGATCTCAACTGTACAATCGTTTCATACATGCAATATCGAACCCTTGGGCAACGATCTCTGGTTTCTGGAGTCAAAGTCAGCCCTCTCGTGCCAAAGTACATCCGACCGCACTGGCTAACCGCGGTAGTTGACAAGAGGAGATCTATGTAAGCTGCCAACTGACATAATGTGGATTTGTTGATGCACATGTTTTTGGCACTGATTTTATTTTCGAATAACACGTTTGAGTTTGTTAAAACAAATTTTCACTGTAACGTTGGCGAGTGTAACTACATTAACATAACAAAACTGTATAAAGCGACTAATACACTACAAGCATATCAAACCATACCATTTCTCATACACTATATATAAAAGTCAATATAAACGTGTGCCATTTTCTATATTGGCTTTTACATAATATTATACAGTATGAAAAACGGCATTGCGTGCAATGCTTGAGTAGTGTATGAGTCGCTTAAATGAGAATTTAATTTAATTCATTACATTTATTTGCATTACATTACTTATTAGTTGAAAAACATCTTTGAAAATACTTTTTATGAACTGTTTCTTGTATTTTTGAAGTGATGACATTGAACACGATTAATCTGCATTGACTTTTCTTTACAAAGTTAGGTAGTTTAATACTAGAATAACTTTGTAAATATTATGGATTTGGCCATACACTAATATCAATATCAAATAATGCTGCTTCAGGATAATCTGTAGGTATATAATGGACCAAACAAGCGGAAGTATCTTCATGTTATAAAGGCTGGGATAGATACTACCAGTTTAAATTGACGTATTCTGTTGTGATTATAGTTTGAATAAAACTAGTTGTCCTTTGAGCCTTCATCCGCGGAAATAGCAGCGTTGTCAGATTGTGTGAAATTGCAACTTCTTCGAATTTTCAATTAAACCACATATCTGATTAATGAAAAATCACATTAATACCTAGCCTACTGCCTACGCTTTATTAGGTGTTATAGAAAAATAAATTATTATGATGAATTTATTCTTGATAACGTTTTGTAACCGCATTAATATAGTAGTAATTTGTATTATGTGATAAGGATAAGAATATCACATCCATCCCCATTCACTGATAAAAAAGTCTTGTTTGAAGATGATGGTAGGATTCGATGGTAGTCTGTTTGAAGTTTGTTTCATTCATATTTTAACATGTTAGCCATTACATTATCAGATTGCACTTTTTCAATATCTTCGCATCGCTTTTTTTTTAACTTGCTTGACTTTTCTTACTTGACTGTGTACATTATTCTGAAGGTCACTGTCACTTAATTATTTACTTGTAGTTCATCCTCATCCAATTATATCAATTTATTAATTATTAATTGAACATTAACTATTAATTATAATAATCTTCATAATTTTCATACGTTTTGTCAACATTAACAGTTGAATTAATTTTAATTTATATCGTATGTTTGAGCACGACTTCAAGCTCTCCACCACTGAATCCTCAAGAATAGGATTTTGATGAAAGTCTTCAGAATATGATTATTACAGCATTATTAAGATTTTTATTCGTTTGAAAGTATTTTCATATTTTGTTTCTCATATTGTTGAATGAACATTCAAAACTTCAGTTCATGTTGATTTCTCCCTCAAAATTCTATTCTATTGGTAGTAGTAATCTATTCTATTTAGTAGTAAATACTTGTAAAAATATTGAGAAATAATCGTTATGATAATAATATAATTGAGAGTAATCATGATAATGAATTTATAGATTTTGTTTCAATTTTATTTTTATATTTTTGAATATTTTTTCCAAGCAATTCCCACCTCACTCGCCTCATTTCTGTTTTGGAATTTAGGTTTTAGAAGTTTGCCAAGACAATTTGCGTATCGACCGTCACATTATCGAAGGTATGAAGATGGGCTCAGAGACTGCGATTTACCGTCCATACAATTTTGCTCAATTACAAAAGAACGACGAAGTAAAGAAGATCAACATTTTAGAAGATCGAATAAGTTGCCTGATATCACTACTTTCGAAGCAGAAAGAGATTCAAAAAGTTACAGAAGTAGTAATAGAAAACAAAATACTTTTGAAGAAACAAGAATTTTCAATAGACGAAGCACTAGTAATAGTATAAGGAACAGTGGTCACTTTGATCGTAATACTTATTATAAAAGGAGTTCCAATTTGAATTCAAATACTGCTAAACAAGTAAGTGATGTTCAGTGTGAGTTCAATAGACATTCAACTCGAGAAATTACTTCAAAAATGCGTGTTTACATTGATATTGACTGAATGTGTTATACCTTATAAGGTAATGAATAATTTGTTTTTATTTTTGGAAATTTTAAAAATACAAATAATGCTCCCTCTATCCGCAGCTTTATTCTTTCTTTTTGTTGTTTGCATTATTATCTGATTTGTAGCAGGTTTTTTGTGGTAAATTGTGATTGTTTCACAGAAATATAATACAGTACACTTTTTTGCTAGATGAACAATAATATCATCATTCCTTGATTGAACTTTCAACCTACAGTGTAGTGAGTAAACAAACAAATTCCTCCATGCCTTCTTTACACGTTGCCAGTCAACTAGTTTTCATTGTTATTATTTTATGAAATTCTAGATATGGAAATGCTTTAGTCGATTGACAGATGGTTGACTTATAAGACTTTATATAAGTGAATATCTATTTTATTCATTGTAAATGAATTTTTCTATTCCTAAAATTTGGAAATAAAGTACTGGAAACTTTCTCTTGGCTTATGCCAACATGGAAACGTGTAATCAAGGCATGAAAGTGCTTCTGGTTTGGTTAGTAAGTTTTGTTTAGAATTATATTAATATTGAAAATCAAAGCCAAAGTAATTTTGTCTGAATATTTGAAGGTAAGGGAAATAAAATACAATACATTGGGAAGAGAAAATTTAAAGCTCTCAACAAAAGATAGAAAACGTTTTATGATTGAACGATTGCAGATTGATGCTCAATTGGTCAATGAGGAAGAAACTGAAACATTTCCTCAATCTCATTCGAAATAAGGCCGAAAAGACACTCTTTGAACAATCTACAGGGCAAGTAAAACGCCTGGCTAGACCTTACAATAGCTATGTCCAAACTTGGTCGATTTGTGTGCGGCTCAAGCATGCTGCAAGCGCAATATGATCTGAGGTTTTGCTATGCCTGATGCTGTGCAGCACACTAAAGACGACCCAGTGTGGACATAGGGATTGTCAGGCAAACTATTGAAGAATTTAAGGATTAAGAACAAGAAGTATTCTTGAAAGACATAGTTCATCTTGTTCTTAGAAATAGAATTCTATTTTTCTGGACTAATGCTTAGTTATAGCAACTTTACAGTAATTGAAATACTGCATAGATAAAATAAATGTGACTGGCAGCGCCTATCGAAAATATCTGTCAATATAATTATTATTCTGGATGAAAAAATTGTACGTATATTGTTTTTTGTTCGTATTTTTAAAGGCGTAATAAATTTCATTTTCATTTACATGTCTATTATATGTATGTTCGTATGGCTTTTTATCGGTAGGGGAGACCTTTACAGGTAGGTTCCACCGCTACTTATTTTTGTGTCGGTCACCCATCTAAGGGCAGTTTTGAGTGTTTGTGACTTAAACTCTTGGTCACTCAGCAACCGCTGTCTATTAACATTAGTCGATGAAATCCTTGTGAAGCTAGCAATACAATAATTATTGTGTTATTTGTTGCAGGCTCGAAATTCTCGCTGGACGACGCAAGTTCGTTAGTTGGCGAAGGCAGTCGTCGTTCGCTGGACACCAGTGTGACGTCCACAGCCGACTTGAGCGTGTTTTCGTCGGCAACGCGGTCGCAGGCCCACGAGGACGCGCACAGCCTCGGCTCGCAGACAGGCGACGAGGCGGGGGGCTCGGGAGGACCCTCCACCCCTCGCGCCAGTCCTGACATCGTTCGCATCTACGTGCCCTACGGTCCCCCCACCCCTACCCTCACACCAAGCCCTGTTGGGGGGAGAGACAGCGGTGGTGGGGGTAGGGAGAACGGTGACGTCAGTCCTCGGTCGCCTGTCGATCGCAATAAAATCAGAATTTTGGTCATGGACCAGGCGAATAGTCTTGTTTCGTCTGATGACGGCCAGACCCCGATTGTCGAAATGTGTCCGCCGCTAGTCAGAAACAATTTCCATCACGATCAGGTCATTGACCTCAAGTGACAGGTTGCTAATGAACGGTTGTATGTGTTCAATTTTTTACTGTTGATGTTGTAGGGTAGTACAGGTGTCCAGGAATTTATGTTTTTCATCGAATCTACTTCTTTATTGTAAGTAGTATAACTGTCTCATTCTGCTAAGGCACCTAGGGTCTGTTTCCAAAAAAAAAATAGAAGTACTCTAAAACAGGAGGAAGGTGGACACACTCTGTGTCCGAGAGAAATTTCTTCCAACATGACGGACAAAAACAAAGTGACAGGTGACAAGTCCGAAGCTCTATCTATTCACTCCCACCACAACGCCTGTAGAATTTGCCCCTGCTATAGTACGTTCACTGAGAACATAATATTATAGTGGATGTAAATACAGAGTGAGCTTGTATGCGTGTGTATTACGTGAGTGTATTATTATTACGTGTGTATAAGTGAGTGTATTGCATGAGTCGTCTCCGCTCGACGGCATGTCCACATTACAACATAGACGAGAGGGATATCAGTGTGTGTGAGTGAGAGAGAATAATAGCTAACATGCACTGCAGTGAATTGTGAATCGGTCGGCCTGACCGATTTCTGACTCACGCACGTGCAGTATCTTTATCGTGAAAACAATACTTCATTGGAGCTACTCTTCTCAAAAATGTCCCCACCATCTTGTCCCCCCTCAACCTATCAGGCTCCTTTTTGTCCTTCATCACAACAGTTTGTTTTATTGTTCGAAATTATGCATGATCTCTGCATTGAAAACGCTCAGTTTTGAGCAGGTCAGATTCTACCTCCTTTTTCAACTGAATGGTGGAGGTGGAACATAGTCTCCACAGCTCTGTGTTGGAAGAAATTTATCTCGGACTTATCAATAGCATAGTGTACTTCGATATGTAATTAACACAAAGTGTAGTGTCTCATCGACTTTGTTGCTGTCGTACAGGACTTTTAAGTTCCTATGAAACATACCCCTGGATTGAAAATTAATTATTGTCATTACAACTCATTTCAGCTTTCTATTCTATTCATAGTGTATAAGATTTCATCCACTATACTGTGTATACAATAAATATTTACATGCCTGCATAAGGCTGGAAACGCATAATAACTGTCGAGGCGAGGCGACAGAGAAGCATGGGCGCTTATGAACCACCTCACACTGCAAGAAACTAAAAAAGTTGCCTCTAGTCTAAATGCCTCGTCTGAACTGTTCATGTGTGTTTCCTGCCTAACAGTGGAAGAATTCTTATTATATACTTTGAGGTTTGATCATTTTAAAAAAGCTGTAATTAAGTGAATTGTTGCCAGTCCAGGTGCCTCAGCAAAATGAACCTTTTATACCACGTGTAATTACAGTAAAAAAATTCAATTTTGGTTAGTTGGTAGTTGGTTGGTGCTGAAATGATGGACCCATAGAAAAATTTAATGTGCAAACAGAAGTTATTGCTTGAGACTCAAAAGATGATCTCTGACGTTTTGAGGAGGAGAGAAGAAGCAATTCATCATTAGAAGTTTTTGTTCTAAAATCACCATGCGTTGAATAGGAAAGGTGAGCTCACAGCATCGTTTTCAGAATATGCAGCGCATTCATTTAAAGCTGAGGGTTGTTATCTGGATAGTAGATGGTTCATCTATAGCTCAGTAAAAAAGCAAGTGGAAAATGATAACAGTCTTCTTGATAAACCGAGTCAAACATCTACCAACTTCCCACCTGCGGTGCGGCCCACGGTTAAGGGTTCACCATTTGAGTACCCAACAGTAGATGGAATTTGAGTTTTTGCAGAATTCTTCATTAATTGATGTACAAATTTGAAATAATAAGTAATCAATTGGACAGTTCAAAATCATCCAGAGTAAATAGTATGATCCTGGAATTGATAAGCATTAGGCAACTCTGAGAATTTTGATTTCTACTTTGAAAAAGAACAAAAAACTACTTTTTAAAAGTCACGGTTTTAGAATAATGGTTAAACATCCCGAATTTTGGCTTTAATAACTGTAGTTGTTGGATGTGTTGTTATTTGTGACATACATTGAGTTCAATCACACGATTAATAATAAAAAATATTTTTTTGGAACTTATTATAACCTTGATGTTGCTTAAATTATGATAAATATGTTTTTTATCGATTGAACTTTCAAGAATCAATATAGCAAAACTCTTATTTTTGTATTCATAATGATTAAGATCCATCGGCTTGGTTTTTACAAATGTAACTTATTTCTTGTAATAGCTAATGAATCATATCAATATCAAATCAGATTCGTATGTTATTTACATACGTATTTGTATTATTAACCTAACGATTGAGTATTATAATATTGTCTTGACACTACTTGTTAGATCAAATAATATTGGAAAACTATGTTGAATATGAGCAGCTACTATATAGCAAATCAGATTCTGTATGTTATTTTCGTACGTATTTGTATTATTAACCAAACAATTTAGAATTTTATCGTCTTGACACTACTTGTATGATCAAATTGTATTAAATGACGTTGAAAAACTATACATAACTAAAAAATTAAAATTAAAATTGATCAAATGACGTTGAAAAACTATAAATTAATGTTTAATAGGAGCTACAGAACAAGAATGACAAATCTGAAAAAAATATATATATGATTGGGTTTGATTCAATGCGTAATAGAATAGTATTTTAAATTTTATACAATTTGAGTCTAATTTTTATTCAAGTGTAGTTGAAAAGATTGATTTTGATTCACTCTATCGAATCTTTTTAACAATCCAATGGAATCTATGATTCATCTGATGTACAATTTATGTTAGAGGATCTAAAATTAGTATTTTTTATTTAATTCTCACTGTATAAAACATTTAGATAGATTTGATTAGATTGTTGTAGCATTTTAAACTATTTTAATATATTATGTATTATATATTATATTTTTAAAGTGAATATGAGAATATTTTTCTAGGCCTTACTGCTATTACAATTTTCTTATTTATTGTAAATAATGAACTATATATCGAATGGTTTTTTATTTCACTATTTTAGAGAATGCAATCATTTCACGTTGGATTTGTAAGTTCATAAAAATATTCATATGTATTTGTAAATATAAAGTTTTAATTATTGAATTTAAATGATGGGCTCGGATCCATGGCATGTATTGATAATACGATTTTAGAAACGTTTCATTTATCAGCTTATTCATTAAAAATTTCTGGACATTTAAGATTACATTAATGATTGCCAATACTTTTTTAGGAAAACAAATGAAAGCATTGAATCTCATTATACGTATCTTCAATATTTTCAAAATAATGAAGAATTTTGGAGGCGTTTCACAGAAAATTAAATTCTGAATACATTAGTTTATGTACCTTTTTGCACCTATAATAAATTTCATTCTATTCTAGTCTACTAGTGTTAATTTGATCCAAGAATAACTAGACTTTCCTTATAGGTCAATAACTATTCTATTATCAAAATTGTATGACAAATAATTTGTTATTGATTGCAAGGTATCAAATAATTTTAAAATGTTTTTAGAATTTAATTTTTCCAATTTCCAAACTAATTTTCTTCTAATCTAGTTATTATATTTTTGATAGTCTTGCTTCATGTAGATGGCAGCATACAATTTACAGCATCAGTGAGAACCTTCAGTAAAATATTAATATTCAATGTTGTTTTTTATGTATTGTGAGAACAAATTATAATTTTATACTTAATTTTAAGAAAGTTGATATTTTTAGTATAGTTTTGATAGCTTCTACCGCATTAATTCCTGGCCCACCAATTAATGATCTAATTGATTTAACCCACTTATTGAATTAATTAACTCACATATTGAATCAACAACGAACTAATTTAAAATTATTATTTCGCGTAACAAATAAGTTAATTGCTTACAACTACCTCATCCTCACAACAATCCAACCCCCAGCATTAACAATAATCGCCTCATATTTGTATTCTATTATATCTCCATTGCATTCCATTAGTTTTGTATTTTTATAATAATTTATATTTCATTCCATCACTTACAAAGCTTTAAATGAGTTAATTCAGATAAACTTTCATTAGGGAACCTAGTTTGTATTATAACAATTATTACAAACTATTTGTTTGTATTTGCGTGTTTTGAAGGACACGCTAAGCCGTCGGTCCCGGCTGCCTAGAAAACAGTCGTTAAGTCACGTCAGAGACCCTGAACTGATCAGGAGTGACCTGAAAACTCTGACACCAGACCTGAGCCAGCCAGGTTACACGGAATTATTATTATTATTATTTTATTATAACAATAATTTTTATTCGAACAAGAATTAATATCTTTCAACACAAACTACTATCTATTTGTAATCAATTTAGTAACCCTAAAGTATTATGATGCTCATTCATTTTTGCTAGGGATGATGCCCACTTGAGCTCTAAGCTTGTGCGTGGGTAATCTATGTGCTTTATAATAATTATTTTTTATGTGTGTAGCCCACCTTATTTTTGGATCTGACTATGTTAGTGAATAAATTCCCACCAAGAAATGTTCAAATACAATAATTGATCATTAAATAATTAATATAATTGATCATTATAATTCAACTAATGTGATCAGCTATTCAATAGAGTCCTATTTATTCTAAGATTGAAAAGGAAGGAGAGGAGGAGGACTGGAGGAGGAGGAGAAAGAGAAAGAGGAAAATAAGGAAATAGAAAAAGAAGAAGTGAAAAAGAGAAGAACCTCATTTGCAATACAGTAGTGAATGATATTTCAATTTATTAAAAACTTACAAATGAGCTTTTGAAGAGTTATTTACACTTAGAAGCAAACTATGGAAAATAATGAGAACTGAGAGAAGGATAACGCCATTAAAACGAGTTTATGATTTTATCATTATTCTAATATAAATCATTATCAACTTAATTAAACCTTCTATTACATAATTTTTATCATCATTCACAATATTCTCGGTTTCTGAACTGAGTTATTCCCAATTTCTACTCTATATGTTCAAGATTAACAAGAGGTATGTAGACTTTTACCCAGTTATTTTATGAACCGTACAGTTTAGAATTTCTTATTGTATCAAGGAATGTTTTTATTCCATTGACAAAACTTGGTGCATTCATTGTATATGAGAGTGATATCATCATAGTAATAAAATTGTACTATCTAGTAATATTTGTCATAATTAAGCAATACTGAATCAGTGTACAGTATATAAGATAAAGTAAACACGTACATCTCTTGTGAATTCCATCTATATAAATGTGTAGCAGCTAAAGTCATAGATACGATTTTCTATGTATATTTCAATTTGAAATATTCGAAAACTTTCTAGTAAGGTTCAAAGTATAATATTTGGATTAGTACAGCAAATAAAGAACGTGTGTAAATGCGACAACTTGTGAGAAGCTTGTGTAAATTTGTAATTTCCACTCTATTACTGTGTAACATCTAATAATCTCTCTTGTAAATTAATAAATCAATGTAATGTCCATATAATATTGTTGATATGCATTTAGTTTCAGTAGTCGTGGGCTGGTCATGAAATTATAGGACGTCTCCTTGCAATAAATGAAAATAATATTCTATATGAAATTTATCTATCTTGTCATATAAGAAGTGACAACTAATAGCTATTAGATTATAGGAAAGAAAATTATTTTTATTTAATTATGTTGATAATAATTATTGTAATAAGAATCGTGTCTTTACTGCGTAGATCAGACAACATTATTAAATCAATTTTTTTCTATAAAATTATGTTTTGAATTTATTTTGTACTCTCTTATTTCTTTTCAGACGAAGTCGTGTCTTAGTGGTAAAATGGTTAGATATTTTCATCATCTAGTGAACTCCTATAGACGGGGTACATATAAATATGTTTGTCAAAATTAAATGATTAGTGTCTTCGTCATCTATACTATCTTATACTAATGTGTGATAGAATTCCTGTCGATTGTTTCATTGCTGGCGAAGTGATAATTGAACTCACGAATTAGTGATTCAAAAACAGGTTGTTTTTTGTCAAGAATAAAATTGAGAAATTTTTAATATTCGAGTTTGGAGTCCAATTACATCGAAATGAAGCATAGGTGGATGGCGTAGTATATTATAATAACTTATTTGTAGAAATTTTATTGATGTTGTGGAACTCCGTAATGAAATAAAACACTAAAAGATATTGTCGATTACACTGTTTTATTATTTATAGTACTGTTGAAAATGTGACTGTTGTAGTCACGAAACCGCGGTCCAGTGCTGTAAATAATAATAAAACAGTATAATTGACAATATCTTTTTGTGTTTTACTTTATATAATGTATAATATATTATTGTTTATTGTGAGAAAATTATTCATAAAGGAATGCTGAACTATTATTTCACCCCTCAAAGTTCGAATTAGTCCAAGTGGGATTATCAAAAATAATAAGGCACCTCACCTCTTATAGCTCAGCTTTCAACGATCCAAAACTAAAATGTTCAACGCTTATCATTTAATTAAATCATGACACCAAAAACGACAATTCCAAGCCTCATCTTCAAAAAATCAATCTTATATCTAGAATCAATCAATCAAAGAATAATTATTGTTTCAACACTAGAATTCACGACATGCAGTCAAATTTTACTGAGAGTTCAAAGGAACCCGAAAGCGCTTCAGTCCAGTGAGTAACATTTATGTTATTTACAGTAAAATTTGACTGCAGTCGTGAATTCTAGTGTTGAAACAAGAGTGTTAACTTCGCAGTTTGTTATGGATCCAAAAATTCAGAACTTCAAAGAATCATCTTCGTAAAATGATATGTTTAGATGAGGTTGGGGTGAAAATGTATTTGAAGGGGTGACGATTTCATGTTTTTTTTGCTTATATATTTTGAAGGAATGGAATTTTTTGGTAGTTACGTTATTAAAGATCTTGAAATTTTGCCTTCAAAGAGGCAAATAAGATACTGTGTCTATTATTTGATTCTACTCTACTTACGGCCAGTAGAAAAAAAAACAATTTTGATCATTATTTGTAACAGGTAACTCATCTATTGGTTTACGGAAATTTGTTCGATATATTTTTACAATAAGATCATCGCGGATTGGCTCAAAATCGGACTCATTCAACACCGTAAAAGATTCCCTAGAATGTTTGTGGTTTTCAAATAGTATTCGCCTCACATAACATTCTTCATGTAAATGGGTAGAATGAAATTTTGTTTGATTGTTGAGGTCCTTTTATTTTTTGGAGTCCTAAGAAATGTATAGATTTCTTAGTTGTAGACAAGCACAGGCAATGAAGAGATCTATGAATATTATCTGTGGTAGTACTGTATCTCATTATTATTATCATTATTATTTTGTCAAGAATAAATAGATTCATATTTATTTAGGCAGTTATTTATTTTAACTTGCAGTTTTTTGTGTAAATATCTTAATTTATCAACTGGTACCACACGGTATTGAGGAGGAGGGAATAAATTTTTCCAGTAGATGTTAAAAATGAATTCTTGTAAATACTTGACTAAATAATTATTATAAGATTGATGAAAACTATCGGTTTACAATATTATTTTTGAAAGTAGGCGCTCAAATTTCGAACTTTTGCCACGATACTAGTGCTACCTGGTTGGTGGGGGTAAAGGTAGGTGTGCGCGCGCAGGTTTTCGTTTTGAAACCCTCCTGCCATGGCTTGTTCAGTTTCAGCTTTCAGTATCCACGTGGTAAAGTTGTGGTTAGGTTGTTCTCGCAGTGCTCAGTGCGGTAGACGAGATTCACGTGTTTTCAAGGTAGCGGTCTAACAACTTTTGCTGGATGCTAATTACTGTTCTAAACAGGTAAATAATTAACAGTGCTATTATAGTTTTTATTCTAAAAATAGCATGATTTTTGCATACTTGAACGAGATATAATAATTGTTTTGTGTAACCCAATTGTTGCATCATCCCCTACTGCACCTTGAACTTGTTCGGTACCGGTGTGCTTATAGATAGATATAGAAAGGAAAATATAAATGTAATTGATAAGAGATTACTATTACATTTCACAGTGTTGGTCTACTTTATAATAGCACTTCCTGTGACACTGGTAGTAATAGTTTTGATCAAAAGTAAATATAGTAATACCGTATTATAGTAATACCGTACTATTTTTTTCTACTTGAAATGAACTTGAATTTTTTATTTTTTTCTATCGACCCCCCCCCCTCCCCGGATTTCCTTCCCCCCCCGGCCCGTCTTCTTTTTTGAATTTTGACTAAGTGGCCCTTGATTAATAAAGGTTGGGCACCCCTGATCTACCGTACTGCATTCTTCACCTTCAATTTTCGAACATCCGGACCCCCCCCACCACCGTAAATATTTCATGGCTTCCTCCACAGAAATTACTTCTGAATCCACCCCTCATATTGTAGCCTACAAGCTCAAATTTTTCATTCTATATAATAATAGGAAAGTTTTAAATCTTTTATAATTATTCTTGATAATAAGTCTTGTCCAAGAACTTGAAAAAGCACCCCTGAATAAAAAATGACTAAGATAAAGTCTTTCTTATTTTTAAGAGTTTTAATATAATTGTCACATGTCTTATATTATATATTCATATTCATCACGCTTTATCAATGTGTTTAGCACGTTTTATTCTGTAAATTTATTGCGGTATGTATATTTTCCACATTCCATTCTGCCTCCACTATTGTATTGGAGGGTTAAGTGTAAGAGAGGGCCGACTGCGCCCTAACTTCGCCCTCCCAGGTACAAATAAAGGCAGTCATTCAATTCAATTCAATTCCACACGCAATCGCTAACTAATTCACCTCTTCAAACATTCATTGATAGATCAATGCGACCATTCATAGTACTGTACAGACGTTTACTACAACAGTTCAAAGAGAATGTGTAAAAGAAAGGTAAGTCGAACAATAGCCTGGCTGTTTGAAATATTGATTCTAGTTATGACGTAGCACACATCCGACTTTGAGGCATCTGCTTACAAAACCATTTGGAAAAGCAGTGGCGTAACTTACACCCCCGCAAACCCCGCGGCGCGGGGGGGCCCGGGCTCTTGGGGGCCCGGGCTAGGGCCTGAAATAATGTAATAAATGTTTTCTTAAGAAATAAGTAAAAATGTTTTCTAAGAAATAAAATTAAAGTAATATGATTTAACACAAATTTCAATAATTCATAATATTGTCCATTGTAAAAAAATTATGCATCAACAATAATTATTAGAATGTCAGTTGGTTATTATCAGGAATTCGATGGGCGAAACAATATATTTGTGTAAACAGTCTGGGTCGAGAAACCGGATGTCTGTCTCCGATCTCCATTCAATGATTTGTAAACAAAGTTCATTATCTCCCGATAAGCTACCAGCAGACCTTTTGTTTATTGTGCAACTATTTACGTTCTTCCGTCATTACAGCTCTCTTAATGACAATTTTTAATAGAAATAGACTGCAAGAGTTGTCGAAGAATAGCTTACTCAGTCAATCTCAATTCATTATTTCATTTTCATTCAGTTCGTCTCGAACCGTTGTGCTAGACGCATGAAAACGCGTTTCGGATAGAAATTTGTGAAGTGAGCTGTAAGCAGTGAGTTTGTAACTCACTATTGTGAAAGTAGGTTTTAATTCTTCATTACGGTACAAAAAAATTGATTCATATTTTTTATTATTTGATTCATATTGCATTCCTACACGTATTTTCAGTATTATGATGTTCGATTTTCAATTATTCCGTCTTTACTAACTTTCTTTCCTTCAAGTGAACAAACATTTTTTGCTAGCTTTCAGTATGAGTGTTGTCTGTGTGCCAGTTTGTAATATGTTAGTAAAGCCAGTGTCACGCCAGGCTACTAGTAAACAGGTGTGACACAGACTTGATGGTCTTTTATATATATTAATTTAACAGAATTATGAAGCCCTACAATCATTTGAGTGGAGCTCAAAAGAGAAAAAAAGAAGGAACTTGAAAAACAGTCTAATAAAAATATGAAACTCGATTATTTTTTTAAAGACATCGGATAAAAGGTTTTTATGAATTATTATAAATCTCTAATAATTATTACAATTATTGTAGAATTCAATCAAGAGCATGTTTTATTTTATTACATGAATATACAGGGTGTCCCAAAAAATAGTGATGCCAGTACTACCACGGTATTCTACAAGTCAAAACAAACAGAAAATGTCGTTGGCAAAATGCTGATTTCTCCTTAGTTTACCTGTAATCCGCCATTTTGTGTTTTTAATATTTTTCATCATATCTCGTTGAAAAAACAAGATTTTCTCATGAAATTTGGTAGGGGTGTAATTAAAGATGTGGTTTACAAAATACATATATCAATAAATTTCAATATCTGTTTTTTCAAAATGGCGACCGCCTAAACTTTTCAATTCGATTTTGCTGGAGAAATATGTCTTTTTATGATGAAACGTAAAATAACAAAAATGTAGAGAATTTTATTCTGAATAAAATGGTATATGATTTTAAAGAATCGAATAATAAAGTCGGTCGCCATTTTGGAAAAAACAAATATTGCAATTTATTGATATATGTATTTCGTAAACCACATCTTTAATTATACCCGTACCAAATTTCATGAGAAAATCTTGTTTTTTCAACGAGATATGATGAAAAATATTAAAAACACAAAATGGCGGATTACTGGTAAACTAAGGAGAAATCAGCATTTTGCCAACGACATTTTCTGCTTGTTTTGACTTGTAGAATACCGTGGTAGTACTGGCATCACTATTTTTTGGGACACCCTGTATTATTCACTCATGAGGTACGCTCTCATTAATGAGTTTAATGGTTGCGGTTCAAGGAAACTGGCTAAGAGAGGGGCATGAGATTTTAGAAGGAGGGGCCCGGAATTATTGTTTGCGGGGGGGCCCAGTTGGCAAACGTTACGCCACTGTGGAAAAGTGATAAGAATGGCGTGTAATCGATCTTGTGCCCCGAAAACGTTGCCTGCGTACTGTAAACTGATACTCAATGTCGACGACCTTGACGTGTGTCATGACTGAATGCCCACATCGATGCGAAAATCGCAGTAAAAATTTGAATGTTGCTTGACAGGTAGTAAACTGTATATTTGAATATTTGTTTGAATATTCGACTGTATATTTGTTGCTTGACTGTATATTTATGTCATCTGATTTTTCATACCAAGTTTCACTGTAGGCCTTTAGGAATGACAGTTATGACAGTAGGATCATAATACAGTACCTAATGATTACAGTATTAGCATAGCCCCCTTTTAACTACAGTTTAAAGGTAGTTGAAAGTTTACAGTTTAAACTGTAGTTCAAAGGGGGCTATGGTATTAGTAATGACGACTAATAAATGACAGTTCATCGCATTTCAGGAAAATGACTCATTTCATTTTCAAAAAAATTTGGAGTTGAAAGTATAGAAATGTGAGTATATCATATAATATAATGAATCAAACATAATTCAATACCGTATGTACAGTGAAATTTTTCAGATGATTTCATTATTTCATGTGAAAAAATTGTAGTCTAGAGTTTTCTGCCTTCCTGTTCTAAACTCTCTCGCGCTCTCTCTCTCTCTCTCTCTCTCTCCCTTTAAATTTATCAATAATATCGTCGAATCTTCTAGATAAAAACCATTGACTTGTTAAACGTTGTTTCTTGCTTTTTGATTCTCAATTATATTTTGGATTTGTATATTTTTTATTTTATTTTTTGACCTGATTAGAAGAGAAGTTTAGATTGGCGATAATGATTGAATTCTTCACAGTGACTGTGTGAGTTCCTGCTGTCGAATGTTTTTTCATTGTTTGAAACTAGAGTGAAAACCGGTCAGGTATTCTGAGAATCGCATACCTGAGTCTGAGAAGGGGTGGTCTCCAAACAAACTGCATCGACTGAGTTCGCCAAGGCATAAACATAGAACAATTTATTTGAGCTCGATTGTTCCAATCTCCAATTTGATTTCCTTGCCCTGTTATTGTTTTCATTGGATTTTCAAAAAATGTTTCAAAAGCTCAAAGTAGCCGCATACCGTTACTGAAGAAATATTAATGTATTAGAAAAGTACAAGATTTGAAAATAAACTGAAAAAGTGATCCAAAAACCTACTACACTAGGCCCAGGCCAGAGTTATGAAAACATGTTCACTTCAATACAACGCTCAACTCCAACCCCACATAAGCAATCTTATATAGAGATAGCAATCAGCTAATTATATAGAAATATAAGCAATCAGCTAGAGTTATAACGTATAGCTCATTCACTTTGCTAATTGCATGTGGACTGGAAATGAATGTTATTGTCATTACAACTCATCACTCAGCGAACTTTTATCATGCATGTTGAAAGAGATTTATAGCAATATGGGACGTTGTCAGATGTATATGGCTGCTACATCATGCTGTATGAAATCTTATACCGGTACTCTGATTATTGTAAAAAGCTGCAATGAGGTGATACAGTCTAGGTGCCAAAGAGAACGCTCTGTTTTTATGTAGGATTATGTTATGTGGTCACTTCTAGAACATAAAAGGACTATTATGTGTTTCTGCCAAGGCCCGAGCTTTTTTATCTAGAGTGGCTTTGCTTCTACCCTACAACCTACAACCCTACTATAACTATGTTCCCTAATTCCCCTAGTTCTCTAATTCCTAGAACTGTTGGGCCATCCCGTTCCATCCGGCCTGCTCTTATCCCCTGGCAAACTAAAAGAACATGCTCCGTTCCTATTTCCAAAAATAGTCTATTTCCAAAAATTGAGACTGTATTCAGTGGCGAAGCGTGGTATGCTTATTTGGTAAATAAGCATACCACTCTTTGCCACGGACTGTATTATCAATGAAGAATGTTGTAGATGTAGCCTACAATTCAACAGGCTTCTATAATTTTAATTTACTTCTGCTGTTGTTACAGCTGGGCCTGGTTTGCTCTTCTTTATTCAGCATGGTTAACTCCAAAAAATAATGCTAGAAAACCAAATCTAGATTTTTACAGGTACAAGCATGTTCTATCACCGTATTTGTTCATTGATAATTAATAACAGTGAAATCCCTTGGTGTGACTGTCCACACCTTTATTAACTTGAAACTTCTCCATACGACTCATCTCAGTTATTTGATGTCGGCCGGTCTAATACAGACCGAGAAATAGACGACTTGAATCTATTTTTAACCGTTTTACTGGCCAAGCTTCCCCTTTGACTAACTATTTAGGGTAGGGATTCTAGTTCATAGGCCTCATTGCTGCTCTGTCCTGTTTGCCAATTGAGAAAAATGTGAAACTCCTTGACTGAATTGATGCAAAAGTGTTTTATTGTTTTATGGTCTCCACAATCAGCAGTAATTTTATTGCTGTCTCTTTCCGGTTTGGCCGGAAATTACTCGAATTCTAGAGCTAGACAGACGACACGTGTGAACAGTTGATGGATGCGAACTGTTTTGTGAATTTACAGTTGCACCCACATCAATTCGTTCATAGATTTGGGGAAAAGGTTGTAGGTACGGTATTTTTCGTCTGTCAGCATTTTTATCTATAATTATTTTGAAGCATATTTCCCAAGAACGTCCAATCTAATGTACTGTCTTATCTCTATGTATTGTCAATCTATGTATTGTCCAATGTATTATCTTTATGTGATTGCTCATTGTTCTAGAGCCAGTGACTTTCGTGTTGAAGGCAAGTACCTGTACCTTATTTTAATTGAAATTCATATACCTCATACCTTAAAGATCACTCACTATGATCTATCAATTTCATCCCTACATTTTCACAGGTTGCAGCTAATGTTACTGTATTCTTTAGTAGTCCAGTAAGTTAGTTTGATTCAATTTTGCAAAATGAAAGAGTTTGCAATGTCAGTTGAAAATGAATTACATCCAATTTCTAGTAAATTCATAGGAATGATTCATTTTTTTCAATTTTTTTTTTTTTAATTTTAACGAAACAAATAAAACTTAATTGGAAAACTAACTCAACCTACTAACTTAATTGGAAGATAAAAATAGAGAATAGTGAGTACTGTAGTTATCAATCTTTATCATAGATTAAATTTTGATGAGTCGTTAATAATTTTTTAATTTGAAGTCAAATTGATAAGAGAATGTAATTAAGCTGAAAGTTAGGAAACTGATTACTTGATAAGGAATCGAGACTTCCGTCTAAGTGTCTAAGTTGTCTTTCAGTCTGATTATGTCACTACAGTATTTATGTTTTGTCTGGCTTTGTTGGCCTATATTTTTTGTTTATGTCTGTTTCATCAGATTGAAATGTTTATGATTAATTTGTTTTCTGGAGAAATGTAAGTTATTTCCTGCTGTTGATGTTGAGCCTAAAAACAATATGAATTTCATTTACAATTTAAAAGTAGTATTAGATTGATACTGTATCTAGAACTTGTTTCATTTTATCACTCAGTTCTGGGATTTTTCAAATTCTGTACTACTTCTACGTACAGATGGATTATTCGCTGTATTATTTACAAATATAACCGTGTATAGCACGATCCATTTAACTTGTCAGAAATCAGCTGTTTTGGTAATAATTAAACAGTGACTTCGACACAATAATAAAAAGACTTAAAAGTCTTGAAGACATTTAAAGTCTTTAAAAGACCTTTTCAAAGAAGACCTTTCAAAGAATAACTTTTTAAAATACCTTTTCAATAATCTGCGAGATTCAGCATTTGTATTGTGATCATATGCTCGTCGATCATATGTTTTCTAACAAGTTAAAAGGATCCTGCTATATAATATAGTATCGAGGCACCTTGGAAGTCAGCTGTTCAATTTGATGGCATATGCTACAGTATCATGATTATCTTTCCGTCATGATCCTGTACAAGCGCTTCAACTCGATTAACTCAATATAATGAACCACTCAACTTGTTTTTGAAGGGTTGAATGTGTTTTAAGCAGTTTATAAAATTGCGTCAGTGCCAACTGTCGGTTTGCAGGTTGTGCTTGAATACTGTTGAAGGGTGGACCCTTTTTTTGCACACAACCTGTTTCAAGGTAAGCACACATGTTAAGTCTCATTCCCCTCTTTCTCGTTCGTTTTTTCTATTTCTCTCTGCCACCTGAATGAGGCTTGGATTAGACAGACGTCTTGAAAAATTGCTGTCGTTTTCTTGACATGTAATCGCCTACACTCTTCACATTTGCCATTTTTTATTGCCTTATTCGATTCAGTAGATGTTGATTTATTTCTCTTCTGAATCAACAATATAGGATTAGATTGATACTTATCAAGAACTTGTTACATTTGTCACTCAGATCTGGAAGTCTTCAACTGAAAAAATAGTCTTCCTGTTTTTTCTTTCTCTTCATTAAAAAATTCTCTTCTTTCATATTCTCCTCCTTCTTCATTTTCATTCTCCCACTTTTTCTTTATCTTCCTCCTTCTTCTCCTCCTCCTATTTTTCTTCGACTACTTCTTTTTATCTTCTTCTTCTTCTTCTACTACTACTACTACTCTCTTTCTTCACTTCTCTTTCTCTTCTTCCTCCTTCTTTCTCTTTCTTTGGGGTTTAGATTGAAAAGAATTGTTTACCTCATGATATAATTATATAATCAGCTAGTAATATTCCTACTATACTGCAGCTTTCGATTCTCAAACCTTGGACATTTTGAAGCCTGTTCCACAAAAATTATGATCGCTTTTAGTACTGTACAAGAGATTTAGCAAATTCATTTGAGTGGTGGTAAGTAGGCTATATTGGTTTTATCAATTGTTATTTTGGTTTAATACAGACTACTGATGATGATGGTAGATCTTGATTTGCTTTTCTTGAATTGTTATCTTTTCGAACAAGTATTTGTTTGAAACGGTTTTGAGGGAAATTGAGAACTAGAAGAGATCAAGGAGAAAAATTGAGCTAGATCATGAATACAGTACCAAGAAATACCAGCTTAGTGGTGGTACTTGAAGTGCCTTTTTTTATCAATTCTACACTGCTAAATTCAGCTGAACTTGAAACCCTGCCTAAATCATACCACGTTTCATGATGCTATAAAGACACTGAACAAGGTTTTTCATGTTGAGGTGTTGAAATCAAGGTCTCAATTGACAATCTCTCATTATTGACACGGACCTGAATAATAGTTACGCACGTATTACTTATTGTTTGAACAAATGTTGAATGTTTTTCGATTTGTTTACATTTGCGTCTCATGTACTTGATGATCAACTTTCATTGATTGTCTTGTTCCACTGTTACTTGATAAGATGCAACGGCCTTGGTGATAAAAAGATAGTGTTGCATTCTTCCAATCACTTCAAATGACCTTGGATAGAATATTCTTCTGTTTGAATAGAAACAGTTAGTCAAGTTTATCTAGGTGGACACGTTCAGTTTTTGATACTGTACTTATATTTTGCTTTCATTCAGTATTGTACCTCATGAAAAATAATTTATACTGAAATTATAATCTGTCGTTTTTGAGAAGTTTGAAAAGCCAGATTACAAAACGTGTTTTTAATTTATTAAACAGAACAATGTTCTGTCAAATTTCAAATGCTGTTAAAGTTCAGTTTATTAGAAAGTGTAGTTTATAAATATTTCTGGTACACAGTTATGTTAAGATTCAACTTCACCCATACCAAGCAAGCTAGAAAATTAGCATTCTGCTTGCTTTATTTCCATCAATATCTCAAGAATGGAACCAAATTTTTTCTTGAAAGTTTGCATGATTAATCTTCATACTTTTACAAGTGAAGCCAGTTTATTAAAATTCATTTTTCTCTTCGAGTTTTTCTTATTTTTGGAATTAAACATCAAAATGCTATTTTCGAAAAGAAGCTTCAATAAGCGTATTTGAAAAGTTCGCGTCATAAAGATTAACAACACCAATCTAAATCCATTGAGATTTTGTTGAAATTCCAAATAGTTTTGTAATAAACTACAACATAAAATCGTATGACGTCACAAGATTTGAACCAAAATCAACCGTTTCGTCTGAACGTAGTTGAACTAGTCTGTCCCCAGAAAGCGCTACCGGTAACCAGTACCCCCACCTCATACTACATGCCAGCCCAGCAAGAGAGTAAAACTCTCTCCTCTCTCTGCTCATACTCTCTCCTATTCTCTCTCAAATACATCGTAACTCCTAGCTTTTGGCAAGTCTATTTCAGCGTTTCAGCTTTCAGCTTCTGTTTATCGTTAGCCTAGAGCTAGAAGTAGCATAACCAGCACAATTTCAGTAAGACGTTTCTTATTTCTAAATTCATTTTTTTATCTTCGTACTGTGTTTGAATGTTTTCCGAATGCTGTTTGTACATAATATGATAGGCCTACAAAGATACATGCATTTATAAAATGGAAGAAACGCGGGAAACGGTTTCAGGGTTTATCCAGGTAAATGAAGTGAAAATTAGATTTCAATTTTTCACTTTGAAATTCATATTTATTTACATGTTTATTCATGTCTAAAGAATTATAGCTATGTCGATTATTTAAACTAAGATAGGATCATTATATAGATATTTTCAACTTGGATAACCAGTTATGGAACTGTAACCACCCACCCTACCTAATAATGAATAATATGTATAATAGATAGTAATAATATGTATGTATGTCCAACGGACCTTGAAAAGGGCCTAACAATTTTGAGCCCACATAAAACCAATTACTGTATATGAAACAATGAACCTGTCCCTGTCTAGCTATTTTCTATTGCATTCAAATCAGTATTATTACAGTGAACTGATAAATACTGCGTCATTGTCATCACTTCCACAATGTACACAAACCATATTAAACGATCAGACTCCTCATTTGATTGTTTATTATTTGCATTCCTCAGCTAGGCGACTGGGCTTAGATTGTTATCGCCGGATATGAGTCATCAATATTGCATAGCTCTTTCTATTTTATTTATTTTTAACACGACATGTATTTTAAAAATGTGATATAAGCATGGGCCTAATATACACATACACAATATTCGATAAATAAGGTGTAAATGAAAATATTGATTATATCTGTTATAGTAGGCATTTTAAAAAAATAATTATGAGTCATTAATAATATCGCCGTTGTGTAATACTTCAAAGTTACTGAATTGGAATTTTTTTCTCGATTATTTCCAACGGGAACAAACCTAGTAACCTACTTTTCTTACTTTACTTTTACGTATTTTTTAACCTTGTTTTCTGAACATTTCCATGTATAGGCCTATATGTATTGAATACTGTAAATTTTTTGGCAAAAACAATTTATCTGGTAATAATACTGAGATAATATTTGATCTATGTAAGATAAGGTAGCCTATTGTAAGTACAGTTTTCTTTACAACATAATAAAAATTTGAATATGTTGTTGAAAATAGCCTACTCTTGTCTGATTCCATTACCAATTTCATATATTTTCTGTTATACGAATATAAAATTCCAGTTACACAAATTGCTTGATCTCGAATCAACAATTTTTATTTAATTAGTCGGTAGCCTAATTATTGGAATAATTAATTAGCAGCCTACTGTAATCTATCTAGAGCGAATTTAGAGATCACGTTTATAAACAAGGTATAAATGAACAGCAATAATACACGCTTCACGCGTGTAGCTTGATGTGAGTGAAGTTGAATTTTATATTCATAAAGACGGAGACGGCTAATGTGTAGCTCTGTTCCCAGTTGAGAGAACATGTTGAGAAATGAGAATGTGAGTCATGACAAGAGAGAATAGAAGTAGTTTCTCTTTCTGCTCACTCCTTCTCCCGCTCGAGAAGGCAAGTTGGTGGGGGAAGCCGCCACTTAGGTAGGAGACGCCTTCCCAACTCCCCTCACTAACACTGTACAGCGCTATGCTGTTGACGAACTAATCAACTAAAATCCGAAAAATAATGTGAGTGAAGTGGAATCTTAACAAATGTACAAACTGTAATGTACAAAAAACACACTTCTTACAACTGTTACTTCTTCAACTGTCTATAACTCGCATATAAATCGCCCGTGTGACAGTGCCCATAAAAAATTTGATGAAGTGTAAAATTATTATGGATAAAATTTTAAGAAGTGTGTTTATTTGTAAATATGATTAGAAGTGTTTGTGTGAATGGGTTTCCTATAAACACTAGTATTGGTTTTTGTAGATGACTATTGTTTTGATTTTTTTATTTGATTTATTTGACTGATTGTAATACAGTTTTGTATACAGTAATACATGTTGTATGTTGCAGTAACGAAAACATTAATTGAATTTGACCAACGTAAAATGACGTCAAAATCCTTAATTGGTTCTCGTTGCATTGGTTCCTTCTGATGACATAATTTTTCGGTGTTTGAATTCAATCGGATTTTTATTCAACTGGCCGTTAAAGAGTACTAAATTGTATTGGAGTAGTTTGTATTAATGAGTTCAATATCTCTCAAAACGTGAAGTATGTCTGCTTCATCAATTTCAATCCGTACTAATGTTTCTGTAGATGCGGCAGTATATCATCAATTAGCTCGAAATTGTCTCATGAGATAAGAGGTAGCCTACTCCTAGATGATTCAAAGAGGCCTAGATGAGGCGGAGCAGAGACGTGTCTATTGGAAACCATTTTAAACAAGAATTATAACATTACCCAGTAACTGCTGCCACCTACCGGCGGAATTTAGAATTGGATACGCTTCTAACTATCGACCAATCAGAAGAGAGAGTAGGCGGAGAAAAGAGGCGTGTCTATCAGAAACCATTTGAAACAAGAATAATAAGATCACACAGTAACTGCTGCCACCTACCGGCGGAATTCAGAATTAGATACGCTTTGAACCGTCGACCAATGATACTTCATACCAATTCATACTTCTCACTCAATATCACTTTGAAAACCTTCAAACTGGTAATAAACATATTCAATACCGGTGTACTATTTGATGGGTATTTTAGATTTCCTCTATTTATAGCCGAAAAATAACATGAAAGAGGGTTTGATGTCGCAGTAACGAAAACCCACCTTTAGAAGCTGAAATGACGCTCAGATTCACGGTTTCTTTCGCAAAATGAAATAATTGTCTTATTAGGCTATACGTTCTTTTATCATGACCGTACTAGTCATAAAAATAAGATAACATCATAGCATGATAATAGATAATTTGTTGTAGATCGAGCAAAAGTGCTCGTGGCTCGATATCACGATTTTTATGTAGGCCACTCATGATGACCTCTCACCCATAATAAACCAAGCAGCTACAAGCTATTCGAAAGTGTCATATATTTGGTGCTATCAGTTGCGCTACTATTTGTTGCGGCACTATCTTACTAGAGATGTCCTGCGATGTCTGATGTTATGTTTTAGAAATAAAGTAGACTAAATTTTTGTCTGCTAGACGTTCTGCAGACTGTTCCGACAGAGCTGAGCATAACAACACCTGTTACCATGGAAACGTTGAATTAACAATCATTCGCCATTCGCCAAATTAAAAAATATACTTAAGTTTAAGCTACACACTTTGCCTACAGCACTATTGTAATGAACAAAGTGAAAAATAAAGTAAATTTATCTATCGGTTCTCCTCGATTCTTTTGCTTCATTCGCCTTTTCTTCTTCTGCTCCTTCTTCATCCTTTCTCTACTCACCGTTCTCCAACTGTTTCCTCCTCTTTTTATTAATTTTTTCTTATCTTTTTTTCTTGTCTTACAGTATTATTTCATTTTTCTGCCTTTTTATTCAATTTCTTCCTTTCTCCGTTCTCCAATTCACCGTTTCTCGAACGGATTCACCGTTCTCCAATTGTTTCCTCATCTTTTTCTTTATTTTTTCTTATATATTTTTTTCTTGTTTTACGGTATTAATTCATTATTCTGCCTCTTTTATTCCATTTCTTCCTCTGCTCTTATTCATGTTCTTTTGAATTCATCTTCTCTCGTCCCTCCTTCATTATACTGCGACCTGTCACTGTCGTTGTTGATAGAATTGACACACTGTCCAGCTTCGTAGCGTCAGAAAAATGAAGAAATAATTCTATTCTATTCACAGGGCAACAGCTTCTTTTTCCCCGCTATAGTACTTCTTATCTAGAGAGTATAAAATGAGAATAAATACTAGATTAATTTATAAAAAGTAATTTCACTTTTAATCTCACTGCTCACATCAATCATCTTATATCGTATTAATCGTATATTCTCTTATATTTCTGACGTTGCCCGGACGTTGCCCGTGACCAAGATTACTAGACAACTAGTCATCTTGTCTAGTAATCTTGGCCCGTGACATTGTATGTGTTTCTTGGCAATAAAATTCTATTTATTTTTTATTAATTGATGTATGGTTAGTCTATGCTTCTACTTCTACTACAGTGACTCTATAAAGTAACTGTAATTTCTACAAACTCGTAGCGCTGGTCGGATGACGTAATAGAGACGAAAATTTCACCACTTCCGCATAGGCTACAATATAGCGTGCTGAACAGCTGTTTGACTTTGTAATAGCGCCTTGGACTGTGCTCTGTGCCACACCGGGTTCACTTTGAACATCTTGGGGCAGGCCGAGTTGACAACGAATCAACTTTGCCGTCTGTAAAATACGCTTTCAACATGCAACCGTCGTTACTCCTCCATGATTGCTTGTTGCCGTTCGAGGAATCTGCTCTCAAAAAGAGGAGTTGTAGAAAATGATAGTGAGATACGGAACGGAATCAGCACAAAGTATTTATAGATAAAAAATAAAACTTCTAGAAAGGATAGAGAGAAGAGGAATTAAACATGTATATATAGGCTACTTATAGAAAGGATACAGAAAAAATTTCTTTCTTAAGTATTAAATTTCTCCCTAAATATAGTACTTTATATACTGTAGTCTTTTAATAAGTACAGTACCAACTTTATTTTGGTACGAATACAGTTGGGGGAACGGATTTTGACAATAAAAACGGCCACTCCCGTCTTTCGGAGGAGACGAAAAGCCTCCGTCCCGACTGCCTAAAAACAGTCGTCATCTCTCATCATCACCCCTCTCATTACCCACGCACAAGCCTACAGCTCATGTGGGCATCACCCTCAAAAATCCCAACTTTTAAAAGATAATCCTTTTTTAAACATTCTCCTCTTCCACCTGGAATAATGAAGAATTACTATTTGGTATCCGTTAATAATTCCGTAACTTGTGATTTTAGTCGAATTGCTGAGACAGTACATTATTTTCAATGCATTTCTACTTTTACAAAATTATATAGATCAGACAGTAAAGACACTTATTTCATCTGTTGTAAGTCGTAGTTAGAAGATCCTATTCCAAATAGAGGATATTCAAGACTAAAAATATGTTGACTATCCTAAAAATTAAGAGTCAATAGTTAATACAGTATTGAACTATTTTTAGTTAATTGGGTCGAACTCGTCTGTTTTCAACTGATAATTATTTGGCCTATAATCAATTTACTTTTCCAAAAATAAAAATGATATCAATAGTGATGTCAATCATGATGAAGTAATATTTCCAAAGTGATTCTTAGCGAGCCAATTAGAAGTATTCGTATTTAATGAATATTCAAAAGAATAAAGCATAGCAGAGTTCTTAAGTCCTTAAGTCCTAGCACAAAATAACCCAATAGTGGAATGAGAATTGATTATCTCTGGCCCTAGTTCCTATTCAAACTTTCTAACTATTGAAATCCTTTTTGTTGCGAAAATATAAATTTGTTTATGTGCTATCTCCGAATTATTCGTTTTTCTAAATAGTTTTTTCCAAGGTTATCACAACAAAAACGAATACGTTTCATTTACCTTGGCTTACCCTTTTTCACCTCCTCCAAAAATTCATCTGATAATCTGAAATGGAGAACTTTTTTTTGCTGGGGATGATGCCCACATAAGATCTAGGCTTGAGCGTGGAAAATGGGAAGGATGATGATGATGATGAGAGAAGAATGGACCTACAGCTTTAGGTGGGCTCCGGAGCACCGGAAAGCGATTTTGGAGCTCATAAATTGTATTTAGAGGAGCCGGTCACCGTCACAACAGGATGGTAGGCGCCGTCTCTTATCTTATCTCACCGATTAGACTCTACCTGCCTGCTACCACTGGGACAACCGCTTCCCAAAATCTTACAAAACACGAAATCTTAAAATGTGATGATTGAAATGCCATGGAAAAGATTTCAAGACTCTGACTAACTGCATAAATATATTTTACTTCATATTCTTCAAGTTATTACATAGTGTCTTGAATATTAATTATTATATAAATGGTGTTCATAAATTGGGACACTATTATTGATGTTACTCATAAAAGAAATGTTTATTGAACAATTTATATTTTACTCAAACATTTTAGCTTCAAAGCAATATTCAAAACGTTTGAATTATCAAGCCTATACCTGAAATGTGTTAAGTTCATTGCTCATCCGGAAATTATCGCGATCGTAAATGTTGACAATGAGTTGTAAATGTCATCGTAATCGTAATCATAACTAGTCTTGTAAAGTATTGCATGTGATAACAACCGTGTTTGAGCATAAGCCGTATTTCTAGATAGGCTGGCTTTGAATACATGTACTACTGTAACTTATAGTACAATTAATGCAACGCTAGTACTGTACTATAAATATTAGTGGCGAAGCGTGGTAAACTTATTTGGTCATCGCCGGGTATATTTTCTATAGGAAATATACCCGGCGATGACCAAATAAGAAATATACCCGGCGATGACCAAATAAGAAATATACCCGGCGATAACCAAATAAGTATACCACGCTTCGCCACGGATAAATATAGCATAGTAATGAAATTCTAGTAATATTGGCACTATAACTATTACTACTAGAAGTGAGGTGAGCCTACTTTGGTCAAAACAGAGACAATAGTGGTAAAATCTGTAAAATAAATTTTAGAAGTAGAATAAAATATTAACCAATAGAAGGAATCACCCTTATTAGTCACCCTTCTGAAAGATGAGGAACATACTACTGTATTTACTAAATTAACTAAACATGAATATTATAAGCTGCAGTGACGTCTAGAGATCAGTTCCAAATATATATGTCTAGAGAAAATGTAATCATGGACCTTTCAATTTTTTATTTATTGTTGTGCTTATTTTGATGAAAAATGAATTAGATCATGTAGCTTTTCAACTTCTTATTCTTATCCCTCGCACTATCCATTTGAACAAGTGTATTCACGTAAATTTAGGAGTTTTCATTTTCTATTTCTGCACTTATTTAGTTCAATTTCCGGCTCGAGTGTGCATCTTTACACTTTCAATAATCTTTTTGGCAGTTTGCCTCAGCCAATCTCAGTATCACTGAAATGTAGCAAATATCACTGAACCTTGAATTGCCTTTTGCGCATACGCGGTTGCCATTTTCAGAAAGACCAAAAAGAAACTGTGCTCAAAATAAAACTGCGTTTATCACTCCAACATGTTTCGAAACGAAAATGGAATTTTGCATCAGCAGTATTTTTTACTGGAAATGCAGCTCTGGCATTGATAATAATCTGCATGTTGAGAGTCAACGTATCAATGAGAATAACGTACACAAATGGTTGATCTCGAATCAAACTAGTTCAAACTATGGCGCTAGTTCAACAAAAGACAATTAGAATACTTATAATAGTTTCCTATCGTCTTTTGTTCAACTGACAGAAAAGACTTGCGTTTTATCAACTAACACATGTCTTTTCTCTGAATCACATTTCAAGATGGATTTGTGCTCATGCATAGTTCATAATAATAATAATATTTTTTGTCACAATTGGAATATTCATATATTTTTTATGAACATTATTTAAGAATACTCTTCTTACCAGTAGCCTCAATACAAGAAGACCTCAAGAAACTGAATATTTATAACATTCTATATTACTATTGCTTTAAACTGCTCTTTATAGAACCTCTAGTATCAAATTGCATTTGAGTTATCTTTATACTGAATTTCTGAAATGAAAAACCGTGAGATGTGAGGGGAGGGGTGCTGGGGGTACGGGGTAAAACCTTACTTAGCTTAAATCGGTGCATTTTCATCAATTCTGATTGTTTTATGCAATATGTTTTCTCACTCAAGTCATCTTGTATAAGAAAATCCTTGTGTAAGGAACGGCCCTTGTCTTTTTGAGTCGCTACTAGACTTACTATTCCACCTTGTATAAATGACATAACCCTTTAAAAGAACTAGGACAACTCCAACTTCATTTATCATTCCGTTCAACAAACAAAAAGAAGTGACACGTGTCATAACAATCGTCCTTCATACAGAATTTGAATAAACTCGACCAATACGAAAAACGCGACCATTATTTTCTGTGATAACAAATGTTGAAGAGAACGTTGATTACAAATCTTGCAGTGAGCTGTTTGCAAAAACATCTACATCTCAACTGAGAGTAGTTGTTTTGGTTGTAGAGTTTTTTTGTGTCAGATTTATCTTGACATTGAATCTTGGCTGTTATCTTGACGTTGTCGTCTTGACATGAGAACATGACATTGACCTCAAGATGGTTTTGGCATTTTTGTATAAATTCCGCAGTAATGCTGAGATTGATTGGGTTTTTATTAGGGGCATGTGCAAATATGTATTGTGTAGATCTAGATCTTGCATGAATGTGGAATTCTATTATTGAATAATATTATTGTAAGTTTACTCTCTTTTTTATTGAAATGCTATCTCTATTTTTATTATTTCTTCTTTAAGAAAATGTTATAATATTAACAGAGAAACAGTTTAAAATAGAAATATTTTATTGACCAATAAATACATTAATCAGTACATTAGGCCTTGTCATTGTAATAATACAGTATTGTCATTTCTATGCATATGAAACCCTTGTGAGGATAATTAGCTCACTGCTTACTTCTTGAGATTTATTAAGTATAAAATAGCAAAAACAGTTGAAGGGGACATTTGAATCAACAGGTAAAAAACATTTTAAATTTAACCTTCATGAGATGACGTTATTTTACAGACTCAAAGAAAATAGAATTTTTGTTGCATTGGTTCCGATAGATTATCTCATTTTACGGCGTTAAAATCCAATTGTCTTTTCGTGCAACTGGCCGATAGTGTTTGAAATGAATTCAAAACATTGAAGCGAACCAGAGACAATTGGAACTAAAAGTACTCCAATTGTCTCTGAGCGAACTAAAAAGTTCAACAAGTTTGAAAAACTAGACGAAATCCTGTACTTGTTAAATGATTTAGCCTTGAAAAAAGTAGCAATACGCAAGAAATAGCCTTACCAAAGACAAATACTGTAATACTGATTAATCTTATTGAACGCCGTTTATAGTGGTTAGTCTCGGAACTCTGAATGGAGCAACTATAGTTTTTACACACACGCATTTATCGATCGATACTTCTATGAATGAGAGTGAAAAAAGGTGAATGATAGCAATCAGAAGGTAATTCCAGGACATTAGCTCTCATGCATTGCAAAAAATGTGGCGCCAGTAACTTGTTAATTGAAGCACGTCAAGTATTTTAAACAATTTGGCTTGCCTATCACAAAAGAACGAGACGTCCAGACAAAACGCGTTAGAAATATGTGTGTTGCATTTCTAATTATAAAGTAAGTTGAATTTTCTTCAATTAGTGGTACAGCAGAAGCAAGCAAGTTATGTTACATTTGTTTCAAATAGAATATGGGAACTTCAACTTGAATTTTTATAAAAATATAAAAATATATTCTAATATCTTATTAGAATTGAATTTGAGACGTCGATTTTATTCTTCAGTTGAAAGTTGAAGTTCTAGGTTAGTAGGCTTTAACCAGCATTTAATCTTTATTTTTATAACTTCAACTAATTTTGAATTAATTTTTACAACACTTTCATACTTCATACAGAAATTAAAAAAAAATTTCTCTATTCTTCTTCATCTTCTACTATCACTTTTTTTTTCTGAGGATGATCACTTCTTTTCTCTCCTCATCCCTCCTAATTTCTCCTACTGCTCCCCCTCCCTCTTTATAATTCGTCTCCTCCTGCTCCTCATTATTCTTCTCCTTTTTCTTGTCTTTCTTCTTCTTTAGCTATTTTTCTCTTCTTTTTCTCCTTATTCTTCTCCTTTCCCTTGCTTTTCTTCTTCCTCCTTGTATTTTTTCTTCCTCTTTTCCTTCTCTTTCTTCGTGAATAAGACACTGTTTTCTAGCTATACTCAGGTCAGTCTTCTCAACAGGTCTGTATTCGATCAGCAATTCTCACAATAATTCTGCACCTGCTAGCAGCACAACTGTTGTTACATGATATCAATTATTTATTTTACTGCACGCCATTCGACTACTGAAACAGGACACACGCAGACACAAATTAAAAAACTGAATTAATTATGAATTGTCGTACAGACACTGGAGGATACCGGAAATATAATATGAGGTAGTATTTTATAATACTGTTTCCAGTATGCACATTTTGAAAAATCCGAGATTCAGAAAGCCTGTATTGTAATTTGCGCTATATTATTGGAGATGTAAAAAAAAATGTAATAGTGGGAATAGATGTTAGGAAAACTTAAGCTGACAAGACGAACAAAGGTATTCAAATTTATTGAATGATTTCCAAAGATATTGAAAGACATTCAAAGATAGAGAGAAAAACAATGATAGTTCTACAATTTTACCTGATTTATTTTCGGTTCCCTTCTTCTATTTCATATCAAGTTAACGACATTTTTTATTCAAAATTGTTAGATTGTTAGTTCCTCCTCAGCAGTTCCTTAGCCTATCAGTATACTTAAACTTACGAGTTGGGGAAGTTCCTTGGCCTAAGTAGACTCATATTAGACTGATTGTGCAAATTTTGATTTTCATTGTGTTGTTTGCACAATCGATTTGATTTTTATGTTAATTTGAGATTGTTTTGACTTCTTGTTCCCCTCTCAACTAAAAGATTTGTATTTGATGAATGAATGATTGAATAAAACTAATGTCGATTTAATCTACGGGCCTACAGTTTGTGTCTAACTTGTGAATGAATCTTTTTATCGGCTCGACAATCAATTTAGAATATCATCCACCTGAGCTGTGACCCTGTGACTCATGAATTTGGATTTTCTTGATTCCAGACAGACTCGACTTAGTTGTGAATCTTCCGAGACCTTGACTAGAGTGTGAGTTTCCCTTGAATCGAGTCGGACTCAAGTAATAAATTGATTCGATATCTATAGATATAAGCATTATAAGCAATAAGAAAAAGCCATGACTCAAGAGTGCGATTCTCTTCGAGTCTGACTCAACTGAATTGATTAGACATACCTCACTAGAAATAGACTTGACTCAAGAGTGCGATTCTCCTGGAAATGAGTCAGACTCGACTGAGTGATTAGTTTAGCCACCCCAGAGGCGCCGTACCCACCCGCTTCTAAAGCTTTATGGCGTGCTTTAAAGCAGCTAAAACACTGACTGTGTCCAAGGCTGTGGAATTGAGGACTCAGCGATCGATATTATATGCGCCACTGCCTATTTGGCTACACTACCACCCTTTCATAAATAGACCATTCGAATTGTAGACTTTTTGTGGTGGAAAAATTCAGTGACCTCTGGTTTTTTTAAATATATTTTTCAATGCTCCATAAAAGGAATACTGGAAATAGTATGAAACATAATCATTTATTTTAAAATAAATAATAAAACAACATTATGATTCATCATGATGATTTAACATAATGATTCAACAACTTAATTATTTTAAAACGAATAAAACAACATCTTTTGTTTTAGAAATTGCTTTTTTCTTCAAAATGACTGTTCACAGTGTTTACAATCTTTAAAATTGAAGCCCAAAACTGTATTGAGATTTTTATGGGTTGTTTCACAATCTTTGAAACTGTTATTTAGGGTGAACACTTGTTTCTGATTGGACCATTTTTCTTATTAATTACTTTGTTCCAGTGTTTTATTCTCTATATGAAATACATTCTCTTGTATATTGTCTTGTATTTCATTTCATCTTGTGTTCTATCCTATTCTGTTCATCTGTATTTCTACCGTTTTTATCGAAATTGGTTGATTTATAGAATGAAATAATCTATTTTATTTTGAATAAAATAATCGAGGTTCAAATCTCAAATTTCATGATACTGTAATTTATCATGATGAATTACTTATTGATTGTTGAGTTCTGTCAGTATTACTCAATAGTTAATGAGTATTTATCATAGTAACTCATCATTATATTTTGAATAAAAAGTTTCTAATAATAATTTTTAGTTTTCTCTTTTACAGATTCCTCCCATTGCCTTTTTTCAACAGGCTGGATTTTTCTACATAAGGTAAGCATAAAACTAATGGTATTAAATTCAAATCTAGTTGAAAATTATTGATTTAATAATATTTAATTATCCTATTAATTCTATACCGCATGTTATTGTGAACGTGTCAATATAGAGATAACGTAATCACATAGGAAGCAATTCTTAACAATACTGATTATTTCTTAAAAGAGTACTAGTAACCCAGCAATGAGCTCTAAAGTTGAAACAAGTTGAATAGATTTGTAACTTTTTTTGGTTTAAAACAACTTTTGTTTGCTAGTTTTGAAACAACCAGAATTTTGAACAATTTTTAATTATTTGACTAACTTATTATGAAAACTTACTCAACGAGACGATTTTTGTTGATTAATTTTATATAGACGACATCTAATCATAATCCAATTCTGATTTTCAACTCTATGTTAAAAGCTGACTATTCTGACCAACCAATCCTGATGTGTGGTAATTTTCAAAGAAGGAAAACTCGGCTTTTATTCTTCAATATACGAACTGAGCAATTTTGCAAAAAATCGGTCATTTTATGGCCTATTTCATCCATGTGAATTACCCGGCTAAATTCCAACGTAGCATGGAAGTATATGATTATCTCGTGATGAAGGCTTATCCCACCGGTTTCCTTCCCACGCACCATGCTGTTGGCAGATGGTCTTTGAGGTTATGTTTTAAGTTTTTTGTTTTTTACTCCTACGACCCACTGATCGGCAACAAAGGGGAACGACCACAGACAACAATTTTGAATAATAATCATCACTGCCCAAAAACATTCGCGCGTAGCTTATTAGAATGCTAGATTTGTTATCTTTTTTCAACTGGCAGAATCGCTACTTTTGATGTTGTTTGGAAATGATGATGGTTTCTGTGGGGCTTGAAAAGAAAAAAATCACTGCTGTAACCAATGGTTTTCAAAGAGTTACTCAAATAGTTATTGGACTGGCCTTTCAATCAAGTTCGATTTCAAATTAACAAGTTTGAGAAAGAAAAAGAAGAAGAAGAAGAAGAAGAAGAAGAAGAAAATTATGTCGGAGAAGGGGAAGAAAAAGAAAGAAGGATAAGAAGTTGAAGAAGAATAAAGAGAAGATTGGTGTAAGAGGAGGAAAAGAATAACATGAGTAATAAGAACGGAAGAGAAGAAGAGTAAAGAGAAGGAGAAGAAAGGATTGGTGGTGAGAAAGAGAAGGGAGGAGAATAAGAATTTTACAGAAAAGAATGAGATTGATGGTGAGTGAGGAGGACATGGAGAAGAATAAGAACAGAAGAAAGAAGTAGAACACCAAGAGAGTTGACAACATGGAAAAATTTACTTGTATTGGTTTTTTAAAATCAATTCTAAATTTACAATTTAAAATAATACTCATATTTTCCAACTTGCCCTCTATATAACTCGCAAATTACCAGTTCATTTTCACTCCTGAAAGTTCACTCCTGAAGTGTTTGTTATTAGTTTTTGCCTCTATTTTGTCCTGCTCATTTGGTTTTTTCAATCTACCGTACCAGAATACTAGGTCTTCTTACTAGTTCTATTATTTGTCTTCATCTCATTATTCTATTTTTGTTTGAAATTTGCCTCTACCCTTCCTTCCACCTGCATTTCAACTAACTGCAAATAACTCGAGACTCATGGCAAATAACTATTCTTTTTTGATCTTGTTGGTACGCCTCTATTCATTAGGTACTCTTTGTCTCCCAATCGGTTTTACGGGTACCCACTCTTCCTATCACACTTCGCACAGCTTGGACTAGCTAACCTTGGATTTAGTTTTTTTTTTTAGATACTGATATACACACAAATACATGCACACACCTCATTAATGAAAAAAACTCCTGCGGAATTGTTTTATGCGGTATTGTTCTGTCAACTGTGCAACAAATTATTCAACAAGTAGGTCTAGCTAATTCAACATTCAACGTACAGGGTTGCCAGGAATCAAGATGCATGTAAGGCATGCCTCACAACATAAGTGCCACATACCACATTATTTCGTATCAAGGAGACCAATACTGCTAAGGCTTATTATATTCCTCATCAAAATGATACAAGAGATGAAGTTGGAAAAATTTTACCTTATCAACAAAATAAAAAAATGTTATAATTTTCATTTCTTTCTTGTGGCTCGATCTCTTACGAAATGATGTCCTATTGTCCTTTAAATCTAGTTGTAAGTTTGAATTTTAAAGTGATCAACTTGATTATCACATTGATAAATTGAAAATTGTACAGTATTCTGAATTGATAAAACTTGTGAAGAATATTGAGTTTCAGTCACTCATATATATTCTAAAATTTAATTGAACTTCAAAAACAGGGACCTGTCTCATGGAATTTTAGAAGTATTTTAATACAGGAAAAAGGCGGATAATATACCCTTTCGACATGATTAGGACTGCGCACTAGGCAGTGAACTAGTGTGCGTTCGCCTTTTTCCTGTATTACATGACTGCTAATTTTTATGAAAACGTCCTCAGGTCTTCAATTATTGGTTTTAAAATTTGTTATTTTTGTTTGTTTCGACTGCTTTCAATCCTGATTTTCAAGGTGTGGGTGCATTTAGAATATTTATATTGAATCTGCTCAACTTGAAAAACTACAGCATGCCTCAATCTGGTACCCAAATGGGACAAACTTGTGGGCACAAATGTTGCTATTGTATGTAAGCAAACTGCAATATTGTAATTAAACCCATAGATCAGAATCACTAGCCTGAACGAAAATTAGCATAGCTTCCATTGGACAGGTGTTCCAATTACATTTCGCGCAAATTAATGATATTTGCATTAGAATGGCAGAATAATTGGGAACGAGTAGAATGATCTAGTATTGCATTGCAGCATACAATTATCACACGCCACTTTGGCAAGAATTTGTCCTTGTTTAAAAATTCATTCAGCATTGTTTCAGAGGGGAACTGCCAACAGGCTTGTGTTGAATGAGCATTGTGTTGCTTATTTCTTTCTAAAATTATTCCTGTTCAGGTTCAATGACCCTCGAATAACATTGATTTCAATAGCAATTTCAAGTGGAATTTTCTATAATTCCTCTATAAATAGATTTTTTTCAAAATCTCGAAATGTACATGATTACTCAATTATAAAAAAGCCTCTGTATGTCAAAGTTTGTATCATAGGTATACAGCATTGGTAAGGCAAATTTTTCTCATCAATCCTGTCTACATTCTGTTATATCAATATCAATAATTATAACTTTTAGAGCTCGGGCTATTCAAGTTGAAAAACCACTGCAAGTTGCAGTTTGTTTCTATAAGTAGTCCTAGCTTCTACTAATCATAAAAGGTAATTTATACAAATAATATTAAATTGATAATATGGAATCTATTGTCCATGCTAATAACGACCTCAATAACTAAAAGTTGGACCAGAGAGAATTCAAACTCTCCGTTTTATGACATACGGCCTGTGAAGAAAATTCTTCTTTTTGTAGTGATAAGAATATATAAATATAAATATTAATAATTATAATAATTTAAAATACAGTATTTAAATATAATAATTTATTAATATTTATGTTTAATATAAATATTTACACTCTCCGTTTATGACAGACGGCCTGTGGTTCAGTTCTGAAAAATATTTATAAACTATTGATTTGTGTTTTTTCTATAAAATGTCATCACGATTTTTTCAATTGAATTGAACTGAGAGTTTTTGTTTTTATTGAAAAATAATGGCGGCAATTATCTAGGTATGTCCTGAAAATTTAATCTCGATATTTGGAAGTTTTGATTACTTATCTTTTGATACATCGAATTTTAATCAAACTCCACAAATCACAAACCTCAATTTCCTCTTCTAATGGATCTCAGTGGCTCACTTCAGACTGTCTCCATTGTATTAATGTTTGTAAAGCAAGATTCACGTAATCTCCAGAATAAACTGCAAATATAGTCCAGAAAAGAAGTACTGTAATCAAATGGATAATATTGTTTGAGGAAAACAAGGCCTTACTACAAATCTTCTACATGGGAAGATTTCCAATTAAGTCTGCTAGGCTTGAGTGGGTGGCTTGGGAATATACTCCCACACAAGGGAACAAGTGAGATAGAGAACGTAAATAAAGTAAAGTAGTGATAAAGATAGGAAAGGAGTGAGAAAAAAGGTGATGAAGAAGAAGGGGAAGTGGGAAGGGTTGACACTATCGTTTGTGGGGCATTGGAGTGTGACATTGGAACTGTTTTGACGCAAAGTTCAAGGTCTCTTTTTGGTATCTATTTCAACGCAATTAAAAAAGAAATGATAGAGCTTGTGAATTTTCTCGTAACATTTTAGTGATTAGTAGAGTTGGTTTTTGTATTTCGCAGATAATAGATCGATCACTTTCTTGTAATAAGTATGTATTCCATCAGTAATCGTATTTATACTGATTCTGATTAGCAATGGATGATGTTTTGAACCGGAATGAACCTACTGTTGAAACGTTTCCCAAATCAGTTGAATTCAATGATTGAAAATGAATTGCATGTATTGGTCATCCTTGTCCTGTTGTCCAAATCGAATTTCAAATAAGTAATGTGCAAGCTTCTATATGAATTTACATAATTATTGATGTATGTCAACGAAGAAATAATTTGAGATTTGTTGTTTTCCACCATCTACTAGCGGCTAGCCTGATATTCATAATGTTCAATATTCAATGATTTATAATTTGTGTATTGGTATATTTCTGTATTAGTCATCGTATTCCAACTCAAATGTGTCTCTTCTATCCTTCTATCAAATCCAAGCTAAGTAAAATATTTGAAATAAGTAATTTGCCAGCCTTCTACTCGAATTTACAAATTGAGAGCTGTCAACACTTGAATGCTTAAATCATTTGAGATTTGTTGTCTTTTTTCACCATCTACTAGAATAATATTGAATTTTAATAAGCGAGGTGGCCAGGTGGGTGTTTAATAGTACGATGCATCTTAATGAAGTTATGAAGTGTATTTGCAACATTCTTTGGAACCTACACATCCATTGATGGGGCCACCTACTCATTTTCGGCGGCTTTTCAATTTTCTCCATTCATATTTATTTTCTCCATCTTCGTTTCATTCTTCTAATTTCTCATCTTATTATTATTCTTCTCCATCTTTTTTTCTCGTCTCCTTCTACTTTTTCTTCTTATTTTTCTCCTCCTTCTTTTCTCCTTTTCTCTTTCTTCTTCTTCTTCTTCTTCTTCTTCTTCTTCTTCTTCTTCTTCTTCTTCTTCTTCTTCTTCTTCTTTCTTCTTCTTATCATCATCATCATCATCATCATCCTTCTACTTCTTTTTATTAATAAGTAGGTTCATTCATAAATTTGATTGATGTAGCTTACTTTGAACGTCTTTGATTTGGAATACTAAAAATTTAATAACATTTCACTTGATTCCATATTATTCTTAAAACCTTCCAGTTGCACGAAAATCCAATTGAATTTAACCGCCCTATAAGATGATGTAATCTAACGGAATCAATGCAACGAGAACCAATGAACAATTTTCTGATGTCAATGCAATGGCGTCATTTTAAGGTGACATGAATTTTATTGGATTCTCGTGCAACTGACCGCAAATATTTCCTATTTTGCGGTGGAAGTGAATGAAACTCTGACTAGGAAGAGACTCACACAAGTAGGACAACTGTTTTTCTAAGCAGCTTTGTACAGGTTCCAATTTGTCTGACCCAAATTTCCGCCTCCAAAGACACTCACACACAAACACTCACCGAGAATAGACAAGATGCGATTATTTGGCACGTGACAATACCTACTTATATACATTGATCTTGTTTTTATATAAATATATACTCAGTTAAGTGGCACGTTCTAGTGTTCAGAGACTGTTGCTCTATATTTTGTTTTGATGGTTTCTTACGCAATCGCACATGTGAGTTGCATTCTGATAGTTTCGATTATTTCACAATTCAGTGATCGAAAAGTTGCCTATGCATTCGAAAAACATTTGAATTGAGGCATTCAGGAAGCTTATGTTGGATCAAAGAGCAAATAGTTCTATCAATAGTGCAAGGTACGATATTAAACTGAAATAACGTCTTTGCTGAATGATAGCTGTTCAATAAAAATTGTTGATCTATCAGTGAATGCTTTCTGTTTTGTTGGTGATTTTCTTCTGATACTGTTATTTTTATAGATTATTTTTACTGCTGAATAGTTTTTTGAGATTTATTTATTTTCACTTTATTGAACTGTTAATCTATCAGTGAATTATTTTTTGTTGGTGATAATTTTCTTCTGATACTGGTATTCATTTTTCAACATTTTTACTCTATTATTCATTTCACTAAATAGTAATTTTGAGATTTATTTCATTTCACTTTATTGTCTATAATTTTTCATCGTTACAATTTATCTCTTTGTAATAACTCTCTCCTCTCTTCTCTTTTTTCAATTTTTTACCTTTTTCTCATCATAAATAGATTTCCCCACCAATAAAAAGACATACGATAAAGAAAAAATATCATAAATAATTACTTTTCAGATTTTCCTTCCTCTTCCTGATCCAATTTTTTAGTTTTTCATTCGGATTCTATTGTTGAATTTGCTTATTGTTTTTATCGTGTCTTAAGAGATTTTTTCTTGAATTTCTTGTTTTAGGAATTACTGTATTCGTTTCATGATATATTTCTTGTTTTGTATATGAAATGCATTGTTTTATTCGAATGAAGTATTTTGAATCTCAATTCGATGGAATCAATTACATTATTTCTTCATTATTTCTACTGCTTTCTTCATTCTCAGAGCTTATTGTTTGTAACAAATTCTTAGATACCCTCAATTTTAAACCAATCAAATTCTGTAACCAGAATCAATACAACTTGAATTTTAGAGCTCAAATTTATAGATTAGATATCAAAAATCTTTCACTCAATTCGTGGGTTGACCACCAGTTTGAATTTGCTGATTTTTTCTTCAGAATGAAAATCTCTTCAATCTTGATTTCCTGGATAGAATTTTCCGATCAAGAAAAATTCACAAAATTTTCATAGACTACTTGTTCTAGTTTTTGTCCTTGTATTTCTTGTATTAACGACTACTGTATTCCTTTGATCAATCCTTTTGGTTTTATACCTAAAATGCATTGTTTTATGAGTATTTTGAAATGCAACATTCTATATCCACATATTGCAACAAAACTGAATTCGCATTACGCATTCTTTTTCATAAAGAACAAAACTAATCTTGGAGAGAGTTACTTTATTCATGATTGGCTGATCATAATCTCCAGTAATTTGATAATAAGGGGTCCAGTCCAGTTTGCTTGTAGATCAATTTCCATCTTAATCATTGTTAATCTGAGTGGAAGAAAATTAATTTGTCTTGAAAGCCTTCGACTCCACCCTGTCTTGACTTTTATTGGCTGTTAACTATCGGGTATCTAATTACAGTGTTCCTTCAAATTAATTCCAGCCTGTCTTACGAAATAAATCGCCAACAAATATATGTATATAGTATGAAAAAACTGTCTGTGTTATGAAATTAATTTCAGCCTGTCTTATGAAATGAATCTCCCATGTAATGTATCTTTTTGGAAAACACTGTAGCTTATAGGGGAAAAACGCAGAACATATTTTTTTACAACTTCTTAAAGTGATCATTAACAATTCAAATTGCTTCAGGTTCAAAAATGTGTTGACATTTTCAATGAACAGTATTTCAATCAACAGAATATTGATAGCATGATTATCATATTTCATGTTTCTTTTTGAACGTTTTTATTAATCATAATTTGTCGAATTGGTGATAGAATTTAGAAAAAATGTGCTACCGAATACATTATCACTCAATTATATAGGAAGTTTCTATAGGAAGTTTTTTATATGAATGAATCTACTGAACGGTACTATTTATATCATAAGAGACTATAAAAATAAACTCGTGATAGAGATACGTATGTATGTGTTTTGAATAGAATGCAAATAACAACTAGGTGTGAATGCATTTTTGAATAGTGTTCTATAAAGGTGATCCACTTTTAGGTCTGAACAACATTGTTCACATTACATTTAAAGCAATTCAAATTAAAACGTTATTTCTAATAGGCCTGCCTACAACATTTTTTGCATTTTTCAACATTTAGCCCATTAAAATTGACAAACTTTTTTTGAAAAGAATGTAACGGTGATGTGATGTATATCTAACCTTGTAATCAATTGCTTGAATAATTTTATTAAAATTGAAATTTTAGTAGATTTAAAATAGACAAACTTCATTTTATTTCTTTGAAAAGAATGTAACAGTGAATTACAATCATATAATCAACTGCTTGAAACATCTTGTTGATCGAAATCTGATTTTTTTCATATCTGATTTTTGAAATGAATCATTGCTAATCATAATAATAATAATAATAATAATGATGATAATAATAATAATGCAGAATGATTGTTTTCTGCTGATTACAATGTACTATGCTGTAGTAATTTAATGCAATGGACAAAATAATGTTTAATGGGGACACGTCGATCACATAAACAGGAAGTCTAGGAAAGATATGCGGCAAAAGGTTAACGCTGAGGTTAACGATTCCCCACCTTTTATGTTAAGCAAAAATTGATCATTTTTCACTGAATAATAATAATTCATTTCTACGTCAGCCACTACTAATAAGCATATTACTGACGCCAGTCTTTCTAAAACTGAATGACTGTGAATCGTAGAAGTTGAAAAACTTTTCATTCGATTAACCTTTGACTGGCGATTAGTTGCCAATGGTTCATAAGAGCCAATCATAGTCAGGCTTGTAATAATGGTTGAGAATTCGTGATAAAATATTCAAAGTTCTGTTATCATTATTCAGTTATTTCACAGTGATTGCGACAATCTGCGGTCAGTTTTTGTGATTGAGGTTAGGTTCTTGTTTCTTCTCTCACTTTTTAGTATTCTTTGTGCTCTATCTTCTCCTACTATTGCCTTTTCTCTCTCTTTTTTTTCTGCTCCGCACTTTTTTCCATATTTTACAGTAATTTCGACAGACAGCGGTCAGTTATTGTGATTTTGAGGTAATATTTTTGATTTCTCTATCTTTTACTTGTACTTCTTCATCTTCTTTCCCCTTTTTTCTCTCGCCTCATTCGTTATTAACCCTTCTACATTTATTTGCTTTATCTTCTCCATCATTTTCTCCACTTTATGTTCTTTCTCCACTTTCCGATTTTCCAAACTTCTTCCGTTTCCCCTTCTCCCGCAATCAGCTCCTTCCATTCTATCTTTTTAATATTTTCTCCTCTTCACACTATTCGCTTCTCCTCTTTCTTCTTTCGTTCTTATTTTCCAACTACTGTAGCCGCTTTTCCCTCTACCAATTTTTCGGCCTCACTACTCCTACTTAGCTTCCTCTTCCTCCTTCTCCTCACCCTCCTCTTTCCACTCCTCTTCCTCCTCCTCCCCTCCCCCTTCTCCTCATTCTCTTTCTTTTTCTTCTTCTTTTGTTTCTATTTCACTTGTGTCGACTGATTTCGTTATGAATAATTAAGTGATACTTGCCTTGATTAATAAATTCATTCACAGTATTCGCGGTGACTTTCGAATAGTGTGGTCGATAAGGTGTTTTTAATTAGAACTAAGTGCATTCGTTTTATGAGTTTTTGTGAATTTGGTTGGAAAGTTTATATTTGGTGAGTGTGTGTATTTTTAAAGTTCTTGGTGGAATATTTCCTAGATTGCCATCAATGTCCTAATTATATATTTTTACATTTTATTAGTTCTAAGTTATTGTTTGAACTTGCAAACTTTCAAATCAAGTATAATCTTTCGTTGAATGTTTATTGTGCAAAAAAATTGTGCAATTAGGCGAGGTGGAACCTACCCGTAAGGGTCTCCCCACCGATAAAAAGCCATACGATAAAAAAAAGTTTATTTACTTATTCAGAGTTTCACACTCAAGTGCAACATGCTAAGCCCAAATAGCACCAATGGCATATTGACAACGAAGTAAAGTAATTTGAATAGAAAAGTTATAAGTATGTTGAGAGTAAACAACCATAAATTTATGAATAAATAAAACAATATGAACAAATATAATTGTTTATAAACAAATTTATGAACAATAATACAGAAACTAAAATTGAATTTTATCACAGAGTACAGATTAGTAATAGAGAGTATAGCTTCTAATTATTATACAGTATTATTAGGTATGTTCTATTCATGAAGTAAAATAAACATTTGGAAGATAAAAGTAGTATTGATGAGCAGTAAAATTATGTAATGTGAGTAAAGTAATTATTATAATGACTTGCATATAATGAGTTTGAATATGGATAGCTGATTCTTTTGTAATTTCAATATAAACCGGTAGGAACCTGTGAAATCGCTAGGAAATCATCAAGAGATTATTTCGCACTTCTATTTTTATCTGCTTTGGATGGACTGAATGAGAGTTTTATTGCGATATTCAAGTGTTACTTTTATTGTACTTGTTTTGATTGGCATTTAATACTACTTGTAAAGGGCTAAGAAAAGTGGCATGATTCTCAAGAAAGACAAGTTGTTCTGTGTTGTACTTCAAAGAAAGGTTATAGGTTAGTGTGAGTCTTGAATTAGGTTTTCACTTGAATAAAGTTGAGAGTTTTATGATTATTCTTGAGATTATTGTGGAGAATTAAGCTTACCAATTTGACTCCTGTTTCAATCTCACCAATACATATTTTATGTATTTATGCCTCGAAATTCAGGTTCAGGTTTATAAGATACAGAGATTTTGTATTTATAAATACAAAAACGTATTTATGCACTCAGGTCTCAGAGACATGTTGTTTTAAACATATTCATAGAGTCAAGGTTTCGTGAAGCAATTCCTTAGGACAGTGTCACAGAAGAGGTCTCATACAGACAAGGTGCCAGTTTTAAAATAATGTGCAGTTTACTGAGTCAAGGTTTCTGAGGTTTATTTAAATAGCAGTGTCATGAGTCAAGGTCTCACAGAAGCAAGGTCGTGTGCGTGTTGCCTACATATCTGAAGACGTTCCATTTGTGGTTTTTTAAACTAGTAGCTGACTTGTACTGAATTTTTCAAACACTTGATCCATTTAAAACCTTCCCTCTTCTCCTTTTCTTCAATTTCTTAATGAATTGGACATGATTAAAACATTCTCATCGAGATCTCTGATAGTGAGTGCTTGAAGCTCTTGTCAGAGGATGCTTTGGGAAATATAATCTTAGTTAGTCTGTGGGCCTACGCTACTATTGTAAAAAATTATTGGAATTCAAAAAAGTGAATTATAGTAGTCCTTCAGAGATTATTTTAAAAATATTTTTGTCTGACATTTGAACTTGAATTCTCTGAATCGTGATATTGTTTTATTTAATTTTGGACAATTTTTGGGCGTAGAGATAGAAAAATCAATCGTTTTCAACCAGAGTGTCCAGGTGATGGGGGATATTTGAAAATAATGAAATTTTAAATATTTCTTTTTTCTCAAAAGCTGATTCAGAAATGAGGACTTTTGATTGAGCCGCCATATTGGAAAAATCTTCTTTTCTTATATTATTACTTTGAATGACATTTTTTTGCACTTTCTCACATTTATATAAAATCAACTCCATTTGGATTAGATTCTGAAAGTCACGTTCTTGATTCAAATAATATGGGTGGGTATTTACATTTGATTTGTTTTTTGCACTATCATGTTTTTCTAAATTTTTTCATTCTTCTCCAACTTTTTCTTCTTCTTCTTCTTCTTCTTCTTCTTCTTCTTCTTCTTCTTCTTCTTCTTCTTCTTACCTCCTTCTTCCTTCTTCTTCTTCTTTTTCCTTTCTTCTTCTTCTTCTTCTTCCTCTTCTTCCTCTTCTTCTTCTTCTTCTTCTTCTTCTTCTTCTTCTTCTTCTTCTTCTTCTTCTTCTTCTTCTTCTTCTTCTTCTTCTCTTCTAATTCTTCTTCTGAATCCTACTACTACTTAATATATTATGTTCTTCTCATATTCAATGTATATTCAATGGCAAGAATATACTCAAGTATGTAATAGAAATGTTAATTACTGCATTACTGTATCATATAAATTATACCTGATTGAATATAGCTATGAAGAAACATGTGAAAAATATGATTCCAAGCTCAGAAATGCTAAAAAATGCTCAAATTATCATTATTTAACAAAAATAAAATGAGAACTCAAAGATTAGTACATTGTCTAGGTAGGAGATACGGATATTACTCTATTTTGATTCTAAACTAGGATCGATTTTGAAAAATGCTTATAATTTTGTTAAATTTGGACAGATTGATTTGAAAATTCAGGGAAATGTTAATGGTATGAAGAGAAACGTCCATGATTTTTTGTAGAATTCTCCTATGACTCCTTCCCCTTCCTAAAACGAAAAACGATATGGAGGTTGAGATGCTAGGCGGGAATATTCAAAGTTCGCGCTTCGTTCAGCTGCCGCGCGCCAAGGAACTCGATTGGATCATATTGCTCGCGATAACAACACTATTGGTTAGCTTCTAAACCGATATGCATAATTGCATATAACTTAATTATTTACATCTCTCTATAAAAGTGGCAGCCGTAGATGAAACGTACTTGAGAGTCTATTTAAGTCTACTATTAATTCTCTTAATCTCATTTTTCTTCTTCTTCTTTTTCTTCTTCTTCTTCTTCTTCTTCTTTCTCCTTCTTCTTCTTCTGTTCTTTCTCTCTCTTCTTCTGTTCTCTCTCTCTTCTTCTTTATCTTATACTTTCTCTCTCTTCCGTTCTCTATTATTATTCTCTAAGTGGGCTCGTACACCCTGAGCAATAAGCAACATTTGTATCATATGATTGTCTACTCTGTAGAAACAAATAGTGCAATGCACACCTAAAGCAGCTGTTTCGGTGTGTATTGAACTATTGGTTTGTGTAGATGAACAATCATATGATCCATGTGTTATTGCTTATTGCTCCGGTGTAACGCTTCCTCCATCTTTCTTTTTTTTCTCTGCTCAAATGCCCTTAACGGTGCAATGAACAATGAAAAATCTAATTTTCGTTTCAAAACAGCTGATCATCAAATCATAAGTTGAAATGTGAAAATTTTCGGCGCCCCAAAACTTGATCGTTCATTCCTCAGCTCCAGATAATTTTCAAAATGTAAGACAATGAGACGTGAACTAACAAAATCGGTTGAGAAACCACGGAGGAGTTCCGTTTACTAAAAATATGTTCGCCTTTTAATAATATAGAAGATAGAAGATGATTTAATATAGCAGACGTTCAATTTATTAAAACAAATGAAACGCCTTCATGTTCATATGTAGGCAACACGCCACACGACCTTGCTTCTGTGAGACCTTGACTGTATGACACTGCTATTTAAAAACAGCACCTTGCCTCTGTGAAACCTTGTCTCAGTGAAACTGCACATAATTTTAAAACTGTCACCTTGTCTGAGTGAGACCTTGCTTCTGTGACACTGCTCCTTTTTGAACTACTTGCTTCTATGAAACCTTGTCTCTATGACACTGCTTTCGTTTAAAAACAACACCTTGTCTCTGTGAAACCTTGACTCTGTGCAACATCCCCAAACGTATTTATGCCTCATATGCTGTAAATGAACATCTCGGGAAGAATTGGTCTTTAGATCTGATTCTGAATTCTACTAACAACAGGTCTGTTACTGTGGAGTTTATCTAGTTATCTGTGGGGTTTATTTTAGTGGAGTTTGATCTCCCGATCTGAGACGTTTGTGGTTTTTGAAACTAGTGGCTGACTTGTATTGAATTTTTTAAACACTTGATCCATTTAAAACAGTCCCTCTTCTACTTTTCTTCAATTTCTTAATGAATTGGACATGGAATTAAAACATTCTCATCGAAATCTCTGATAGTGAGTGCTTGAAGCTCTTGTCAGAGGATGCTTTGGAAATACAATGTTAGTTAGTCTGTAGGCCTACGCTTCTATGGTAAAAAATTATTGGAATTCAAAGAAGTGAATTATAGTAGTCCTTCAGAGATTATTTTTTAAATATTTTTTGTCTGACATTTGAACTTGAATTCCCTGAATCGTGATATCTCCCCATTCATAATTTTATACCGGTAGCCTTCTTTGAATTATGACTTACGAAGATAATAGAAATCTAGATAAAAGAGTGTACTAGCTTAAAGTGATGGAGGTTGATGTGAATAAGTTGAAATATTGTTTTAATTTGACGACTATACGTTCAATTATGAGAGCAATAAATTGATTAAATAATAAATTTCACGATAATCTTGTTTTCATAAATTATTGCCTATTCTTATTTGTTTGCTGTCAATGTTAAATTTCGAAGATTATTTGAAAGTGTTGATGAAATTATTATCTAAACTGCTCATACATTTCTGATTTTTTTGCGAGTAGCATGTAGGGGTTAACGTGATACCATGTGGCAAGTCAAGAACAAAGTTATCTCGTAATTTTTCACAGTCGAAAAACTCACATTTACTTCACCGGATACGGTTTTTACTAATTTGAGTGTTGGAAAGAATTGCTCGGTCTTCAGTTCAGCACCTCTAGCTATCATATTTCTGTAGGTTGCTTCGGCTATATAATTATTCCAACTTGTTTTCTAATTATTTTTAGTGCTAGTTGTGTATTGTATTTGGTTATTTGTGTGTGTGATAAGTTTAAAGCTCTTCAGTAACTAGTAAGTATATCCCATTTTTACATTCTTTTGCCAATACTGCCAATACTTGGATGAGTTTCGATTTGAGCGTGGATCATTACCCTGAATTCTAATAATAATACAGATTCTCAATTTCAAAAGGTTGCCTGGCGTAGATGATATATTATCAAACTTCATTTACTCAATTAAAATTCAATATACAACTCAATTACCTTTACCTGCATTATTTTTGAAGTCGGTTCAAAACCTAATTGCTCTAATGTCTTCAATATTCCATAATAAATATAGGATTAAATGCAATAAAAACCTATTTAACTTGTTACTATTTCAAACGTGATTATTTCTTATAAATTCGAATAATTTGTTCTAACTTGGCTTGGTTTCATACGTGCTAAGTTGCAGGTCACTTATTTTACTAGTATTATATAAATTGCCTATTCTAATGGAACGTAAATAGACTCTGATTTGATAAGTGTTTTTATTATGGGTGGAGCTACAAAGAATCTGACCTTTTAGGCTGGTATTTCCGCAAGGTTTTAAAACATTTTAATCAATAGTGATAGCAAATTTGAAACATGCATTTCTTAATTTATAAAAGGCTTACGTTGCTCGTTGCACAGAAAAGGAGAAAGACTACTCAATTATCTCTGCTTGTAGCCAATAAAAAAGTTGAATAATATATTCAGAATATTATATTCGTAGCTCTTGTTTTTTATGCATATAATTTCACACTTGTTTTGACTGCGATTGAATCGATTACATTTTGCGGTTAATTTATTCTGTTTAAATAGAATAGATCCTCCTCTTTGCATCATGGAGTAGAGTAATGAGTATGAGTACGAGAAGAGTATGATCTATTCTTATTTCCATAAATAATAATTGAGTAAATTATTGACAAATATTTACCAGATTTCAAGCTATTGAAAGAAACTTACCAAACATATAAAACTTCACATGAAATTGTAATACGGTATTGCAGATTGTATTTATAAAGATTTTGTAATAATTTTTCTTTGGCAAGCTCCTTTTAAATAGTAAAAGATTACAATAATGATCATATCATAGGATAATTGTATCAATTTTAGAATTTATATTTGTTGTTTATTGATATTTTCATCAAATTGCAATATTGCATAATTTGTTCACTCAATACTCTCATTAGAAAACATTTTTGAAAGAATTGGGAACTTGGATTATCAATTAAGAATTTGTATGAAAAAATGGATGTTTTGAAATAATTGTATTGAAACTAACAGTGATGACCTAGCTCATGAGATTTTGGTGTTCAAAGATCGGCTTATATTTGACAATAGGAAGACTGATTAATTGAAATTTGTATTGCGTAGCTAAATATTTACGCTCGTCAAACTGAGATTAATAGTCTAGAATGGTAATTTGATATGTTTGACAGTAGGCTGCTACTGCTATTCAGTCGGAGATTTTATCACACTTTTAATTTGTGGTTTCAGTATAGGAGAAAATAATACTGTTTCAGCACCAAATGAATCAACTAGGCCTGTTAATTTATAAAAAATATTACTGATAAAATTCTTACAGATTCACCTTCAACTAAATAATATTATTTTTTAAAGAAAATGACGTTTCTGAATTTATAGAGAGTAGACTTCGATCTATGAAATAAGATGAACTGAAATTATGAAGGGACTATTGTGAAAGTAAATGACGAGTTATGAAAGATTTAATGAGAAAAAAATGTATAAAATGAAGAGTAGAAAAACAAGAAGAATTGAATAAGAATTTCAAATTTCAAGTAGAAGGTAAAATTCTCTAAAAAATAGCAACTATGGCTGTTATTATCAGATAGCAACTACTAGTGTTAATAGCAACTATTTCCTATCTTGAAATAATAGAGATCTGATCAAATCAACCATTTGAAGAATATGAAATTGCTATTTTTTGTTGATTCTGCATAATATGTCCGGTAGAGAATCTACGTTAGCAATTCACGGCGCAGGGTAGGCTACATGGAGTATACAAGAATTATTTGCTTTAATATTATTGAAATTAGAATATCATAAGGCAGTTAATTTTTCCTGTTAAAAGTTGCAGTCATGTTATGTTATTCAAAAAGTGTAGTGCTTGTATTGATATCATAAAGTTATGTTAAAAATCTAGCGTACTATACTGCATTTAGAAGGAACTTATCAAAGACAGGTCATTTCACTACATTTGTATTCTATTAGATCACTTCAACTCATTATATGACTCAAAATTCTACATTTTATTGAATTGAAATTGGTCATGTACTTCCCACGAAATATTATTGGTTGAATAAAGTTGTTTTCTGATTCATTAGTTCATCTGATTCATTTGAGTTCAATGAACCAAAAACATAATTATGTACTTAGTCAACGAGAACCGCAGTATTTAGAACAAGAGCACATTACCGTACTGTAACATTTTGGCAAGCAATTCTTTATCATTCTAAATATATCGAATACGAATTAATTGTAAAAACCTGTATTGAGAACAAGCAAGTGTATTGAGTTTCATATCTTATACATTCTTGTAGAATCAAACAATTATTATTATTGTTCAATAATATTTGTACAAGATTTTTCAATTTTGGTTTATTTCCATCCAAAATCTTGTGTGTAACATAACATACAGAACATGCCTTTGAAAAATTTTAGGAACGATCGTTATTTTCTTGTTTAAATTCAAACACGTGGGCGATTCTGAAAGCTATTGTGTTTAAAATATTCAGTGCCATTGTTATTTCCACGTTTCGGTCTTGTTTTCTCAAATTCTGTTGAAATCTGTTGAATTATTCCAAAGACAAGTATCGTGTTTCCTATTCTAACCTTTCTCAAACTGTCTATTGTTTGCCTAATCTTCTTAGGAATCAGTGGAGAGAGAATAATTGTGAACATGGCTGCTTCACTTTGTAGCCTACTGATCTTGACTGAACTTCTCCAAGACTGAATTTATTTTGAAAACTTTGAAACATCGCGTAAGTGAATGTTGGTGAATTTAATAATTTATTTTAAACGAACTTTATATGATGTCATTCCCATGAACAATAATAACTATTCATCATCCCACTTCATGTTTCGAGGTGATTTTCAAAGAAAAGTCTGAAGTATTGGCCCAATAAATAGTACAGTAGTGTAGCCTAGTAATAGCAATGACTACATAATTATTACTATTATACAAAATTACTAATTCTGTATTCATTGGTAATACTATGGTGTGAAACTTCACACTTTTGTGAAAATATTGATTCCTTGAAAAATATTGTAGTTGAATATTGTACAAATAACTCTTACATTTTCATGAAGATTTCCATATTATACATAAAGTATTGCTTTGTAATAAATGTATTTCTTTTACAGGAGGCTACCTATTCAAAGACATTGAACGCTAGGAGAATCTAATTCATTCATAATGGTGAGTTGTCTCCAAATTTGTTTTATAATCAATTTTCAATGTTCTTTCTCCTTCAATCGAAAATGCGCATTTTCGATCAAAATAAGCATGAGGAAATTTGTTTGAATACTGTATATATTTTTTATTTTGATGAATATTATATGATAATAATCATGATATTTTGGAATAAATTTTCAAACATTTTATGATTGTGACAAACATATGAAAATAGGTCATTGTCACGTACTCATCTGTAGATAACAAAATTGCAGTAAGCAATAATTGATTTATTTATATCACTGATCCCATTTTTTCTCAATGGAAATTCAAAACTTGAAAAACTTGTCATGTAGTTATTCCTTTTAAAACATACTTCCCTTGATCTGATCTGATCTAATGCTCCAATTAATCTAGGTCATATAATTTAATCATAACATTTACTGATAAAATCATTTTCTGAATAATTCTTCTACAGAGTTGAGCAATGTGTGCAATTGCAGTAGTTAGAAGTTACAGTAGTTGAGTGCAGTAACTTATCGTGAATTATCCTTGGATTTTAATAGGTTTATTGTTATATTCAAATGTGTGAAATACTGAAAATGTGTGATCAAGTGAATCTAGCTAGATCGTCGCATAGAAATCTGATTCTACTGTGATTTGACCGTATTAAAATCGCGTGGCCAATATTATGTTAGAATAACCAAATTTACAAGAGTTTCCGATATTGAAAAATCCTATAGAAGCCATAATAGCTTTTAGTAATGTACATGAATATTTCAATAACAATATTAGATAAAATTATCAATAATGCATCCAATTACACGTATTTAAACATGTATTGCAAAACCAATTATCAGTAGTATAAGCTTGTAGTTTTCAAAGTCACGTGATTAAAGATTAGTGTTTATAAAAAGTGTAAAGTTTCCATTACTTATTTGAATGAACGAAATATCATAAATATTTCCTAATATAGTCAATAATATACATAAATATGATAAGTCATGATAGAAAATAAATTAGCTATAGAAGTTCATCATAGTAGCATAAAAATCTCTAAACAATATGGGGAAGGGTGATCACTGATAATCTTATGATTAGAAAGGGGTTAAAGGCTGCAAACTCTCGAAATAATTACAACCCCCATCAATTATTATATTTATGGGACAATCATTATAGGTTATCTTTTTGATAATTCTATCCAATTAATGAAATATTTATTATTGAAAGTATATACAATCAAACCACAGAACAATTGAAATTGATTGCACTCTCATACCATGTTGATTAAATTATATCTTATTGAATTTGCCTGAATTTGGGGTGATATTAATTAACAAGCATTCACTACTTGGAAAATTTTTGCCCTTGAGAGTGAAAGCAATCTCGTGAATTCATTGTTTTTAACATAAGCAATTTTAATGATAATGATAATTTTTGCAGCTAAGAAAAATAATTTAGGTGTCCATCTTTTTTTGTATTACTTCCAACTTAGTGTATCGTTCTTCAATGTCTGTCGGACCCTGCTCTAGCAAATTGAATTAGCCTAGTAAAATGTTGTTCACTATCAAAGAAAACAACCCCCTGAAAGTTCTTCGTGATAAGATTATAAAACTGATAACAATTATTTCTAGTATTAATAATAACTGTAAATCAGTCAGAGTCCTTCAGATTTGTGTACCTATGCTCTGTAAATATTGACTGGTTTGTTCTGGAATAACTAACTGCCTACGTGTGATGAAGCCTGAGGGGTACAGGATGCGATAACAGTGCTATTTTTGTGAAGATTGTTGAAGATCACAGTCCATGAGAAATTGATTTAGTTTTTGATCACGTGAGTCGTTTTGGAATAGCAAGACGTTGGAAGGGAAGTGCTTAATATAATTCCAGATTCTCGCATTCAATTAGTTCAATCCGTAATGTTTCAGGAAAGTGTGTAGGAAACTGTGACCCTTTGAGATTGAGTGTGGGTTAGTTTACTATAGTATTTTGAGTTGATTTGAGTTCAGTGCATTAAAGTTTACGAAAATCGAATTTTAGTTGTGGTACATAATAACAGTTCATTCTCTTTTTGAGTTTCCTCGAGTAAAGTTTCGAAAAAGTACATAAATGTTTGTGAGAATCAAATTCGAGTTTCATAATAATTGCAAACACATTGCTCTCTCATTTCGATTGCAAACTCTAAAGTGCCTTGGAGCTTAAAATTTTCTCAGTGTAAAACTTCTTGTGTTACAATTTTTGTAGTAGATGATGAGAACTTTACTTTTTTGTGAGCGAAATATTTCTACATTTTATCTGAGCTGTTATATTTGGATTGTGTTTTTGCTTCATAGTTTATAGTAGGTACGACTATTATTTAATTAGTTTCACCTATTTTTAAAAATGGCACCCCTCCCTCCATCTTTTATAGTTGACTGCCGTACGCCTCTGCTTATAAAGTCAAAGGTAAAATTTTCTCATTGTTTTTTTTTTAGGTAATTGTAATTGTCATAGAGTACTAGAGCGAGGGAAAACTGACAAATTCAACCTCCATTAAGGAGACCGTAACTTGGGTTTTTCTCAAGAATATGGTGATCTTCCAATGAAATAATTTCTCAATGAATTTATACTGTTTTCTTTCATATTTTTCACAATGAAGTGATGAAATCTTGATGTTTTTATTATGTTGTCACTACAATCAAATACAGATATGTGATTGGCCCTTGGGCTATGATTCCTTGTGAAGGCTTACCTTCAATTTTTTGTTTATCGCAAATTGGGTTGCCTCGCTCTGGTACACTGGTGTGATTCTAGTATAATAAAATGTGCTCGAATACTATAATATAGAATGATTGATTCTATAAAAATAACACGTATATTATAATATACTACACGTGAAAATATGTACAGTACCTAATTGTATGATTAAATTCTACTACAGCGGTACCCTTGACCATGGCTTTAGGTACAGTCTAAACCGGTACTATTATGAATACGAAGAATATGGATAGGTCTTGGCTCTATTTCGAGAGAATTTCTTTATTTTTAAACTCTCATTTGAGTTATAACAAAATGAGCTACATAAAATGTAAAGAATATGGCCTAGCAAAGCTTCAAGTTTTTACGGTTATTTTCTGTCTGCAGTTGACTGAACGATAATTGTGAAGTGCAATACTCCGACCATCTCATTCCAAGTAACCTGTTTTTAAAATTGCCTGCAAAAAATCTCATCCACTTTTTATTATTTCCAGTACTGATGAGATTCTTGAAAAGCTGTCTTTCAATTTATTCAAGTCATGCTTTTATTTCCATCGTGATTGCATTTCAAAATTACTGAACTTGACAAGTATACTGTACTTTCATTCTGCTCTGGTGGCTGGAATGATTTTTATGTGATAGTTTCGTTTTTCCATTCTCGTTTTCCGTTTATGTGCCAGTGTAAATTCCGTTTCTGATCCTTCTCTTCGAACTATAATCATAGACAAATCATAGACTCCTCCTATTCTTTGTCTATGCTATAATTTATTGTAGGATGTTGATTAATTCTTTTCGATTCTCCTTTACTCCCTACTTATTTTTTCTTAATTATTTTTTTATTGTTTATTTTATTTATATAGTTTGCGATTTCCTTTGATTTTACTTGCTCTCTTTGATTTTTTTCTGCTCATCAATGTCTCGTCTTATTGTTTCCATTTCTATTAATATTGCTCTCCCCCTTATTATGTATTCTCATTTAATTTTTTCCTTTTATAGTCGATAAACGGCCAGCCTAATGTGGCTGAATTGGACACATTCCTTCCTCAGGATGGATCAAAGCAAGATGGACAATATGGAAAGTGAGTAAAGAGAATTTCATTTTATTTTATTCACTGTATTCACACGCACAATTTTCTATTACAATATTATAGAATTCAATAAATATTATTGATTCCTAAATAGAATCATTAACTCACCCAAGCTCAAAAGATGGTTAGATCTGAACTGAACTTATTTTTTGGCTACCTTATTATTTCCATTTCCTTTTAGAAAGTTTCCATAAACGACGAGTAAGATGTTATTGGTAGATCATTCAAGATATTGAAAACTCAAACATGACTTGGGGCTCATAAATAATGATTTTTATGAACCGAGTTCGTAAACGCACTCTGACTACTTTTATGAGAGGAGTTCACAAACTAATAAACAGGGGTGTTTCGTTTGATTTTTATGGTTCCATAATTCAACAGTCGAACAAAACTTTGTTGCCTTCGGCCTTCTTCCCAGACTTGTAATGAGCCCAGAGAGATGTCCATTCAACCTTTTCAAAACCCCTTGAATTTAGAACTTTCGAAAATCCTTTCTCAGCTCTTACTTGAATCGATATACCATAAAAGGATTGTTTGTACTGAATTTCAAGTTTCTTGACCCACAAGTTTGTCTAGCTTGAAGAGTGAGTGAGTTGGAATAAAATAATTTATGGATATAATAATATTCTTTGGATAATGAATATAATATAATTCATACAAGGGCCCGTTCCATTAAAGTTTAGAAGTCTTGTAATATAGGAAAAAGGCAGACCTATTCGGGACGATAAAGACGCATGACTTAATCACTTAGTTTGTCGTTTCATTCTTGCATTGTATTTTTCCTGTTTGACAGGACTTGAAAAATTTTGTGAAACACGCCCCAGATGGCAAATTCATACTGGCTTGTAATAGACAAGGATTGGATATGCGTCTAGATTGATATTAGTATGAGTGTTGTGATAATTATAGAAGCTAGTATGAACCACGGTATATACCGTGGTATGAACTGTATTTAGATTGGAACGTCTGTTTTGTTGATTCTAGAATTTTATTCCAATTTTGATAAAATTGATACGGTATTGTATTATTCTCAACTAACGTAAGGATATAACAGACGCATGTGTAAAGTTAATTAGGCTATATTTTTTTAGCTTTATTCTAAAAGTTACTATGATTATAGATGATTCACTGTATTGAAGCGTCTATTTTTCATTCTGGAATGTTTTTTTCCAATTTGTAGGAAATTCACATTTTAATATCCCAAGTTTCTACTAAATTTAAGGAGATATCTCATAAAAGGAGATATTTGGCTGAGATATTTATATTCCACAAAACAATACTTGAAAGATTGATTCTAGATAGATAAAATAAAATATAGTTTATTGTCCAAAAACATAAAAAATGTATAAGACATAGTCAAAAGATAACAAGAACATCAATACAACTATAAGTAGGACAGCGTTGAAGATGTGGGAAGTTAATAAAATATCATAAGCCTGAATGGTGAATAATATTCATAAAATATCATTATTGTGGATTATGAGTAATATTCATAGAATATCTCAAGCCTGAATGATGAGTGATTTTCATAAAATAATGTGCAATAACTTAGAGCCGCACATGTTGCATGCGAAAAGTGTCTTGTATTTTTGTTTTGTGGTCAATTCTGTCAAAGATCTTTCTTTGTAAGGAGCCAAGAATTCTGCGACACCCGACTCTTTTTCAAGGTCTACAAGCGCCTAAATAGACACTCTTTTCCATGCTCAGCTCAGACTTGGACTATTTAATTCCAGCTATTTGCGTTGGAAGTTCACTGATTTATTTCTTGAATGTCAACCTGCATTCAAGTTCAACGCATTTGCAACCAGTTGCTAAACTGCAGAGCAGTGGAGATAGCATATTTGAGGACAGCTTTTCAAAAAGCATATTTGAGGATAGCTTTTCAAAAAAACCATGGATAAATTCAGAGATTTAAGGACAGCCTTGAGTATTTGAGTAGAGCTTTAAAGAATATAGCTTGAAAGATTTGAGTATAGCTTGAAAAATTCAAGCGAGCTGGAAAATTTGAGTATAGCTTTAAAAATGCAAAAATAGCTTAAAAATTTTAATAAAGCTTGAAATATTTTAGTATAACATGGAAGACTCAAATGTAGCTTTGGAAAAATATTATAGCTTGGAGAGCTTCGGTGATGAGTGATTTGATATGTTGTTGAGTTGAGTTATTTTGATTCAAGTTGCAATACAATTTTTCAGTGAACAGGCCAAATCATATTACTAAATTCATCACATGTATGTTACAAATTACAAACTCACATAAAAAACATGAATACACAACTACGCATATATTAGGAAAACGATTCTTAATATCATGTACCGGTGTAGAATATCTTGAATAAGGTTTTAAAATCGACATTATTTTTCACTTGCCAATTGTAAATTGTCCTAAGTGATGTAATTTTTAAAAATTGAAATAATCCCAAACACTTCTCTACCCAAGCACGTTGCTGCAGATTTATTAATTTAAGGGAGATTCATTAAATTCCGTAATCTAATAGAATGTTGATTTACTATCCGTATCCGATGGATGTTGTAATAGTGCAGAACCGCATCGATTGTGGAGGAAATGGGAAACCTTCAAAAGAAACCGGAAAAAAACTTTGAGATTAGTTCCCGAGGAAATCAGAAAACTCAAAATAGAAACTTTCCAAACATCGCAATTCAAGTAATCAATAATATAGCCTACAGCAAGAAGTCGTACAAAATACTACGCAAGGCTTCTATCGCATGCTTTGGCGCCAATTAGTTTTTTTAATGGAATTTTTGTTAAAAGACAATTTCAGCATCTCTCCCTATCATATAACGGTAACAATTTTCCTTAACTGAATAAAGACATCATTTAATATTTGTCTTCAAGTTCAATGCTATTGGATGATTAAAACAATATCTTAGGCCTATTGTATTAATTCTCTGCTGACTTCTGTTACACGTGATGCTTGCAAAAGCTAATTAATATCTTATGAGAACTTTCCATTGTTATTCAAAACCCGTGCTCTATAGACTTGGTGTCATTACCACGCTCAAATGCATAGGAATGTCAACAATTGCATAATATTCTACATTAATCAGTATTTTGCATTCATAGGCCTACTGCATGCATCGGGAGGAATTTTTGATTCAGTATTATTTTATAATAAGCTTTCAACTTAGCAAAACCTTGAAGGTATGGAATATTGGACCAATTCGAATAATCTTTATTCCTTAAGTTTGTACATTACAAAAAATAATATGATACTAAACAGAATTAATAGGAATACCCCTACAAGACTATTCGTCTATGTGTAGGGGTGAGTTCTTGGTAGCCTATGTAATAGGTCTACTGAATAAATTTTTTGAGTATAAATTGACAGAACAAAAATAAGAATAGTACTAAACGCACAAGGAAATACAGAAAAAATTGAATAAAATAAAGCAATTCATATGTAAAAGTTATGAATTGAGGAAAAAGAATAGCGGATCCCCAGGCAACACTTCTAATGAAGAGTAAAAAAAAAAATAAAAAAGATTATTAAATTTGAGAATAAAGCGAAAACATAAAAGAGAAGGAAACATCATTAATCAATCATCGGGTAGTTAGTGATGGTCCTAGTGTCGATAAGCGGACCGAAGCAGGCTTTTTGACATTTCCCAGTCAAGGTGGTAGAGCCACCCCTCCACCCTACGCATGTTTACCGATAATAACTATGAAAATGCATTAGTCGCAAATTCATAAACACTTCAAATATCTATAAAATAGGAAATGAACGGGAATTATTAGTAGTTGTCAAGGAGCGTTCTACTGAAAAGTAACTGCTTCGAAACGTTTTGTCAGGAATTTTTTATTTCGTCATTGTATTTTATAGCATAATTCAGTTAACCGTGCCATTACATGGAAAAATTAAAAAACTTGAGCATTTTCTCTGTTAACATGGAGTAAGTTACTCATAATTTATTAGATTACTAAAAGCACTAGTTAGACTGCATTTTCATCAATGATTTTTTATTCCTTCTATTTGAAGGGCAAAACAGATTTTCTGCATTTATTCTTCACTTCAAATTGAATTATATTAATTTTGCTTGAGAAAAAGTGAAAATTTCATTGCTTGATCTTGGATGAACATGCGTGGCTCTGATTACAGTATTTTTACGCAATATTATGGTGTTGAGGATTTTCTTTTCGGTTTCTAAATTGTATATTAACTGGTTCACAGATACAAAGTATCAGTTTCGCCGACAAAGAAGCTGGATGCTGACGCTGAAGCACTGCAGGATGGAAAAAGCTATTTCGATCCTTTCAAGGGACGCCAAAACTTACCTAACTCTACAACGTAAGTTTTCACTTTCAATTTTTTTACAAATTTTATCCATTTTTGGCATTTTTCCAACAACAACAGTGTTCTTGCATTCTATTTCTTTATTATTCATTAAAGTAGAATTTATTGTTCACTAGCCAAATATTTTTATCGAATTAGCCCATCGTGACGTAAGTTTTTCACTTTCAAAATTTTAGCCATTTTTTATTCAAACAACAGGATTTTTCATTCGATTGCTATATTATCTTTTATCTATATTAATAAAAGAGAGTTGGTGTCTGTACGCTCGCTTATAACTCAAGAACGGCTGAACCGATTTAGATGATTTTGGATTCGTTTGAATTTTTACAGCACTGGTTAACATAATATGTATTAAAATATAAGAAAATCCCTTTATAATTAATAAATAATTAGTACATTAATGACCTAACCTATCAAACATGACATCCATTTTGATCCAGTCCAAACAATAATGCTCCTATGAAAACGATGTGTAGTTGAAGATGCTACAATATAGGTCTTCCCAACACGACCGCGGTGGTCTATTGGTTAGAGACTCCGCCTTCCACGCAGAATTCTCGGGTTCGGTTCCGAGAAGAGTGAATTTTTTTTGGCAACTTTCAGCATTGATTAATATTGATTATTATCCACTAGCTTTATAAAAATTAGTATATTGCAGATTTCTTTTAATTTTCCATCAATAAAGCGAGTGGATATAGATATTTTTATTTCGTGACATTTTTTTCGTTGGGGGGGGGGTGATATGAAGGGGAGACATTTGGGGGAAGAGGTGGGTGACATGAAAGGGGGTTATTTGAGGATGACATGAAGGGATATTTGGGGGGTGGCATGAAGGGGGAACATTTGTGGGGAGAAGAGGGGGGACATTTGGGGGGGGGGAAGAGGGTGATACGAAGTTCGCCGGGACAGCTAGTTTATTACATACAGTAGAAGTTATTGTTTACTACTGTTTTTCTCGTCAAATATTATCGTGAGCATCATTTTATTTATGTAGTTCCACAACATGATTTTTAATGGGATTGCACAGGGGGGCACTTGCCCCCCAAAACATTTTTGTAAAAAAATGTCGAGATCTGCTAAATAAAATGAATATCTGTTGATACTCAATTGCTTTTGTTTAGCGCTACACAAAATGATTGTGAGCATTTTATCATAGATAGAATGCTATCGCTTATCTACGATTTTATTGAGTAGACTGGCATATAAAAGTATCCTTTTGTAGTATGCTTCCTGGCTCATGTCACTCTAATTTTGATTTGTGCCCCCCCCCCCCCAAATCCATGGCCCACGCTACGCCTATGCTAGTCACTATCTGCCATTGTATTGTATCTATATTTTGTATCAAGTGTAAAATATATAATTGAAAAATATAAATGAAAAAATAAGAGCATACAGTTTTGATTGAGTTTTTTTTTTGTATTTCAGTGACTGTGATACCCTTACCCATTTACTGAAGGCTTCCCTCGGATCGGGAATTCTTGCCATGCCAATTGCGTTCAGAGATTGTGGAATAGTAGCTGGAATTTTCGCCACAATTCTTGTCTCACTCGTTTGCACGCACTGCGCCTACATACTTGTAAGTGAAGATCTATTTTTCTTCTATTCTCCTGTTATATTATTACTCTGAAAAAATGTATCAAGGATAGTACTCTGTATTGCGGAGCTTTCTTGCTTTTGAGAAGAAGCTTCAAACGCTAATTCAAATTTCACCAACCAAACTTATATTTTTGAAAAAATAACCCACAATCCCACAATATTCCAGCAATAAATAATATTGAATAATATATTATTTTTTATAATGCATAATATTATTTTCGAGATTTTTTTCCTATTTATTTATCAGTCAGATAATTATTGTAAATGTGTGATCAGACTCCATTATGAACAAATTCTGCATTACATTTTTCTGAACTTTGAATCCTATCTAATTTAAAAATATATAGGCTATACACATTTGGAACTGAGAACCAGTAAGGGCTGAGTCTATTTTTTCTCAAAAATCTATCATAATTTTTTTTTTTTGTATCAATGAATTAATGAACAATAAAACTTGCATTCATTTTCAGGTAAAATGTGCACATGAGCTTTACTATAAAACAAGGGTAACTTCCATGAGCTTTGCTGACGTCGGTGAAATTGCTTTCGCCAATGGACCTCCATGGGCTAGACGCTTTAGCGGCCTTGCTCGGTAAATAATCTTTTTCTTATAAAAAATATTTTTTTTTTGTATTTTCTTGTCATATAATTATGCTTAATTCAAATGCTAAATGCTGTGTAATAGTTTATTAGGATATTTGTATCAACAACAGCTACGATGAGTATTGTATAAAAACATAATAAAATGTTATATAGAGGGGTGCAGAAAAGCAGAAGTAACCATATACTGCAGTGTGTTGACTGTGAAGGCAGTTTGAACACCTTTTGAAGTAAAGGCATATAGAAATATTTTAAAGGTTCATTCCTGTTTCTCACCCTCTTTGAAAAGATTGTGAAAGCTGAATTGTTTTATAAAGAAACCTACTTCTTCTATAAAGTATTTATACACATTAAATAGTTTATTACTGTATACCTACTTTTGCACCCCTTTGTATTTAATACTGTATAATAACAGTGTGGACATTACATGTCACACTTTTGATTGGTTAACTCGGACAAATCCACCATACTTTTGCCAATTCCCATAAGATTTGCATTGAAATGATACGCAAATCATAATATGTTTTGTAAAGTGATTCATTTCTCACCTTTAATTAATTGTCTTTGCCGGTATAATTTTCATCATTTTACGTTTTTGTAGACTATTTTTAATGTTAGAAGAGTGTTGTTTCTCGTGAAATTAGTTTGATAAATGAGTGAATGGGTTCATGTTTGCCTGTAATTCCATATCAAAATATAAAAATTTGGCAAAAGTATGCCGGTGGCAGGAATAAAAAATGTTCTAACTGTTATGGATCTTTTCACACCAATGACCATACTGTTATTATACAAACTCTGTACTGCAGAAGTTGAACATTGAGTACTTCATTGAAAATTTACTATTCTGAATCAAACTCACGCTATAAACAATATATAACCTATCTATACGATATAGTATACGTCACAATAGTATATAATATTTATAGTGTGTTTAATTAAATGAAACAATATTTTTCTTTATAAATCTTTATAGTAATGTGAGATTATCATAAAATAATTTAATGTTCTTGTATTTATAAGCCACACAGCAAGTTACTGACATTATTGATATCGTGGAACTGTCTCAGTACAATTTGAAAATTTTCTCATACAATCTTTAGAATGTATCCTGTTAGCATGACAATTGAAACATTGACAGCCAATAAAAGCCACAATGTTATGTAGTTGATGATGGTGTTTTTTGCCGTATTACAATTCAGATTCTGTAAGAATTGCTATTCAGAGGTGTCGAATTGAGACAGGTTCTCGAATGGCAATGGATTGTTGTCAATTTTGCTGTTAATTATTTTGTCGTTAGCATTTTGTAATGACACGATTCAAGCTCTCGTCAGTGTATCTCTTATTCATAACTGAAAAACAACATGAAGAGAACGAAATGTACTTATATTAAATTAAATTGATTCTTTCAAGCGCTATTTATTTTTCAGAACTTATGGCTCGATTTCACGATTCCAGTAGACGTTCAGGTTACTAGAGGCAGGTGGATCATATGATCGTCAACTCTATACAAACAAATAGTTCAATGCACACAAGTCAGTGTGCATTCGACTACTTGTTTCTATAGAGTTGATGATCACATGATTCACCTGCCTCCAGTAACCTGAACGTCTACTGGAATCGTGAAATCCAGCCATAATCCGTCATACTATCCTAGGTTTCATAAAAACTGTAACATTTCTATTTTGTTACAGAGTATCGATCATTGGTGGACTATTTGCAGCCTACTTTGGCACATGTAGTGTCTATACTGTGATAATCGCTACCAACTTCCAACAGGTAAAATACGATTGTCAGTTTCTGGCGAACACAGTTAACTAGGGAGTTCTAGTGTAATTTTGAATCACATGCTAATTGAAATTATCAACGAGAAAGGATAACACCAATAAAATTATAATCAAAGTTGAAATAGTGTAATTTTGAATCACATGCTAATTGAAATTATCAACGAGAAAGGATAACACCAATAAAATTATAATCAAAGTTGAAATAGTATTCATTTATATGAATACTATTAGTACTTATAGTATTCAGTTGGCGGATGGCATTAGGTGAATAGAGCTAGAGGAATATTATTTTTTTGCCATCGGATTCTACGGTCATCAGCAACGTCAAGAAATAATATCTCTATCCATCCATTTATGTATCTAATGCCGTCTTGAATGAATGCTGCTAAATTTTCAATCAGAAAATGAAAAAAGAGAAATATATTATCAATATTGGGTGATGGGGTAAATGAACGATTTATTGCCAAAATATTACATTTACAAATATTCAATTTTCATCAATAACAGATAAGAATTATTAATGAACTAAAAGATAATTTAGAACAAAGTAAAAATATTCAATTCAAATAACGAATATCCTGATTGAAAGGAACCTGGGTTTCAATGCCCATGACATCATTCACTGTCGTTTGGTGACAGAGAGAATAGAAGTAAAATTCTGTACTATCTGGTTGGTGACTCTGAAATGTATTCTCGAGATCATTGAAACTTGAATATTGAATTTGAAAGTAGAAGTAGTTATTGAAAAAAAAATTTATTTGCTGTGGCGATGCCCACATAACCTCTTGCTTGTGCGTGGGTAATGCAAATGATGATAATTAGAGATCAATGGACCTACAGCTTTAAGTGGTTTCTGAACTTCCATTATAAAGCTTTTCTTATTATAAATAATTTTCCAAAGACTGTTGAATGAAGGGTAGCTGTAGCTTAATCTTGGATGTGCTATACAAGTATAATTTGACAAAATTGCTTGTATGAGCACCAGCTGAAAACCTCTGGTTCCAATGATGAGTTATTGAGTAATGATTGTAATAGTTACTAAAGTGAGTATAACAACTTATTTGTAGAATTTCTGTTGATATTGGAACTCTATGATGAATGAAAACACTATGTTGTCAATTCCACTACTTTTCTTTTCAATACTTTAATAAAGTAATGGAATTGATAACATCATAAATAGTGCTTCCTTTTATCATTGAGTTTTTTTATCGTATGGCTTTTATTGGTGGGGAGACCCTTACGGGTAGGTTCCACCTCGCCTCATTGCACAATTTTTGTGTCTTTTTTGATCATTGAGTATAACATTTTTAATAACACCGTATTTTTTGCAAAACCTTTCTTTCCCCTAGAATTCATACCTTGAAATTGAGGTGCGCCCTATTTATTGATTAACATTATCACAATGAGAATTTCAAGTGCTTGGAATTGATGGATGATTTGTTGTAGGTAATCGAGTTCTACACAGGCGATGACGAGGCAACAAGTGGCGATCGTATTCGACTGTACATAGCCGCTCTGATGATTCCGCTGGTTCTGATCAGCTGGGTGCCGAACCTGAAGAAGCTGGCGCCTATCTCGATGGTGGCCAATGCTTTTATGGGCGTCGGTCTGCTCATCACCTTCTACTACCTCTCTATTGACCTGCCGTCGGTGGCTGAGCGCGCCTATGTCGCTCCCTTTGAAGTTATGCCGCAGTTTTTCAGCATCACCATTTTCGCCATGGAAGCTATTGGAGTGGTACGTAGATGCGAATTCACATTGTTTTAAATACCTTATGGCATTCAATTAAACTACCAACATAAAAACACAAGTCAATATTGAATTCATGAGTTTGCAGTTTTAAGAGCAGTATCAGCTAAACCTTTACGTGCATTCAGGATTCAATTGAATTTATATTCAATTCACATTCAAAATTCAATTGAATTCATGTGCAGAATTCCATTTGATGTACATTAATATTTACATTACAATTCTGAATATGAATTGAATTTTGTTTATCGTACGTATTATACAAAGTCTTGTATTTTGTTTTGATGTTGGTAATTCAATTGAATGAAATGAGGGATTGACTATTAAATATTATCCAAGTCTATTCAATCGCTTCAAATATTGTTCAACACCTTAAAAAACTTTAAAATACTTGTCATATTTTCATGAATAATTGACAAAACCTCAAATACAGTCTTGTACAATCTTTGAAATTATTTTATAGATTTGTCAAAATCCTTTCAATCTCTTCAAATCTTGTCCTAGATTAAACAAGACTTTCGAATTTTCAAAGAAGTATCAAATTTTGAACAATATGAAGCTCTTTGTTTTATTTGATGAAAAATTTAAATGTGCATAATATTCCTTTGGATAAGATATAGATTGTTAATTGATTATTAAAATGAAAGACCACCTTGGTTTTGTGAAAAAATTGCTCAATGGTTGATTTCAAATTCCACAACTAATTGTATTAATTTAGTACTTGTGAAAATTTTACTGCAGTTTCATCGATGATTCCATCAATTTAATGTGCAACTCTCAAATTAATTTTGTTCCTTTGAACAAAACTTGAAACTTTCTTTATTTGACGCTTTTTTATTGAAAAGTTTAATCAATTTTATCCGAAATAGCTCTTTTATCCCAAATTTGTACAAATTAAATTTATTTGTGGTTTTTGTTGAACAGGTGATGCCGCTGGAGAATGCTATGAAAACTCCCCAGCACTTTATTGGCATTTGCGGTGTGCTTAACCAGGGCATGGGTGGGGTGACAATGATCTACATATTCCTGGGTTTTCTCGGTTATTTGAAGTACGGAGCCGACACTAAAGGCAGTATCACACTAAATCTGCCAACTGAGGACTAGTAAGTATCCGATACTTTCTTATTCAGAACTGCATACATACAGTATAAAAATGTTGGAATGATTGGATCAGCTTATTATAAATTTATTGCAATAATTCATTTAGTCGAGAAAAAAGTAAAAGCATGCATTTTATGTTCTTTTTAGAAAATTTCAATCTTGTATTATTTAGAAAATTAATGTTTTATTAGAAGCTTTTCATGATAATTATGATGATTATGCTATTATCCTTCACCTCATTACTCACACGCTAGTCCTACACTTATGTGGGGATCATCATCAGCAACAAAATGATTTCATCAATATTTAATCATATTTATTATTGATTCAATGAAACGAAAATCCAAATAATGCTTCATTAATTGTGATAACCTCTGCAACTGCAAATATTAACAATAGGATAAATAGCTAGAGGAAAATGGTTCTGTTGCCAATGTTTGCAGTTGGAAAGGTCTTCAGAATTTTCCGTTTAGGAGTGGTGATATTGTGGTAGTTATCCATACTGGATAAAAAGGCTGGAAGATGTCAAAACCACAAATTTCATTTAAATAAATGTTTCATTCTATGAAATTAAATTTGTGGTTTTGACAAGTTTCATCTTTTTATTCAGTCTTCAGAATTTATCTTTTAGATTTTCATCCCACTAATTGATATGTATTTAATTGCAGTTGATTAATTGCAATAATTCCTTCTATTTGTTATTAAGTTGATGTTATTATGATAAATTATTAAAAAATTGTTGATCATTATTGTTTCACAGTGCTGCTCAAGCGGTGAAAATTCTGGTAGGTCTGGCTGTGTTCTGTACTTATGGACTCCAGTACTTTGTGTGTTTGGAAATTGTGTGGAACTCGGTCAAGGATCGGTTCCAGAAGAACTCAGCCCTCGCCGAATACGTTGTGAGAACTATTCTTACTGTAGCAGCCGGTGAGTCATTTTTCTCTTTCCTGAGGGACTTTTTATGTATGATTGGTTTTTTTGGAGGGTGATACGTGAGGTGATGATGATTAAGATACAATCTTTATGGCTTAAGACACACATTAAAAATATCAGCTTGTGTTGACATCTTGACACTGTCTCCAAAAACATTGAATTGAATATATTGCCATAATAAAGGAATCTGTAAGCATTTACAAAATACAATTTTTAAAACATGAAATAAGCATCACATCATTACATAACAAAGTGAATCCACAGTTTTAGATGTATTCCGAATCACCGTGAAGTGATTTTGTAAGAATGAGTTGGTAAAGTTGGTAATAAATTAATGAATACAATATAAATATCTCATTTTCGAACATGAAATATGCATTACAATATTATATAACAGAATGGCTCCTCAGTTTTATATGAATACCGAATCATCGTAAAGTGTTTTTTTTTGTGGGGGGGGGGAATTGAGATGTTAGCATTATTAAATATTTCTATTTAATAATAATTAACAATGAATTTTACTTTACTTGCTCGCAGAATTTTTGTCTGTGGCTGTTCTGACCAATGAGAAGTATTTCTGTGTAACTATCATAATTTTGTTTACTTTTTCAGTAATTTTGGCTGTGGCTGTACCAACCATCGGACCATTCCTCGGCCTGATTGGAGCACTCTGCTTCTCACTGCTCGGTCTCATCATCCCGGTTTTCATAGAATTTGTGACCTTTTGGGACAAAGGCTTCGGTCCGTGCAACTGGATTGTCTGGAAAAATATCTTGGTCCTAATCTGCGGTTTCCTGGCTCTGGTATTCGGATCCTACACCAGTTTTCTGGAAATAATCAACGTTAAAGATCCTCTGCCTCCTTTGGAGACTTTTAGAAATGAGAGTTCGCTGCTAGGAAACGAAACGATGGCTAATTTGAACGCTACACTTCAGCAAATCGGCGATGATTTACTCAATAGCACCATTGAAGCTATGAATAAATTTACGTAACACAAGCAACTAGAATATTGATTTATGTCTAATCAATGTGTATTAAGGAGGTAGGGAACATTCTGGTTAAAAAACCTGAATCAACATTTTTAATCATCTGAAACCAATTGCTAAATAATTTGATAAAGAAATGGTTTATCAACTTAAAATAGTTTATCAAAAATGAAAACTTGGTTATTTAACTAGTTTTATCAACTGTTACGACTTACTGAATCAACTTTAGGAACAACTTTGCCATTCATTATTTTGGTATTTTCAGTACTACAGTAATGATCTGATGGAATAAAAAAGTACATACTTTACATATTTATTTATATTTACTAAAGAAACAGATCCTAAAATTCCAGAGGCCTGGAGGATTACAAAAATTAAGAGCGTTAATAATTTTTTATCTGGTTTCGTACAGAGCCATTTTGTACATATTTAGTAGTGAATAATCTATGGTGTTTCATTTTGACATCTCATAAGTTCGAAATAAGAGTTACTAGTTTGCAAATCAAATCAAGATTGAGCAATTTCTTATTAATAATTGGGATATTATATTTTTAATGTTTGATTTTGTTGTGAAAATACAATTTATTTATTTTATGTATTATTGACCCTTAAACAGAAAAAAATTGATTTTATGTTTTTTCTAACCTACCGGTACTCGAATGAAATTGTATTAGTCTAGTATTCCTAAAGATTCCTGATATAATTTTTGGAAACGTTTTACTGTAATAAAGAATACTTTAGTCTCTAGTGAATCAAGTAGGGAATAATTACCAGAATTTTAGTGTCTTGGTAACTAAAAATGAAAACAATTATTGTGATAGCACGAACAATGAAATTATTTATTTTTCTGTGTTTAGATGTTAAAATCTTTCTATCACTAGTGTCGAGTTAACTGTGGTATGATACATCATTAGCTGCAAGGAATTAAAAAATTTTCCTTAATAATGCCTGAGCTTTTAAACTGGTTCCAGTTTTATCAAATTCTGTATTATTTTTCTGGAAAACAATTTTGAAATCTACCATTCACGTTCATGGTTTCTTTGATGATCTGTTTTAAACATGTGTCAAAACTTCGGATATTCTATAGATGGAATGAAATTCAATTTTTATTTCTGTTGCTTTTAGATGTATTGTTTTTCGCAGCTATTTGTCGGAAATTTGAAGCTTTTCATGGATTGTTTGTCCAACCAATTATGATATTTTGAGAATTTTTTCAAATTTCCACTGTATTTTCATTGCAGTTTTCAATCAAAGTGCCTTCTAAGATTCTGAAAATATTATAATGTTTTTTTTTTTTATTATTTCTATTATAATGACAAAATTTTATAAAAATGTTCCCCACTTAAGTCTGTAACTGCTTATCATCCATGTTTCGGTTTGAAGCTGACAATATAGTATTGGATTATGAAATGCTATGACTGAAACTATTTTAACTAACAAAAGTATCAATACATATCATTTTCCAAAAAAAGAATATTAAAAACTTCATTCTTTTTGAATTGATTGATATTTTTGTTTGATTGTGAATTTTACATTCCTTAGCGCATTTTATAAGAATGTATTTGTGCATGATATAGTATCGCCGCAAGTAAATCACGATATTATAAGAATATAATTATATTGTCAACATTATTAGAAGTTAAAAAACCAGATAATAATGTACTGTGTTTAAAATAATTTACCGAGTTTTGATGGACTTACATATGTCGGTTTTTATATGTGCCGGTTTGAGTGCCTTAGATGATATTATATATTATAATAATTATAAAAAATTTAATCTTGATATTATTAGTGTTACACTATTATTTTGTGTTTCTATTTTGATAATTCCTCCGTAAGTGCTGATTGACCACCGATTTTAGATAGTGTTGATTTTTGTGACTTGGACGATTCTCATAGAAACAAACTGAAATTGTTTTTTTATATAGGAATCTCATGATCTAATTGATAGTGTTCCGTTCAAATCACACAAAAGCTTGAAGAGCGCTTTTTAGCAAGAATTTTTGTGTTAGAATATGTTAATAATTTTACTCGATTTAGTTCTAAGTAAATATTAAACTATTTTGTAAATATAAATTTTCTGATACGGCGTTCGTTAATCTTTACTATACCACTTTCGGCCTTTAAGTGATAACATTTCAGGGAGAGAATTGAAAATGTTGAACTCTCACAACCTATTGATGATTGAGGAATGATGATATTAAAGGTGAAATTTAAAACGGCAAGCTTTTCACAGGGCATTAATATTTCTGCGCATCCATCAATGACGCGGGACCAAACAAAAAACACTGTGATCATAGCCCCTCTAAACACTGAGCTAAATTATTCATCTGGAGGTAGCACTGGTTGAAAAAGCTGGGTTCCGCCTATTTTTATTTGTTTTTAACAGCATACTGTCATAGCCCCCTTCAAACTACATGGCCGCGGACTTATAAAACACATAATATGACCGATTTGCATTGCTCATGCAAGCCGATGCAGCGACGTTGTCACATTGATGGCCGCGGCCATGTAGTTTAAGCCCGGTCTAGACGCTAGGACTTGTTGTAGGACAAGTGTCCTACAACAGCTAGGACAAGTCCTAGGACTAGCCAATAGCTAGGACAAGTCCTAGTGTCCTAGGACTTGTTGAACAACAAGTCCTTGGACTTATGGATGATTTGCATCGCGTCTACACTTTAGGACTTATCCACGCTGATACCTCTTTTGCCATCTACACGCTAGGACTTGTTGTACAACTTGAGTCCTACAACAAGTCCTAGCGTCTAGACCAGGCTTCAGAGAGGGCTATGGTGATAATATTGGTCCGGCGTCATTAACGCATGCGCAAAAAAATTAATGTTGCTTGTGAATTAAGTTGAGAGACCGAAGTTGCTCGTTTACAAACAGACCACATGTGCGGAACTAGCACATTGAGGACGTAAGGAGGCTTTGTGGATCATATGAGGCTTTCTTAGAACTACTTTCAAGGAATGAAAATAATCCACTCTTCAAAATTCATACATATAATGTCTAATGATTATCAAAATTGAACATTAGATACAAAAACGATAGTGGAACTGGGCACACTGACTTTAAAATTCTCCGCCATTCGCTTAGCAGGGTAAGAAACATAACCTTGTTCATTGACTTTCGTGAATGAGTATTCAAAGATCTAAAAAACATTTTTCACTGAAGTAGCATAATTTTCCTTCATGAGAAATTATTTTTACTGTAAATATATATTCAATTGTTATGGTAGTCATTATTCAATATCAAATTTATCATCATCAATATTTTAGCAAATCAGATGGCTCAGTATTTTGCTACCCACATCTGTATTGTGTATGTGTGCATTGCAGGGACCTGACATCTCAGGGACTGGAAGTAAGAGAAATAATGGGTGTAGGATGACTTCAGTTTCCGGACGGACTTTTAGCGATGTATTTGAAAACATCGTAAATTGATAATAATTACAACTGATTCTGATTGAATAGCGGATGGTTCAAAAGCTTGATTCACGCATAACGATATTAGATCAATGATATTGAAGAATAATCCGAAAATTTAATATACGCGTAACGATATTAGAAGTTAACCATTATTAGTGAATTAGTGAATAACCATTCTAACCTGTAGTAGAGAATCACACCTACTTCTACTCAAAACAACCTAAAAACAGAATCTAATAAAATTTTTTATATTTTGCAATATCAATAATATTCTCTCAACAGTTTTGATTTATACCGCAAAATATACCATAAACTTTTAAAAGTCTTTATGAAAATGAAACTTAACCTAAAAGCTCTGAATTCAAATACAGCGCCAAAACTCCGTCCGGAAACTAGAGACTCAGCCGGAAACTAGAGACTCAGCCTACACCCCTTTTTAACATGGGGAAGATACAATATTTCCACTCCGTCTATGACAGCCCCCTGGTGCATTGTGCAAGTGTTAAAATGATAATAATAAAAAACTTGGTTAGTTTGGTTCTTAGCTGTTGAGGTTGAGGGTAGAGTATTTATTTTTCTTATCGAAATCGAATCAATTGTGGGGTTGTAATCAGTGAAATTTATGTTCTGTAAACTGTGAAATAAATTATTGCAAAATTTGCTGATTGAAGGACAGTGTTCCAGTGCAGACGATACAACGAGATTGCAGGTGCACTCATGAAACGATTCTCATTTACCGTTGCAGATAAATGCATCACTTTTATTTGCATTTTTTGGGTTAGACTGGTTTAGGTTACTCTTTGTTCAGTGTTACAAGTTATCTCGGCACTTGTTCGTGCAATTTATCAATTGCAAAAATGATTGATCGAATTTGAATTGTCCATATCTGGTTTCTTGATGTGATTTCGCAACAAGTAGAAAATGCTATTGCATTAGTTCATTTTCTTTAGTATGGGATTTGATGTAACTAGATTCGAAGGAGAGGTTGACGAGGAGCTTGTTTGTCCGATATGCTCGGGTGTATTAGAAGATCCACTACAGGTTAGTATTTTTAGTTATAATGTATTAGGCCTATATTATAGCCTAAATTATAATTAATCATTTTAACCCAACAGAATTGTAGTAATGTAATTTAACACATCAATATGTATTAAAAGTTGATGGTTTCATTTTCCAAAAATCAAATATACAATGCATTTTGAATGAACTATTCATTATGTTAATTTTGCTGCATAGATAATCATATAGGAAACAATTAGACCTAATAAGGGTAATAGTTTTACTGAATAAATTCTCAATTTTCTAAAAATTACAATCCTATTGGAACATAGTTATATCTTCTTGATGTCAAGAGTCTTTAAAGCAGAAGATTGAGGTTAGAACCTAGATAGCTCGGGATATCAATTTGGATGAACGCCAAGGTTATGTATGAATGATCACAGAAATCAGCATTTATGGCATTAAAAAGTTATCTGTTGAGAGTTAACGCTCATGATAGATCGAATAACAGGCCACTGGTAAATCGACAAAAAATATATCGTTTCACGAAGGGCTTTTAGAATTCTAATTCTCATTAATATTTATGCAACCAATTAAATTTTATAATCAAACGTAACTTTTATAATCAGATATCAAACGTGCGAATCATCCATCCCGTTTCTTCATTTAATATTTTAAGTTCACACTTTAATCTCACTATATCAATTGAATTCTGTACAAATTGCAATACAAAGTACCAAAAACATTTATGAAAGTGTTCTAATTTTCAGGCACCTACTTGCGAACATGCATTTTGCAGGGCTTGCATTATTGAATGGATCTCGCGGCAGCCCACTTGTCCCATTGATAGACAAACAATAACTTCCGCCCAGCTGAGGCCTGTGCCGAGAATATTGAGAAATCTTCTGTCTAGGTGAGCAATTATCTGAACTTTACATTCTTTGAGTAACACTCTGTATGATAGCATTTATTGAATCTGTATGGTATATCTGGTACGTTACTCTTTTGTAGAGGATGATGCCCACCTAAGTATAAGACATGTGCATTTGTAATAGTAGGTATGTGTAGTAACATCATGTGTAATAGAAGTAAGTCCATTTTTAGTAAGTTCTAAATTACCGCTATCTTTTTTTTATATAGGCTAAATATTAGGCTATATTTTTTATATAGAATTCTAACGAATACAAATTAAACAAAACCACCGATAATAGTTCATTCTGTGCAATCATACATATTATCAACGTCATAATGTATCTATCCAACTATGTCCCAACTCTTAAATTCGTTTATTTGACGTCATTCTGTTGTCTAGCCAAGAAAAAACATGAACAATATTAATGAATAGTTATTAAGATTAGGTTTTTTTTAGAATTACCGTAATTTATTTTGTATAAAATGTGCAATTATATTCATGCTAGAGTATATTTATCAGTCATAGTCAGGCCCTACTCATATCATGTTTATTTAAACTGAATAGATAGTTCTATCTATTAGTTATGAAAGTTACAAAGATAGTTATGAAAGAAAAACAAAGTAATGATAGCTTATCTCTTGAGAAAAAATAGTAGATTGTTTTTTCCCTTTGACATTACTGTCTGAAGAGAGTGATAATACTTTTATTAACGTTTTATTGGGAATTGTAGACCGTTCAAGAGAATAAAGATAACTTATTTTCATAATGTATGGTATATTAGTCTTTGTTGCCGTGTCACTAGTAATATGTCATACATCCAATAAAAGGATTGTAACAGATTAGAATTAATTTTGTATTTGAAAAATTCTGATACTTCATCTACTTGAAAAATTAATAAGCATTTGCTACTTGACAAATAAATGCAATATAACAACTTTGCAATAGTTAATTTTTTTCTGTCACTCCCCAGCTTCGAGCTAGCTTGGTATTTTTTCTCATCTCCTTCTTTTTATAATACACTTTATCCGCTAGTTTCACGTACCTACTAACTAATTTAGGAACAAATTATGTGGTTTCATCGGCTCTCCTTCACATAGGGTTGTCAAGTGTGCAAAATTAATAAATTACGACTTGAAGTTGATATGGAAGCTCACAGAGATAAAAGGATAGAAAAACTAAATCTCAACCATCAGTATTTGATAAGAAATATTGGAAAATAATAAAAAATGGTAATGTTTTACTTTAAAGGGGGATTTGGTTGAAAAATTCCCACAAAGGGCAAAAGAAGAAGTTTTTAGGTCTTCTGAAATACACTTCATTTGTTTCCAAGAGGGTTAAATATGGTCTTATACAGTTTACAAACATAAATTGAGGTCTACTAGATGTGTGTGGTGTAGCAACCGAAATCATTATCTTGTTAATCTTTTGAATATGTGTCTGTGTTTACTCTTAGCAAGTTGCTCGAAAATTTAATTGAATTCAACCATAGTAAAATGACGTCATCTAACGGAACCAATGCAACGAGAATCAATGAACGAATCTGACGTCATTGTACAATGATTAAATTTGGTTACAACTTAATCAGGTAATAACACTAGAACATTATAATGTGCAAGTACTAGGATTAGTATGTCTTTCCATCTACTTTTTTTTCGAAATTATTGAATTGGAATCGTTTTTTAGTCCAAACTAGGGAGATCTTGAATAATTTCTCCATTTCTATTGTACTTCCAGACTTTGCATAGTGTGCGACAACGCTTCCTATGGTTGTTCAGCGATGATAAAATTGGACTCACTGGCCACACACTTAGCTGAATGTGAACACAACCCCAAGAGACCTGTGCCTTGCGAACAGGGCTGTGGACTTATCATTCCAATGGATGAACTAAAAGTGAGTTAGCCTAGTTGTTTGTTGATACAGGCTACCTAATAAGAAAAAACATTTTCAATTAAAAGATTTGTTAAATATTAGAATTCAATATAAATACTGGTACATCTTTTATAACAGAATTTTTTAATTTGGTGGATGGCGAATGACTTTTATTTAACGTTTTCATGTAACGGATGATGTTATACGTGTGATGCTCAGACAAGGCGATTCCAGAATCGGAATATCGATCGCAGCGCAACTGAGTTGCTCTGCGATCCGACATGCTGGTTGCCGAGTGATCGATTTGCATGATTGCCAAGCAATTGTAATTGCAAATATGAGCAATTGCAAGACTGAGTGTGAGCGAGCATATAATTTTTCGGTAATTTTGTCTAGGCTAATAATTGTGGACCCCTCCAAAACATTAATTGAGAAAACCTATCCTGGTGCAGGATATTATGTATCTAGGCTACATCAATGATTTTTTATCAAACCAAAATAGGCGTAAAGAATCCAAGAAAATAAATTTGAATTGATTTATTACAAAAAATATTAGGAATACATTTAACGTAAGATAACAAGTTTGTTGGCAGTAAGTTACAGTTGACAATTTCTATGTCACTTCTAATCGAGTATAAAATTAAAGAGAAATTTTCATCAGTTTAAAGTCAACTGTGATGTATATGGGTATGACACAAGAATGAACAATAATTTGAGGCCCAAACAGTGTGGCTACAGTACTTCTCAAAAGAACTGGGAATACATGTCTATTAAGCTTTATAATGTATTACCCGCAAACGTAAAAGCTATGGAAATAAACTATTTTGTAAAATTTGTGAAGAGCATGCTAATTAAGAGATGCCTCTATGAGGTTGAAGAATTGTTTTTAACAAGCCTACTTTGATGTACCTTATTTTAAGATTTTTAAAGTGTACCATTGCTGTGTGTAATCATTATATAATTGTTGCTGTAACTTGACACTGTATGTGTGTTTTGTTGACAATAAATTATTTGATTGATTGATTAACATATCCTTTTTTGGTAACTACTAGATTCAAACAAGATGTACCGTGTTGCTGGGTATCGCAACGTGAAAACTAACCTACACGCGGTGGTACACATGCTTAGTTTCTTTTTTTTTTAATTTGTAAATTTCTTATTTTACTTTGTATTTTTTTGTAAGTTTTTCTGTTATATTTATAGGTTTATTTCTAATAATTTTTCAATTTGATTTTACAGGATCATAACTGTGTTAGAGAAATGCGTTCTGTAATACACACCCAACAGCAGAAAATGGCCGACTTCCAAAAAGAATTGGCCGAATGTAGGTTTACGATAACCGAACTGAAGAGAGAAGTTCACTTAGTAAAGGTCAGTGATTACTTTGGCTATAATGTCTATTATGCAGAATTTGAAATAGAACAAAGTCCTAGACTTCACTTATAATCTATAGCCGAATATTGATTTTCTACAAAAAATAAGTTTGAGATGTCACAGCTGAGATCGCTAATCACAGCTCCGACATGAGCCCACTCTTACGTTTTTGCGCTAATACGAATCCTGGTTTTCGAATTATTTTGATTGTCAAATATTTCGTATTTCCAAGTCCAATGTACAAGATTTATTACTTGTAATACCTCAACTAACATGTTGACAATAAATATCCAAAATTTCAGCTCTCAGAACACTTTAGGAAAATAATTATAATCAATAAAGTAACAGCGTGCTTAAAAATACTGGTTAAAGTATAGAGTACAGCTGCTAGTTTGGGTAGGGATGACGTCAGAGGAACGGTTTGCCACTGCGCATCCTATTCGTGACCCATACCGTCTTCTTCTATATACCGTGCTATCAAGACCTTCTCCACTCCAAGACCATAATGTAGAAAAAAGATGGCGGCGGTTCTAGCTTAATTCAACTAATCAGTAGCTTCTAATTATAAACATAAACATTAACATGTGATTTTGTTTACGAAGATACGTTACGTAATTGGTTGAATTAGGCTAGAACCGCCGCCATCTTTTTTCTAAATTATGATCTGTGGAATGGAGAAGGTCTTGGTACTATATAACACTGAGCTAAATATTATCTAACTGGAGGTAGCAATGAATGAACATTATGGGTTCATCCTATTTTTTTTATCATGCCCCACTGTACTGCCAACCTAACAAAATTAGATGAAACATGGGCCACCTAATTTTGTTAGGTTGGCAGTACAGTGGGGTCATCATATGTTGCCCTAATCATAAAATGATTGGGGCATGATAAAAAAATAGGTGGAACATGGGTCTCGTATAGCAGTCCTAGCCACTGCTACCTCCATTTAGATAATATTTAGCTCAGTGCTATATTATCTAGTGGAACGGTCGTTCCACCACCCGTCCCCCCCGTGATACGAATGAAAGACCGGGACCACTATATATTCTGTAAGGAACTTCCCTTTGATGTTCGCATGCCGCCATCTCAATTTACGCGGAAGGTAGTGAAAATTTTAAAATGTTGTAATGACATTATTTTCTTAGATTTTTGAGCGCTTTCATTTAAGATCAGAACGAACTTTCTACGATATAAATTCGCAAAGATACTATATACGGGTATTTTGTCATTTTACTAATTTTGGGATTTTTCAATTTTTTTCAACTTTGAGCACTTGATGTGAAAAATCTGTAATGAGTTGAGATTTCGGACTACCAAAAGCGATTGAAGACATGTTTAAACTATTTACATTTAAAATTTCAAATCATTTAATGCCCGATTAAGCTCTGTAGCTCTGTCCGAATAAAAATTAAAGTTGCAATTTGAAGTTAGAATTTGAAGCTTTTTATCGAATGTAAACAGGGCCACCCAGAAACATGGCCTAGACACTCGAAATGTGACGTCACGGCTAAGAGGCCTACCACTCCACTATACTGTTCATAAACAGCCACTGATCACAACCAAGTTTGAATATTTAAATTTTTATTATTTAAAAATAAATAAATAGACCTACTTACCCACCAAAAGATAATTGTGCAGTTGAAATAAACTCGAGACGAGAAAAACCAAACACGAATTCCAATTTTAATGCATGGATGAGTTGTAAACATGAGTTGTTATGGACACGATGTGATGACGTCAGCTGCACGTTTAAATTCAGTGTCTAGCTAGACCATGTTCCTAGGTGGCCCTGATGTAAATGTCGCGATCCTAGCGGTTAAAAACTAAAAGTTTCACACTGTTACCACCGCCAAATTCGACCTTTTCAATAATAGCCCAGTAAAATTGTCATCAAAAATAGGGTCTACCTTGTATGAAATGGGATAGTCGGTTTTTTTTTTTTAGTAATGTTTATGGTAGTCCTGGGATGCTAAATCCAAGTTTTAGACCTAGGCAAACTACCGATTCATCTCCAAAAATCGTACAAAATGGCGGAATTTTGCACTTTTTTTTATGTTTGGCTAATTTTCACCCTGAAGAATCTGTTTTTCATAGAGGACATTGTGCATATTTCTTAAAGTATATCAAATTACCTTCAATTTGAGACCAAATTTATCATTGTATGCCCAACCGTTTGCGAGATACAGCTCTTCTAAGTTCATAAAATTAACAAGAATTTACCCTTTTTTTCAATTTTTCGCAATTTTGACCCTGAAGAATCACTTTTTCATATAGGACATTCAACATAGGGTTGAAAGTAAATTTAAATACCTACAATTTGATACCTGATTGGTTATTGTAGGCCCAACCGTTTGCGAAATACAGCTCTTCAGAGTTCATCAAATTATCGTAATTTTCCACTTGTTTTTACATTTGGTCAATTTTGACCGTGAAGCATCACTTTTTCGAATGTGACTTTCAGCAAAGTTTTGAAAGATAATTTAAGAATCTACAATTTGAGACCAAATAGATTATTGTAGACCCAATAGTTTGCGAGATGTAGGCCTTCAAAGTTTATCAAATTGTTGAATTTTTCCACTTTTTCTACGTTTCTTCAATTATGACCCCGAAGAATCATTTTTCCATATAGAACATTCAACATAGTTTTGGAAGCTGATTCAATTACCTACAATTTGAGACCAAATTTGTTATTGTAGGCTCAACCGTTTGCGAAATACAGCTCTTCAAAGTTCATTGAATTATCGTAATTTTTCATTTGTTTTTTGAATTTCGACCGTGAAGTATCACTTTCTCATACATGACATCCAACATATTTCTTAAAGTATATTAAAATACCTACAATTTGAGAATTAATTGGTCATTGAGGGCCTAATAGTTTGGAAGATATAGGCCTTCAAGTAGATTAGTAGAAGTCTATTCACATTTCAAATTTCAAATCATTCAATGTCCGATTAAGCTCTGTAGCTCTGCCCGAATTATAATTAAAGTTGCAATATTTGGAATTTGAAGTTTTAAAGAATGTAAATGTCGCGTCAATTCAACAATTTTAGCAATTAAAAGAAATAAAACTCTGACAGGAAATAGAAAAATTGAATCGTTCATTTTAGAATCATTAATGGGGAAAATTTGAGAATTTTGTTCCTGGAATGTATAATAATGGTGTTGGGCAAATTTTACAAGGATTTCATTTTCGATTACAAAATATTTTTTCATCAAAAGTGGTCATGTGACCTATCGTAATGGGTTGAAATTTCAATCTAAATTCAAAATCTCAATCTTATTTAACAAACTCTGTGGATAACTGCTTATACATGAATTAATGTTGCTACAATGATATGTCGTTAAAGTCTGGATAGTAAATGATAACGTGTGATGCAACAGACACAGTCACAACGTCTTGTTTGTTCATTCAGTATTAACCATAACTGGCTCACTTATAGCTAGAATAATTTTTTAGCACCCAAATAGTGAGGATAAAATATCTTTTATCAAATAACATGGCATTTCACTGTTTAAAAAAAATTAACTCTCTACCCATCCATTGTGTTTGCAGTGTTATACCTCTATAACAAGAAGGTGATTAAAAAAACTGATATCCTCTCAAAAATTCTCCAAAAGAATTCGTCACCGTCCCTACCCGACCCTATTGAAAACTTTGTTGTGGAAACTAAAATTTGTGTACCAAAGAAAAAATTCAAAAAAAATTTATAAGCTTTCAGTAAGAAAATGTTTTGATATAGCCTAAATAAGAAACCCGTCTCCCTCTGCAATATACATACAATATAATAATTATGTGTAGCCAACCCAAACGAAAATGAAAACTTTGTTCTGAAAGCCATTGACATTGAAGTAAAAATTTGGAATAAATTTTGGGGGAGGGCGAGGGCGCTTTCACCCACTTGAAATCACGAATTAGAAATATGGTAAACTTTCAAGAAATCAGACTTTCAGTGTTTGAGCTAACAAGTTTTTATGAATTTTCTAAATTATTGAGCGCCCTCGCCCTCCCCAAAATTTCTTCCAAATTTTTCTTCAATGTCAATGGCTTCCAGAACAGAGTTTTCATTTTGTTTGGGTTGACTACACATAATTATTATATTGTATGTATAAATGTATATTGCAGAGGGAGACGGGTTTTCTTATTTAGGCTATATCAAAACATTTTCTTACTGAAAGCTTATAAATTTTTTTTTTGTATTTTTTCTTTGGTACACAAATTTTAGTTTCCACACCAGCGTTTTCAATAGGGTCGGGGGTAGGGGACGGGTGACGAATTCTTTTTTGGAGAATTTTTTGAGAGGATAGTAATTTCTGTAATTGATAAATTCGTGGGAAGATGTCCACTGTCAGGTTTTGTTGATATATGTACTATATTGTAGTAATTTCTGTAATTGATGATTCGTGTTCTGATGTCCACTGTCAATTAATTTAACACTAATATGTGTGTGTGTGTTAGGAGTTCATGCGAGCGATGAGAGTGTCGAACCCGGCGATGCGATCGCTTGCTGACGAAATGGAGCGCGATGAGGTGATCCAGTGGTCCAACTCTCTCACCCGGGCTAGGGTCACCCGCTGGGGTGGCATGATTTCCACGCCAGATGATCTCTTACAGGTTAGCTATTATTTTCACCTAGTTTATTAGAGGTATTATAGTCATTTACCTGCTACTATGTTATAACTAGGGTTCTATAAACACCAGTTAGACACAGCATTCGCCATTTTGGTCCTAGACTTCAGACAGCTGTTTATGAAATAGCTTGAGTTAGGTTAGTGAATACTGCTTAAACTTTCAAGATCAGTTTGGAGTTTGAAGCTGTGTTACATATGAAACTCTTCCAAAATGATGGGTGGTCTTTATAGAGCCTTAGTTATAACAAAAATATTACAGTTTCTCAATGATGCCGAGACAGCTGTCTTCTAAAATGCTTTTTCAATCCCGTTGCATAATGAGTTTGTTATAGTACAGGTTGAACATTATAACACAGATTCTAAATTAATCAGAATCAGTATTTGAACTAAAACTATTCTTCTTGGGCATGAATATAAATAATTTTAGCGAGTTGCACGAAAGCTAATTTTTTTTTGTCAATCATCCAGTGACCGCCTGTAGAAGGGGTATGCAGATTCGTCAAAAATTAAGTCATTATTAATTTAGTCATTTTTAGTCATCAATAAGTTATCATTTAGTCATTAATAAATTATCACAATCAGTTTTATTATTGCTCGTAATGTGCCGTGAATTCCGCTGTTGAATATGCGGAAATATTCAATAACTCTTCTTTCAGTTTTAATTGAATGAGGAATGTATGGGGCAGTCACACTTAGCCAGTTGCTTGAGACCCAGTAGTTATTAAGGTACGGTTACACCAGAGCGAACGAGCAGTAACGAATGCAAATTTCGTTTTGGCGTGACCAGCTACACAAGTTTGTGGTTAAGTTTGTTCAATAACTGTGGTTAAGAAGAGACAATAACAAGTTTCAACACAACACTGGCTAAGTTTGTTCTCACGTGTTCGATACTCGCATGTTCGTGTTCGCGCTTGCTCCATCCATTGCCAGTTTTGTAGCGAATGATCAAAGGATATTTGCGTTCACTCGAGTTCGGTGCTCGCTTCAGTGTGACCGCATCGGAGTGACTGCAGTCTGGTCCTTACCTGTGTCAACATTACTGCTATCAACAGAGTTGTTCAAGTGGTTTGTTTAGGCGCTTACGAATATTCAACAACAAAACTGAACTTCCCGCCAGGCATAAAAACGCTAATTCATTATCACCATCACCACTGCACTCGTCCATGATTATGGTCAACAAGGACTTCTTGTGGTGGCCGGAGCACAAGCGAACGACACGACGATCATGAATTCATGATTCATGAATCACTTGATTCATGAACCGTCTTGATTCATGTGTGTTCACTCCCATTCACAGGTGTTTGCGAATGCTAGCGAATCACAACGAACAACAGTGAACGTTCGGTTCGCTCCTGTTCGCTCTGGTGTAACCGTACCTTTAGGTTATTAAAAAAAAATTCTAATTGGAAAGCATGAGGGTAAATGCCATTTACGATACCATAACACTCTACATATAAGAAGTGACAATAACAATAAATCTCCAACTGTGAAATCTTTCGAATTTTTATTAATAACTGTAGATTTTGTTGATATCTAACTGTCAGACTAACTGTCTGACTTAACTGTCAGAATAACTGTTGATATACATGGACAGAATGAGGATCAATATTTGGAACAAACGATAGATATTGAAAATACATTTAATTTCAATTTTGTTACTGAAACAGAAATCAAGGAAGTAATCAAAAGTTTGAATGATAATAAGGCACCTGGATGGGATAACATATATCCAACAGCGTGCTGAAACTATTAACTGACACAATCTCTAAACCTCTTTCAGAAATTTTCAATTGTTGCTTTTCATCTGGATACTTTCCCTTGCATTTCAAGCATGCAAAAGTAATTCCTTTACACAAGGGGGGGAGCAAAGAAATACCTCAAAATTATAGACCAATTAGCTTGCTAAGTTCTATTTCTAAAATTTTCGAAAAATTGGTAAAGAAAAGATTAGTTGAATTTCTAGATGTTAATAAAATCCTTGATAAGAGGCAGTTCGGTTTCCAACAGGTTAGAAGTACAGAGGATGCATTGGAGTCCTTAACTGAGACAATATACAATGGTTTCAAAACAAATAAAAAAACCTTGGTCATGTTCCTGGACCTGGCCAAGGCTTTTGACACAGTTCCACATGATAAAATGATTCAGAAACTATCTAATATTGGTATTCAAGGAATAGAGTTAGATTTCTTTGAAAGTTATCTAAGGGGTAGAAGCCAAATCGTTAGCTGTGGTGGTAGTAATAGTGAGATTAGAGATGTGACATGGGGACTACCTCAAGGGACTGTATTGGGACCAATTTTATTTTAGATCTATGTTAATAACCTCCCTAGTGTACTGGACTCAGTTGGGTCTAAGACAGTTTGTTTTGCTGATGACACAGCACTTATCTTCCAAGAAGGTTCCTGGGAAGATGTTATCAAGCAAACAAAAGTGGGTTACATTAAGGTTACTCAGTGGGTTACATTAAGGTTTCTCAGTGGCTAAAATGTAATTATTTGAGACTAAATCTTGGTAAAACAAAATGTATGACCTTCAGTCCAACAACGAGAGGAGATCTAGATTTGAACAGGCTTTGTTTGAATAATGCTTGTAACAGGTATCCATGTGATTCTTGCAATGAGGTTATTGAGAGTGTAAACAATTACAAGTACCTTGGTATTCTTGTTGATAAGCATCTGCGCTGGTCACCTCAGATTAGCTACCTTTGTAGAAAATTGAGGGTGGTCAATTTAAAAATGTACATGCTTAGAAGTATTTTGAGTCTAAAATTACTAAAATCTGTTTATTTTGCTTTATTCCAATCCTTAGTTCAGTATGGTAATTCTATATGGGGAGGAACTTTTGATTCAACTTTAAAACCTTTATTTGTTCTACAAAAGTTAGTTATCAAAACAATAATGAAGTATCCAAGAGATTTCCCAAGTGTCACATTGTTTCAAAATTCCAATCTGTTCACTATAAGACAATTGTTCATTTTAAAGACTATTAAGAAACATGTGCTCAAATTAAAAATATGCAAAATTTTCAAAGAGTAACTAGACAAGTCGCTCAAAACTTAATCATAATTGAAAGAGTTGACAGCACCCTATCCCGTAGAAATATTTCATATTTGAGAAATAAGCTCTATAATAAAGTTCCAAGAGGATGGTTGATAAAGAAGCCTAAAATAAAAGAACTCCATACCTGGGTGAAAGAAAATTATTTTTATTCAATTAATGATTTGGTTTGATATTGATTAATGTTGTATGAATTTAAAATTCAGCTTTATGTATATCTTTAATTATTGTCATTTCTTAGAATGGAATATTTAGTTGGTTGAATGTTAATTATTGTAAGCCTATATTATAATATTTTATGATTATTTTATATATTAATGTGCAAGTGAATAAGATATATTAAGACTCCACGTCGGCGTACAAGTTTTCTTTTGCCGACGTGTAGCACAAAGTTGTCAATTTCCTTTTTGTTGTATTCTGTATATATTTTTGTGCAATAAACGATTTGATTTGAGATGTTTGTAAGTTTGTATTGGTATTAGTTTTGGAGAAAATAAGTAATTTATTAATTGCTCGAATTAATAACGACCTTGTTTTTTCTGGCAGGCAATGATCAAGCGCTCGCTACGCGATTCGGGCTGTCCGCTGAACATAGTCGACGATCTAATGGAGAACTGCCACGAGAGGAGTTGGCCGCCCGGGCTGAATTCACTCGAGACGAGACAGAACAACCGCCGCCAGTACGAGAACTACGTCTGCAAGCGCATACCCGGCAAACAGGCGGTCGTCGTGCTGGCTTGCGAGAATCCTCACATCAACGAAGACATGATGGCCGAGCCTGGACTGGTTATGATATTCGCGCACGGTGTCGAGTGAAATTTTTGTGATAAAAAAAACAACGTTTTAAGTTATGTACTGGATTTTAATCAATTTTAGTACTTTTTCAAATTCTGCTGTCGGTTTCCGCTGTCACACATATTTATTTTGTACCTGCAATCTCAGTCTGGGGCCTGTGTCATAAAAATATACATATTGTGTATTACTGGAAAAAGGCTGACACACACTAGAAATGAACAATACGGAGTTCTATGTAACAATTTTTAAAGTATGGTTAGTTCGCCTTTTTCCGTAGGCCGGTCATACACGTTACGGTGTACCGAAGAGATTTACCTGTAGAGTAGAATAGAATAGAGGTAGGCTTGAGTGTTTAGAGAGGTCATTCTATTTAAATGAAATGAAGAATATTTTCATTTTCTGAAGAGAAAGATATGTAGTTTTTTAATTTTGTACTACGCAGGTTTACAGATAAACCTCATCGGTATACCGTAACATGTATGGCTGGCCTTATAGGACTTCTACATTTTTATGAAACATGCCCCAGTACTAAATTTGCGCATGGAGTAGACTAATTAGGGATAATGTGGTTCGTATTGTTTCACGTTTAAAAACTGGATCTTAATCAATTTTGTTTTCAATCTCGTCTAGGATTTCGGTGCTAGATACTAATTATGTTCTGTGACTTGTCTTTAAATATTCTCGCGTGAAATTGTTTTATTAAACCAGAATGAGGTATTGTGATGAAAAATTGGATTATCATAAAACTGGATTTCAATTACATGTTCGTTTTTGTTTTTATGCTGAGTATTTCATCTTGTACTACACTTTTTTGTTACTCGTATCAGTCTGGACTGTTAATCAAATTGGAGAGAACAAATTCGAGATAAGTTGTGATAAAAACTTGATTTGAATTATTTTTTAGATCATTTTGTTGCTAAATACTTTTTTTGTTGCATCTATTTTCTTGTTGATTGTGATAAACTGGTTTTTAATTATTTTTTAGTTTTCCTCTTACAAATTTTGCTGTTGGTTTTGCTGTCACTATATTTTTGTACATAAACGTTTGTTAATTGTGATAAACTATGATATTGATCAATATTTAGTTCATCTTATTTTAAATTTCGCTGTTGATTTTTGCTAGGCTACATTTTTTTGTTGTACATAGACTCTTGTTAATTGTGATGACCTGGATATTAATGAATTTTTTATTCTCTTATTTACTTTCCCCATTTTACCCAACATAATATTTCTTGTGTGCTCTAATGCATTGTTTACAAGTTGTCAATGACATAATAGCAGTTGATTAGCATGTGCCAATGGTACTTGTGAATGATAGGCCTACTTGAATGGATAATTGATACTATAGGCGCTTATTGACAGGGAAAGTAGAGAGAAAGTACTTCCAGCAAGTACTTGCCTCTTCAACTTACCCCTTACTTTCCCTGTCTATAGGGGTACTTTTCACTACAGAGAAAGTAATCACTTCCTGGAAATAAAATCAAACTTGTTTATTTTTACTTGCCACTCCAAGGAAAGTAGAGGGTCACGTGGGTAGTCATGTGATCACTTTCTCCCACTTTTAGCCAGTAGAGCAGAAGAAACGCATCGTTTTAAGATTATGTGGAAATAACATGTGTTGAGAATAACATTAAAAAGTAAAGAAGAGATGGCAAGTTACTTCCAGCAAGTACTTTCCCTGTGTATAAGCAAATAAGTAGAAAGTGACATAATGGCAAGTACTTCCAGAAAGTAACTTGCTCTCTCTACTTTCCCTGTCAGTAAGCGCCTTTACTTGCCACTCCAAGGAAAGTAGAGGGTAATGTGGGTGGTCATGTGATCATGATTACTTTCTCCCACTTTCAGCCAGTAGAGCAGAAGAAATAAACCTATACCCGAAAACCATGCGTTACTGAGTTACACGCCGTCAAAGTTGTCAAAATTGATTATTATTTTATTTTTTTATGAAGTTAGATAAGGTAATTAAGGCTGAAAAAATAACTCATTTGATGCATTTTCATCTGAAGAATCGTTTAAAAATTGTTACAAGCATGTAAATTGAACATTTCCTGAGTAATCACGAAAAAAACAATATATTCTATGAGTTTTTTGAAATAAAAGAATTTTTACTCGAAAACTACTTGAGATACGTTCTTGAAACATACCTAGATCGATTTATCAGATGGATTTACATATAAATAGATCTTTTTCAAGTTTAAAACGAAGTGGAGAGCCGTGAAAAAGTCAAATTAGCATGAAAATGCACTGAACATTTGAAACTGCCTCACTGTCGAGGACTTCAAAAGTTTGAATTTACCGCCATAAATGAAGATTCTGATATCTGGAACTGAAATAAAGAATGTCAGCTGATTGAAAATGTCGTTGGTTGATAAATCTGATAAGCGTACATTTGAATTTTTGGCGGCAATTCGGTGCAACACATGGAGTAAAGAATACATTTCTTTCCTCCTTGGTGAAACGAAAGAGTTCAGTGTATCTCTTCGTCGCTCCTGGTTGCCTGGTAGAATTTTCGTGTACAGAACTATTAGCGCTGGAAGCAACTTTTATTTTTTAGACAGATTTGCTCGAGACCAAGGATTAAAAATCGAAGTTAAAGTCGATAATCGAAAATTTGGCAGGAATTTTATCCATTCGTGTATTGTTGGTTGCCTATCCTTGATGAAATGAAGGCGCTCACATCTAATTTACGTGGCGGGCTGTTTGAATATTACCAAACTGCAACCGACTGGAAAAACTCAACTGATTTATGTTATATTTATCCAATTCTGTTGGTTTTGTCAATTTATTCATTTTCAGCCTAAATATCACCATTGAGAGGACTGGAATGATTAAAAATCATTAGCAAATCAACCGAACCACCATTATAGTAATCCACTCGAAAATATTTGCAATAGATTCTCCAGTTCATTTACTAGATTTGATAACGTTTACAGATCGTAAAACTTCCAATTAGCTTTAGAATGATTGAAATTTTAAAAGAGGGTATAATCATGGAAAAGTGGATTTTCAATTTTCCTGGTTTTCTTATGGACAGGAAAGGTTTCAAAAAATACCATTTACATGACAAATGGGTCCAGAAATTGAATGAGGCTAGTTTTGAAAACTCATCTATCAAGGTTATTGAGATAAAAAAATACTGATCAAAGTTGTGGTATTCTTTTTCAATCACTCTGAATTCTTGAAGCAAAAAATATTCTCTATCGATTGATAGCATTTTCATTGAAATCGGTTGTGGTGGCGGGCTAACCGTGAAACCAGCCCGCCAATATTTGAATGCTTATAAAGCATATTTCCAGTTTAGACCAAAATTTAAATCTGGGATATTTTTAAAGCTCATAATATGCACAGAATTGTGAAATAGTTTTCATATTTTGTGCATGACATGGTGGGGCTAACTTCACGGGGGTATTTTCTGAATCTAATTCTTGTTTTATCAGCTTAATTTCGTCCAGGCATTTTAAATTACCTTCCGTACGGCATTTTGAAATTCTGATGAAGATTTTATTCATCTTATTTTGTTGATCTATATTTTGTATGTCAATTCATACATTCTCAGCCCAAATCTCGCCTATTTGGGGTATGGAATGATTGAAAATCATTAGATTTTCAAAAAAATTAGACAATTCAATCGATTTATTGATTATAATCGATTTATCTTACTGTGCGATAGCTCTCTTTGGCTCACAATTATTTCGCATTCAGCTTTCAAACGTGTTTCCTCTGAATAACTCTAATTTATTACCTACTTCAAATTGACTGTTGATAAGTACAAAATTATCTCACATCAAAACAATGCTTTTATTTTCTTTCTTTAGGTTATAGAGAGGTGGACAGATATGAGGTGGACACAAAAAATAGAACTCAATTCATATCTCATAAAAACAAATTTAATGCGATAAAATCACAAATCTCAATATTATTGAAGGATCACTACAGTCATAATTAACAATTGCATCCAAGCAATACTGAAATATTGAAAATAACACCTGAGTCATCTTTTAATAACAGGAATGGGATGACGTTGAAATGAATTCTAGCAAGGACTGCATGTAGTCCTACTTATGAAATTAAAAAAAGTTACTAAAGCTAGACTTTTCAACATAATTTTGATATTTCATTTGGAAGAAACCTTAGAATTTTGAATTTTAAAATCTATGATGTAACATAATGTTTAAGTCATTCACTCACACTAACAATAAATATGCTACAATATACAATATAATTACTGGATATTATAATAGTGTCATGCATTTAATTCTATCATTACAATGAAAATAGTGAGGAAACCAGCATAAGGAACATTTACTTGCGGCAATATCATAAATTTACAACAAAAATTTACATTGATCATTATAAAGAACAATATAGAATAGTCTAAATATTAATAGGTAGTCATAAACTCATGAAAGTCGATAATGATCATATACAGTAATACTGCTCAACCCATCCCATAACTATAGCTATACAGTAGAGTACTTTGGTTACAATTTGACATAAGTATGAATGCCAACCAACATAGAATACGATATATATATATATTTTTCACAAATAACTTAACACAACTAGCATAGCAATATTTACTAGTTACAATTAGTTTTAAAGGCTTCATGATTTCAGATAGAAAGGTATTGCCTAAGGAAGAGGACTGAAGGCAATCAATATTAAGTATCAATTATTAATGATCATAATTTGATTTGAGATTGCATTTTATAACAATTTCATCTCAATATGAATCAATAGATCTTCAATTGTTCAATTCGCATTACTTGATTCAATAATGAATTATAACACTGGCAATTCTATTAATAATAAGTAGTATTAATACTAAGAATAAAAATATTGTCTCTGGCTATAGTCAATTATATATTTTTTATAAGGATCTATTTATAACGTTTTATTGCATACAAGACCTAAACAATTTCTGCCACTTTTCTACTACAATAATTCATAAGTAATGAGCCTTATTTTATTCCAATTTAACAATAACATGCAGAGTACTCCTTTTGCAATGGATTGGAGAAGTAAATTCTTTTAGTCTTGAAGCTTTTGGAGCTGTGGAAATAGCCTTGTAGGGTTCCCTAAAAATTCTCCAGAATAGTAAAAGTAACAAAATGCAGTAGTAAGTGGCTTGAATCCTATATTAAATAGGTCAACTATTCTTCTACTCAGCTGTTTTGCTTGTCTGGTGTAAGTGGTCTCCCAGCTTTCCAACAGTCTTCAGCTAATGTTTCAAATTTCCTGTCATTGTCTCCTTACAAAACTTGGATGAAATCCTATAAGGAGACGCAGGGACTCTATTATGAACACTATTTTGCCGTGTTGAAGGATGATTCTACCACTCCAAAAGTTTCAAGACAAAAATTATGTATAAAATCATTACATTTACATAATTATTATAAACAAACCACTAAAATAGTAACATTTTTAATTTTGCGAATGGCGAATGACAAAATGACTGTTATTTGACGTTTTAATAGTAGCGAGTGATGTTAAGCTCGGATCTGTCCTGAAGTAACGTCACATGGGACATGATAACATAAAATAGCGTTCTCCGAGCATAAAATTCCCCGTTACCACAGAAACCATTGAATAACAGTCATTCGCCATCCGCCAAATTGAAAAAATCTACAATATAATATATTAATAAATAAAATATTATTGTTTGTAATTCTTCACTGCTTATTGTGTAGAACACCAGATACACCATTGAGAAGCAGCACATTATTTGTGAGATTGTGAGAAGGCTACTATCTTCACTTCAAAATTGCAATTCATTCTACAATGATATTCATTTAATTTGACGCTTGACATTAGATAGATAGAGATATATTATTTCTTTGCCATCGTACTCTACGGTCATCAGCAACGTCGAGAAAAGATATCTATCTATCTAATGGCAAGCGTCAAATATTAAATGAATCACTAAAAACTTTTTCTTGAAAGCTGGAATAAAATTCAAACATTTATTCGTGTAAACGATAGTTACGCATTATTGGGAGTGAAAATTTCACTTCAAATTTAGAATTCACTCAAAATTTAAGAGGAAAAAATTACACTGTAGTCTGCCAGTTTGAGCCGAACCCAGCCGCCGTATCCGAATCAGAATCGTTTCCCCCACCACCACTTCTACTCCTACTCCTCCTCTCATCGTCCTCCCCACCACTTCTTCCCTCTCCGCAACCCTCCTCCTCCTCTTCGGGTACTACATGGCTCGTGACGTCACAACTATCAGCTGTAGACAACTCCTCGCGACTAGTGGCGCTGCCTAGCGGTCGACTCGCGAAGTCAGCACCACCGCGGCGTGACTTCCGCTTTTTGATTGGTGCAAACTTCGGCGGCGGCATTTTCATATTGTCTTCCTGTTAAAAAGAACGAGAGCTCAAGATTTCAGAAGAAGGACACGCATACAATACTAATTTATTGTTAGCAAAACGTCAGCTGGCGTTAGTCTAAAAAAAATAATAATAATATTGAGGTATCTAGTCTGTGCAGAAGAGACGATATTTCTGCTTTGAATATCATTAATATATCAACAATATTGAAGAGTCGTCTACCTTTATTAATTTAAATGCGGAGTCAGGACTCCAGATCCTCTCTGAGTCTCTTCCTTACAATTCTATACAATATTAAAATGTTTTCAATATTATAGAACTAGAAGATATATAACTATAAACGGTTATTGTAAAGATAACACACAGATTACACGATTTTTCTCTCATGTAAAATCTATTTAAGCTTGCATGCTGGAGAAATTGATTGATTCATATATTAATTGCTTCTTTGCTGGAGTTTTTAGTTTTCTAGTAGGCTACCAGTTTTCAGCAAACCAACTCTTTGAAAGACATAACATACTGATTTCATACTACCTATAGTCTGTTCATCGAAACAAGTCAGTGCGCGTTAAGAAAGTGTGCGTGCGTGAATCGGAAAACAGCTGGACGACCGAGTCAAAGGCATGTTGTAACTAAATTTCTCTTGCTGAATACGTATCAGCTGAATACGCGATTAGTTGCAAACGTTGAAATGTGAACATGCCGTCATGCAATACACTCACAAAAGACACACACACACAAGCTCACTCAGCTGTTACATTCACTGACTTGTTTCAGTGAACAGAGTATAGTGTATTCTTGGTGATAAATGGTGGATTTAGCTGTTCAATCTCAATAAAAGTTTCAAAGTGACATCACATTTTGACAGTTTTACTATCATCTTAAAGAGAAGTTGAATAGGCAATAATCCCGTATAAAAAGTCAAAAATCTGAAGTCTCATGAAACAGGTCCCAGGTGACTTATTGATTTATTGACAGTCAGAAGGGCTACAAAAATGTAGCCCTACTAATAGCTCTACTAATAGCTCTACTAATTATGATAAGGATAATAATAAATGATGGCAGAGATATTAAATTATTGGTTTGTGACAAACTGTGATACAATATTGAAAGAAATACTCACAATAGTTCATCGACTGAGTTCGTCTCTATGGAAGCACAAAAAATAGTAAGTAAATTCAAAATTAGATAGATGATAAAATGAAGCCAATGTTCATTTGTACAGTACAATATTCAAGAAGAGAATGCCTTAACATACAAAATACAAAATGTGTTTTTTCCACCACCAATGATGAGAAAATTAAATCAAATCACGAAAAATCTTCCATTAAAAATCAAAACAATTATTTTAGTACATTACCAATCAGTATTATTAGAAATTTTTTCTTATTAGTATTATAAAAAAGAATAAAAATATTTAAGTTTTGAAGTTTCAAAAGCTATTGGTAGCTGGAAGTATTAGCTAAAGTATTGAATTTTAGACTTAATTTCCTGTCCAGAATACTTATTAAGTATGTGTCTGATAAACATGAAAAAGTATCTAACAATCTAATAGTATTGTATTCGAGATACAATAATGATTTTCCTTGATTGTATGAAATATTTTTCAAATATTTTCCTTGATCTCTATCAGTTTTTGACAGAATTCATTGCAGGGTATGCACAAACTCTATTGAGATTATAAATGGATGAAATCACTTACTAGTGGAATATTATCAGCAGATCCCCAAGTCTTGTGCAGTTTGTCCATATTATTGCCTCCAACTCCCAGGAAATTACTGAAAGCCTCCGTGGTCCGTTTCACACGTACGTTCAGTGAACCAATTCTCAGGAATCCCAAATCTTTCTCTGCAATTCAAAACTTCCTTTTATTAAAAATGCTTTTAATTATTCACACGGTATAATATTAATTACCGTACAAAAAAAATTCCAAATAGCTTATTCAGAAGAAGACTATTCCATCAATCACTAAATCGTTCTCTAGATATTCACAATTTTGTATGATTAGAAATATATAATATCAATAGGCTATTGAATTTGGATAACAAAGCGTAATTCAGTAAAGTAAATTCAACATTAAAATATAATATATGCCATTGAACACTTGAATGAAGGAAGACCTAAGTATTCCGACCCGAAGTATTCTGGTAAACGGGATATAAAGAGATTACCTATCTCACTTGGAAATACGTTTCAACAGTTATTCTTACAGTTCCAGACCATTTTTACAGTTAGTAAGATAGTAGCATCTAATAAAATCTCATTTCAAAAATATGATTGATTTCTTGAATGATTTCTAAATACTTGTATCAAATATTAAGTATCAAAAATTCTATCTTAATAAATGGAATTAAGGAATAGAATTGTCTTTGTAATGAGAGGGACATTTCCAACTCTTTTGAATTGTAAGATACTGCAAATTTATCCATCTTTTTCACCAAACTGACATGAAAATAGCTTCATCACAAGGTATTGTTAACTGAATTAAATTATTTACTGACAGATTGATATTGAGTTGAAGTGTAGAGGTAAGTTAGAGTTGGTGATAATTCATTAATTATTACTTCTTGGGCGGTATTCCTCCATTGGGAGCCTGGCTAATCGTTAGTAAGGCTAGTCAGTCACTTCCTATATTTGGAGGCATATTAAATTGTTGCATTGCACTATATAGCTGCTTAACACAATGTTATCCAGCAGTGCTTTGTTCCCATCACTGGGTTGCGAAGACTAGCTTATGGTTGAGGTGTCAATGTGCTAACCACACGTTACATCTTTTCTGGTTTATGATCATTCACCTCTGCTGATTCAGTCAAGTGGATGTGAAACTGGCAACCAGCTGGTAGGCCTAAGCTCACATAGGGCTGTTGAGCCATTGACAAACAAACAAACAAACTTGGGCGGTATTATCAATCACAGTTTAAAAGTCGTTTAACTAAAGCTACCCTTGGCTCTTGATATACGACCAGAATTAATTCTCCTGCGCATGCGTTAATGACACTTGACTAATCACAGAGGATTACAGTGCTCTGTGGTTGGTCCGACGTTATTGACGCATGCGTAGAAAAATTAATGTCACTCGTATATCTAGAGCCAAAGCTAGTTTAAGTTGAAGGTCTTTTAAACTGTGATTGATAATACGGGCCTTACTGTTCTATCATTCTATGAAAACGCTGCCCAACAGTTTAATTTGATCTTTAATATCATTATACTGTACTTGATAAATTGCATCGACTTGGAAATTCACCGTCTGAGGTAAGAATAGTGATTACGCAGAAGTCATTATTGGATAATTTATAATTCTTAATATCGATTTTAAATTGACACATAACTAATACGGAATTTTCGATGTAATAAAATGTTCAAAACTGAGGAATCCAGCAACAAATAAAAAATAATAGGTAGTACAAAAACACTAATCATATTCTACACGATCACAAAGCATACACATAAAATAGCAATACAATAAAGAACAGATACAAATACTAATACCAATACAAGTACAGAACAGAAATAATCCTAATACAATACAGGCTACGATGCAAATATTAAGCAACTATGAATATTTAGGTTTAGGAACTGCAAGCGTTAAATTTTAACATGCATTGATGTTTTGAGTGATTGAAGAACACATAGAATAATATTAGAATCATGCTTAGAGATTAATAGAATCCATGCATATCATGTAAGATGTAACTTATTTGTGATAGAAAACATGCTAAGATTAGCTTAAATGCAATACAAGATGAGTATTTGTTGTTTCAATGTCACATTCAATATTTATAAATTGCTAGTTTCGTTAGAAAATATTTATAGAGTGATCCAAAAAGAGCGCCGGTTTTAATATATCAAATTGAGAGGTTTATTTAAACGAAAAATTGAAAACAAATACATCAAAATGTTCATCTCACTTTCCGATTTCATGTATGAAAAATGATGTCATGGATGTGTCCTCCTCTACTGCGCTGACACGCATCAACTGTGTCCATGAAATTCACCTTACTGATCTTCAAAAAAATAACGGCCGATGACGCCACCCGACCAAAAGCCGCACCAATCTGCGGCTTTTGGTCGCAGACCAAAGAACCAATTTCACCTTACTGAAGATCAGTAAGGTGAATTTCATGGACACAGTTGATGCGTGTCAGCGCAGTAGAGGAGGACACATTCATGACATCATTTTTCATACATGAAATCGGAAAGTGAGATGAACATTTTGATGTATTTGTTTTCAATTTTTCGTTTAAATAAACCTCTCAATTTGATATATTAAAACCGGCGCTCTTTTTGAATCCCCCTATAGTTACGGAGCCTTCCATTAAATTCGATTGACTATTCAGGTTAAAACTTTGACTAGTAATCTTAACAAAATCCATTACGTGGATTATAAACCTATCATTGCATATCTGAGATCACAGTTTAAGAATTTGAGTGGAATATTCATTATATTAATGCACGAGTTGAACTACTGTACAGTTTTAACACAGGTTTAATTTATTTGTGATATACCGTATTTCATTTGTAATAAGATTATTAGTATATATTATTAGTGTATATTATTTTCATATCAACCAGTTTTACAAATTTCAGAAATAATTAAAGCTACATAGCAAGACTAGGACTAGTAGAATTATTTCCGCATTTAGTACACAATTTTACATATTAAACGTTTTTTCACATATTTTAGTGTCCATTATTTTAGTACATAAGTCAGTTTCTTCTCCATTAAAATAATAATTATCCCAAATTCAAGACTAGTTGAACAATCAATATATTTAATCACGTACAGGGGCCCGTTCCACGAAAGTCACAAGTTACCAATTCACCAATAATGAATTTTAACCAATCTGGAACTTTTCATAGTTCAGCTGAATTTTCAGTCGGCTGCTGAAATTCGGTTGTTCGCCAGTGACAGTCACATATTATTACTCATGATGACAATCAGTTATTAATAACAGTAACCAGTGATATTATCTAAGCCCAAGATATTGAAATGTTGAATAATTTTCGGCTATCTCTGAACAAACATAATTATACGATTTTCACGTAACATGCAGATTTAGAACTAAGATAATCTTCTTTTTTCAAATCAAATCACGAAATAACTCGTTTTCTTGTAACAGATGACTGAGAATAGGCACATCTGTTCTCATTGACGTTCTTAAAAAGTAACGAAGTCAGTTATTATCTTTTTGAAACTGTTACTCGTGAAACGGGCCCCTGATGGCACTATATTTTCTGCCTGAATGCATATCATCCGCTCAACAATATATTTTCAGAAAATTTTTGGTAAAATTTGTGTCTTATTTCAAGAAACAAAGTTTTCCTAGTACAGTAGTATATTAAGCATTATTTGACATACGATCATTATTAAAGCTCATCTGTAATTAATTCTAGTAGCATTACTTCTGTTTAACATTCCCTTTACAGAAATTGTGTACCCGTATTTCTTATAATTTATTATTCTAATGAAACACATCTTCACTACCATCTTAAAAATCATTCAAACTATGAACTCACGACTAGCATGACTATTTTTTCTAAACAACACAAACTAGATATAATTTGTAAAAAATTGTGTACAATGAATTTTTTAATATTTGATTTGAAGTTCATTATAGACATTCAAGCTATATTACATGACTAGTTGCGTTGGACTACAAACCTATCAAATCACATACAAGTAGCGCTACATTATCTGCCTGAATATCACACAACCTGAACAAATTTGTTATGTTTTTAATATGAAATTAGTGTCTACTATTTTGATAGTCTACTGTTTTCCGTTTAGCCGGCAACATCCATCTCCAAATTCCAAATCCGATTACGGCAATCAGCAACAGTTGAATTAGTATCAGTGATCTAATTACTGAAAAACAGATTAGTCGAATTAATACATGCACATGCAACACACCACAATAATTACCACTGTTAATTAGATGCAGAACAATGCACTCCAAATACAGGCGGTATCTAGTTAATTTGGCATGATAGGATTGGCTTGCAGGATTGTCTGCGATGATAGCGTTTAGAAACGATAGAACAACAAATAAACAAGCATTCAGCTTTATTATTATGAAAACAGGGATGTTGGCATGTTAGTTTTATCAAAGAAATACTGTCTGGAAATGAAACGAAGAAGATATTATCAACATGAATGTTTTGTGGAGATATTGAGGGGATAAGGTCTATCAAGATCTATATTGATTTCTAATTTAAACTACAAAAATAAAACAACATTGTAAGCTGCAGCTTAATATTTTTTCTGTTTTGTTTCCCACTCACTGTAAATTAAGTGGAGGGGTCTATTTCATGAAACTTGGAGGTAAAAAAATACCGTGGTACACAGAGTGGTACACGTAGAATACATAAAAGGGGCGTGGCCAGAGACAAGAAATTGTTTTTGCTTCTGCAAGCTGTTGCTTCTGAATGAATTGCTTTGGGGGAGTGGCCTATGTGTTAACCAATAGAGTAGAAAATTTCTCAAATCTTCCACCTGTTGAATGTCGAGAATACACAAAGGGGGCGTGGCCAGAGACTAGAAACTGTTTTTGCTTCTGTGAGCTGCCGCTTTCGAATGAATTGCTTTGGGGGCGTGGCCTATGTGTTAACCAATAGAGTAGGAGATTCCTCAAATCTTCCAACTGTTGAATGTTGAGAATACACAAAGGGGGCGTGGCCAGATATCAGCGACTCATTTTTGTTTCTTCTGAATGAATTGCTAAGGGGCATAGCCTATGTGTCAACCAAGAGTGGGAGATTTTTCTAATTTGCCACTGCGTATCGATTAAACCCTTCCATTTTCCCCAGGTTTTGGTATATAACTTCTAAAATTTAGCCTGCGTCGTAACTTATGACATAAAAACATGCTGTTGGTACCTCTGATTACAAACATAATGTTAGTCAGTCTTTTATACAACAATCCGATAGTTTGATTTACGTTATACTCAACTAAATTCAGTAATTACATGCAGAGCAGTACCACCACCACAACATCTATCTACTGGAATTCAAATTTACTACTACGTACATTGGAAGTATTCTAGTACATTGTCATCACTTGGCAAATTAATGTTCAACTGACAAAAGTCGCTTGGAAAGTGCTTGTTGATTTACTACAAATGTAAAGTGACTTGCAAAATTGCATTCAATAATCTACTTTCTATACTGTTACGAACTATCTTCCACAACAATAAAATACATCTAAAATCTAATGGACTTTCAACAACTGTTAAGTGAACTAAAGGTAAACAAACTTTGAAAGATGATTGATTTATCAAATGTTATTTAAAAGTTTATTAAACTCATATCTCACCTGCATGTTTCTTCCTCGCTTTGATTTCTGAAAAATAGAAAATTCTTAGTAAAATGATACAGATAAAAATGAATAAATACATGGAAGTAATTTGAATGAATAGTTTGTGGACCGTGGACAGGATAGTTCAAGTTTCACCTGCCCAGTAATCAGTTAAAAATATCATTCAGCCAAGAAAGAATAGAGAAGTTTGAATAAATTAAGTTCTGTGACTCAAAACCAAGACAATAGAGAATTTCAATATTAGTGCAGTAAGAATCATATAACTTTGCAGCGTGTAGAGAATAAGAAGTCGTGCTTCATCAGACCCAATCTAATTGAAAGATACAATAGTCCTTTATTTGGCAAAAACTGAAGATGGTACCGAAATAAGAAAATAAATTAAAGAGTGCAATTACTAAAACTTCCAATCTATTATTTGAAAAAAATGTAATTTCAACAATAGGGTGAAAATATAAATGAAAACAGATTAATTTCCATTCCAGAAAATAAATTGACGTAATTTAGCAAATTCCTCAAAGCCCAATTGCGCAAGTGCTGTATGAAATTGTAATCAAACTCAACTTTCAATAATCAACAGCTGAGGTTGAGGTTCAAGAATTGAAAGACAACATAGTAATACGAGAAAATTGGAAATTATGTTGAAGTAAAGGAATATAAATAATGATAAAAAAGTAAAATATTCAACTTGATAACAACAAACATCTCAATGTTTCTATAAAATTATTATTATCATTTTCATCCTCAACTAGTCATATGACCAAGAGTTTCTTATGAAACAAGTACAATTATGAACTTTTTTATTGAAAATTATTTGATATAATTCTGCAATTACTAAATGAATTGCCAAAGTCTCAACTTGACAAAAATATTTTTTTTATGGAAAATGAACAGACAAAAATAATATAAAAAAACAGAAGGAAATTTATTTCAAACAGGATATTTATATCTGTTTTATTAATAAAAAATAAACAAGCAGCCACTCACCCAAAGTGTATTGAAATGCATTAGGATACAGACCGATTGAAAGCATGTCATCTTTAAACCAAAGTGCGTCTAGCTGGATGGTGCTAAGTAATAATGGTGGAATCCCTATGTCCACATTTGGTCGATTTTTGTGTGCTGCAAAGCATGCGGCATTTGCTTCAGCATACGAAGCATGCTGTGTGCAACACATAAAAATCGACCAAGCATAGACATAGGGCTTCAAGTGCAAAAAATCAAATTAACTATTATAATGTACAGACCAAGTGCAAGTGATAATCATGCAGTGAAATATTTTCAATGAATAGAATATAGAGCCTCAAAAGTTTTGTTGTACCTTTAAAGCAATCTATTAATAAAAGATTATGTTTTGTTGGTAAAAAGTCAAACAGAATAATGATACGCTCTTGTTTAATATTTACAGTTTAGTTAAGAATACGTATCTCTATCAATGATAACATACTGTCTTGTAAGTCAAGTTACTGATGATATAATAAAGAATTAAGGATTACTGTATGTATGCAGCTAGTCAAGTTATGTTCTAATAAAACCCGAGGTTAAATTCAATCATAGATAAAAGAGAATTTGAGCAGATAACAAGGACAAATGAGAGATTTTACTGATGCAGATGAAATGATTGTAGATTTGCTATGATTACATTCCAAAACAATAACAGAAATAAGAAACTAAGGAAATTTATTAGTGATAAGAACTTGTGCTTAAATATAAATCTACAGTCACGTTGTAGTCTATTATAATGCACTCTAATCTACTTATCAAATCAAAAATTGCTGTTTTGTCAGAAATTAATAAAACACAAATTATTACAAATCGAATCACCTCATTACTTGCCTTCCAGTGACAAAACTTAGGTTACCTATAAAATAAATAGAAAATTAATGAATATTATTTGAGCTTAGAGATAGTTTTTTAGTTAGTGGAGTTTAAAAAGAATAGCTTCAAGTAATTATTTAACTTCGGTAGAGAATTTTAAAAATATTTGATTAAAAAATAAAAACGTATGTTAGACAAATTTTTACAAACTGATGATTGTAAGACAAATTCACTAGTACTACTCGAGTTGAGGTTTTTACAAATTGATTTGATTGAAATAATTCTTTATTTTTTAATATACAAGCAGTACTACTTAGGAATTTGTAGAGAATCGAATGCACCAATAGATGTTATTGAAATTTACTAATACTATTCAAGATGGGATTTTTACAAAGTTTTACTTCAAAATTAATGATAAACAGATAAGTTAAAGGGTTAAACATAAAAAACAACTAACTACTGTAGTACAGATCAAGCTGATCTAAATTTGGGGAGATTTAATTTAAACCATTCGTAATAATTGAGATGTTGGATTCCATGATTATATAGAAATGTTAATCTACTTTGTTATTGCCTACACGGATTTGAAACTGATTGACTCGTACTTTCAGTACAACAAAATCACACTTTGTACTATCCCATTGTTATCTATTCATTGTACCACTTTTTTATTTTTTTCTCAACTTCAATGAACTCTGATAATAGAGGAAAAATTTCAATTCCAATTGAAAAATTTGAGCTGGTTGAATGTTAAGTAAAATGCGGGGTTTAACATTTAGTGAAATGTTAAATAATGTTGGGATAACGCCCCCCATCCCAAAATCCCAGCTTTTCACCCTCTTTTTCCTACTTCTAAATTATCTTCTAATCTCATGATGATTGAACAAACTCGACTCCAATCGAGATTTCGAGAATCGAGATTTCAATCAGGTTACACAGTTTTTCAACACCCACATCCCTAAACCAGCAACCTCTGCACCCCAGATTATTTCAAAATCTCGATTGCTCGTCATGTTCATCTCATTGAACATCATTACTGTAATCGAACATGTAACGAACGGGTCACTAAACATTGTCAATTCATCCATCCAAACAAATTTACATCGTTAATGAAATTTGTTTGACAACACAGCAACGATAAAACACATAAAATCGATAAAACACGTTAAATTAACTGTGAACACGTTTAATCAACTGTAAAACACATTTAATCAACGTGAACCTCTAGAGCCTATTGTTAAGTCCAATATTTTGTAATCCAAAAACATATAGCCTATACAGAACAGATTAAAACATCATCAACCATGCGGATGGTTAAAATTCTAGTTGGTTCATATGCAGAACAATAATAAATTTATTATCAATCTCCAAATCTAGATATAATCAATCACCATAGTGGTCGATTGATAATTTAACAACTTGACATGACATGTAATCAGTTATTATTACAAGCTACGAAAATCCAGAGAAAATGTTGTTCACAAATAATTAATTATTCACGTTGTTTTGAAAATTATTAGTAAGCTGGATTATATCGGTTGACACATAGAAATTCGGGTAATCCGGCTGTACTTGTTGAGTTACCTGAAAGTGTTGTATAAATTCTGACAAGCTTCAGCAGAGAGCATAAATTATATCGATATTATTGGAGTTAATAGGACAAAAGATAGGAAACCGTTCTAGAGTACCGTAATATAGGACAAAAATGTTTGTTCATGATTTATGTGTTTGAAATTTATCTTATTTATTACAATGGATTATGGATCCTAGGAAAAATTGACGAATATTATTGTTAGCTATGTTTCAATTAATTTTTTCTCAAGTTTTAGCCTACAAAGAGGAACTTATTCATTTTCGTAAAGAAAAGATGGGAATGAAATTTGAGAAATGGAACTTTTATAGAAATTCACTTTAGAGAAGCAAATCCGAATAGAGTTCAGAGAGTGGAGTTTCATGTTCAAGGAAATTATTCATTTATCCCAATGTAAATAACGTATTTTTATGAGTTACATTATTCATTGATTGATTTGATTCAATGTGGCAGTTTCAAGTGGAGGTAATTTTTATTGATATTTCATCTTAAACAAACATTTTACTTGATTTATCATCAGAAATCTGTCTAAAAAGTCGAACAGTACATGAGAAAAGTTAGATCTATTATGTCCCTGATAAATGTTTTTGGGTTCTTTTCAGTTAATTCACTACCATTCATTTTTCTCGGTTTCCGTTAATTCACTGCCATCAAATTGAAATTATATTTCCTTTAGCTAATTGTGTTAGTAAATATGTAGTAAATACCTGGAATGAAGTGATTTAGATGGAGACTATTCTGATGTTTATCGAATGATTTTGTATCGAATAGTTTACGATATAATATAATACAAATGTAATACAAACATTTTCGTTACAGCTTTAAAACTTCAAATTTCAAACATTTAGAATTTATTACTCAACTTGCTTTAAATTAATTCGCTTCACTGTACTTGAAGATGATATTTCCTTTTAAAATAGAAATTATATTTGACTCAAATCTAGGAGTTATTAACAAATTAATTCCACATAAAATGATAAATATTCAATCTACAATCAAATATTAGTGACTCAATGGTATGGTGCAAATGAATAACACAAAAATGCAACGTATTTTATATACAGTGGTTTATTCTGCCATCACACATATAGGAAAAAAATAATATACAACAAACAATAAAGACTACTCTACATGCAACTGTTATAGGAAAAAAGGTATTCAAGAGCATGCCACCACCAAATAACAAAAATACTCGTATAACAAGGAATTTACCATAGAATATTTTACACGTAAACAACATCAATCTACAATGCATTAGACTCTACTTTTGTTATTTTATACAGTGCAAATAATTTTAATCCCATGAATTTACTACAAAACTAGCATACCAACTCATTACTATAGATAATTTGCAAAACTTTCAAAGTAAATAATACTCATAGTGAGTCATGCAAACTGTACAAAAGTTACAAATTGAAATTGTAGTACTGTATTAGTGATATAAATATGTGCAAGAAGACTGTACAATTTACAAGCAACATTGATTTCAACATAAATAAGAATAAAAGAATGAATTCAAACGAGAATAAATAATGAATAAAGACTTGGGATCACAACATAAAACTGGATCGTTCATTGATAGAATCAATCACAATTTTTTTCCAGTTTCCGAAGTTATAATAATATTGTGTCAAATATTGAGATTTTAGTTGATAAAATTTGACATCTATCAAGAGAAAAAATTGAGAAGGAATACATTGCAAGTTTGAAGTTTACTATAGCTTATTATATTTCTTATATTCATTAATGGAATGTTAATTATTATTAGCTATCCATGACAGGCATGAAACAACTTGATGTCTCATGAACATTGTAACAAAGAAAGAAAAATTTTCACATTCATAAATAAAATGGCAAAGTTCTATGAAAATTTATATTTTCCATTTATTTACATGCAAAAAATGTGACAATTAAACACTTGGCAAATATTCTTACACTATCTCACTTTAGTGAATGAATTGCATCATTTTATGATGGTTAACTATGTTGGATTCAACATTCAATTCAGCTTTTAAAAAATACGGCTTTCCGAAGCATTATAAAAATCTTGAGAAACTTGTTACTTAATTGATCTGAAAAAGTTCAAAGCTGATAATGGTTTAAACAACAAATAGCAGAACTTCCTTCAATATAGACTTTTTCTTAATTTTCCTTAATTATTGATCAAAAAATTATCAGTACAATAGTTGTCCATTGAATAGCAGTATATATCACAGTTCAGAATCATTTTTGAACATAGCGCTAATTTTTAATACAGAACGAAATAAATAAGCATCTTCATTAGATTCAGATATAATATAAAAAACATTAACTTGTTGTTGTCGATTATAGCTCTGATATAGAACTCTATTTTATTTCCTGTAATATTGTTGAAAGCCAATAACGTTGAATTGAAAGAGATAAATTTATCATTAAAAAAGTTAAAACCTATGAAACATTTTCACAATTTTACACTACTTGGATTAAAATTCTATATTAGTAAGTAAATTCCATAAAATAACAGGATACTTCACATCCTTGCAAAATTTTCATCTTGGCTTCAATTCAGTATTCAATAACGGGAGTACAAAACAAACGTTTCCATAAAAAAGCTGAATTAATTGAAGCATCAATGATTTTATTTGAAGAATAATAATTATGTTCAGCTTTTGAAGCATTCCCTTACTATTACTATGTAAATATTTTGCTCTTTGGAGCAATTAATAAAATATTATAGTTATTTATACCTCATAATTTGTGACAAATTTACGGTTTTCTTACAGATATAATTGAAACTTATTGAGATCAAAACCTTTGTTCAATTCATATGACATTGCCGACAATTTTCGGTTTCTGCATTGAATTGAAAGTATTGAACTTTTTTGGCGTAATTGACAACAGTTTACTGCCCATGCTCTTCGGTAAAGTGGACGACTTATGTCGGAAAGAGATGCGAGTCTTCCTATTGGCTGAATACTCACTGCGAAACGTATCGGCTGATACGGCCGTGTCTTTATTCGTCTGATACTGGCGTGGCTTTCTCCCACTGTGATCTCTCAGATTCGGATCCGCTCTGATGAAATGAAGAAAATGATGAAAAATCGAAATCAAGAAATATCGAGCAGCTAAGATAAGAGGCTGAAGTGCTGATATCAATCATCAATCAATTAAGCCAAAACAACAATAATACAAAATGAGTACTTGAGTAAATGAGTAATTGAGAACACTCAATTATGACACATTAATAAAAATCACTGAATCAAAAATGCATTATATAGATTCATTTCATAGAAATATTTATTGTATTCGAGAGTAGATAAAAAAGAAACTTTGAAACTTATATCTAATCCTTTTCTAATCGACATCGGAAACAAAGGACCATTTTTCTTAATTTTCTTTTTGATTTCTTTCCCCAATTCATACTATTTTACTCTGTATGTCCAATATCTCTCTTCCCCTCTAAAATCCGAGCGTTTGTATGTAAATTACGGTAAACACTTCAACCAAAACCATGTAAATTTATCAAAAGATACATAGGGTGATCTTCAAGCCCAAATCTTATGTTTACAGAACCTATTCAAATATAATATTATCTACTTTACCACAAATACACACTCACCTGCATCATTGTGTGCCTTGAAAACATGTTAAGTTAACTCAAATATTTTATTTCAGATAATATGCTATTTTCCAGGAACTTTCATGAGACAGATGGTCTGATCTGGAGGCATCGATTGATGTCTCATCTTTTTAGTTTCATCTTTGTTTTCATAGTTTTCGTTTTATTGATGCCTTTTATTATTTGAATTGTGTTATTACTTAGTATCAATAACATTTTAAATCATTTGGATGTAATGCACCCAACAGCATGCAATTTATGAAAGCAGATAGACAATGATGAATACATTTGAAAATAAAGTAACATTTATTTTTTACCTTCTTTACCTACCTGGTAACTCATTGATTAATCAAATCAAACTTATGAAATATAATCAGCTACTTGTAATTTAATCAGTTAAAATTTTATGAAACTTATAAAGTAAGGTACTTTTTTATTTATAATCTTATTTCAATATTTATTTTACTTCGATTCTTCTCACTTGCATCATTCTCAAAGTCGCCAGATTCACCCTTACTCACAGGCAATAGCCTATGTAAGGGGTACTTCTCACATAACACATCAAAATACGTACATAGTTGCTTAGCATAAGAATAATTTTAAGAGTGATATTGTATTACACTGTACTTATTATTATCTAAAATTTTATATTCATTTTCTTATTAAGTGTTTGAGGAGAGTATTTGAATTATTTTCGAACAAAAAATTATAATTTGATTGATATTTAATTTGAAATAAATAGGACTCAGCTTGATGTGATTGTTTTCACTTACCATACACTTGTACCAGTAGATTGTAAATTTCTTCATGACCAAACTGCATAGCCAAATGCAAAGGAGTGTATCCCTGCAAAATAGATGAAAACAAACGTATTGAGCTAGAAATATTCAACAACAATTTTAGATAATAACATAATAATGAACATTATTGTATTTTGATAAAATATCCAAGAGACCATACAAACAATAGATCAGAAACATCACTTGATGCAACAGTAAAAAACAACAACTTTGTAGAACAAATATCAATGATTCCGATACATTATTTTCTATATTATTTTCCTTATATCTATTACTTGTATAAAATAAATTAATTCAATCATGACAAGAATTTTGAAGCTTGAATAATATTGAAAACCATTCTAACATCAGTTTTAAACTCAACAGAACTATATCATTTCATTCTTCTAGATCTATTATATTACTTAGCATTGCTTCTGTATTGGAGTTTAGGGTAATTATTTCTGATTATTGATATTTAGGGTGGTTTAAGGTTGATTGATTCAAAATAAAAGTACAGTATCAATAACAAATACAATAAATTTAAATTATGAAGTCAATATAGTATTCGGGTTAGAGAAACCTAATGCTGCCATCGTACCTGACTTGCTACCTGATTAAATCTCATCTAAACCCTCCTATTGTTTATCCTTACTGCTTTGTATTCATTTCAAATATATTCATTGTACTCAAATATAATATTCTAATACAGATGATTTGCTCAGCATTATAGTATTACTTGCTAGTTACTTAATGTTTCCCTCCTCCAAACTAAATTTTTACTCTCAAGTGAAAATGAATAGAATATTATTCCAAATCTCAAATATAAATGACGAAAATCGAGACCTATTGAGTTACAATTGTCTGAGACTGTCCATTAGAATATAGAGACAAATAAGATAATAAAACCAAACCGAACTGAGTGAAGTCCGATCAGATAGTGAATGTTTTATTGAGTCGCGACTAGTACAATGAATAATGCCATCAGAGGAATTGAATTAGGTCTTTGTCTTCAGAACAAACAATGGGATGGCTCTTTCGATGGCGTTCAACCATTATTATATCTATTTATTTCACTATTTACGCAACCTCATCTCAGCTAGTATATACGTAGATATTTTATGCATTGTTTGCAATACACACTATATCTATTTATTCCACCATTTATACGTGTTAAACCCAGCTGGTATACAGGTACTGTAGATATTGTGTGCATTGTTCCCTCACACTATATCTATTTATTCCTACATTTATTCATTTTGAAGCCAGCTAAAATATATGTAGATATTTTGTGTAGGTCACCAGGAGTTTCACAATTCTTCTTTCATTTGGTATGCAAGAGTTAGATGAGAGATAACCCCAAATTCCTGGTTGACTGTATTCTGTATATATAGGTAGAAAGTTAGAAATGCTTATGTCTTTATCTAAAAATCTGAAAATATAGACGTAGAAGCCTGTGAAACAAGTAATGGACGTTGATTTCCTATGTGAAAGTGATCCATCAAAACAAAGATGACATAGAGGAGGGAATGTTCCCAGTTTGGAAATATAGACGGATAAAGAGTAATAACTGAGTGCCAACATGAGTTATATTAAGTTAATTCAACTTGAGTTGAGTTCATGACAAGTGTTCACTCGAATGTTTGTCCAAATTGAGAGTTTTGTATCATTAGAAATATTCATCAAAACTTTATAAACCAATAAAGCTTAAAATTAATGAATTTGAAAAATATACTACACTATAATTCATTCTAAGCAGAAGCAATCTATTTCAGGAAATTCTCTGTAAATAATATTAAATCATTAGTCTTGACCAAGTTCTTCCTGTGAACTTTTGGACTTTGTTCAGAATTGGAAACGATTAGAAGTACAGGGCACGAGATTAGTAGAAGATGTCCACACAGTCTGACATAATCATAAGCAGAAGAGGAAGAAAAAGAAGAAGAATGAGGAGAAAAAGGAGAAATACAGTCTAAGCTCTAAGTGAGTCTGAGACAAACACTAGCCAGATAGTTCAAATTTGAAGGCACGATTAGTAAATGCCAGTCGGGGTGCATAAACCGTGGAAACAAATCTAAAATTAGCAACCACTCTGAGAATATTATTCATTGCTACTTTGAGTTATTGGACTCAAAGGAAAGGTGCAAAAACCTCCCAGGTGGGTTGAGGGATATGATTTTTGAAGGTATAGATTTCGAGATTCGGCCATAAATGATTAAATACTTCCTAGACCTTCAACACAGAATAGAAACAAAATGTTACACAGTACTTGGTTAGTGAATATTTAAAAGTCCAAGTTGAGATCATTTTCAATGAGTCTTTTAATCTTGTTCATCGTTCACTCTAGGTAATGTTTGACTTCTCTACACAGTAAATTTTGAACATTTTCTATGCCTAAACAGTATTTTTATCATCCTGGCAAATATCAAGTACTAATATTATCCTGGGCGATTAATGGCTAATATCCTGGTTACTTTAAGTACATCCCAGGTGATGGGAGGTTTTATGATTCACTTTAAAATTTTCACTATCAACACCTACACGTTTTCCTAAGACATATTTTACTCCTCCAACTTTTCTCATCCTTCTTTCCTTTTCTCTTCTTCTTGTATTTCGTCATGCATGTCTGTTTCCTTTTCATGCCATCTCCATCATCTGCTAATGATCTGTTTGGTAAACATCAAAGAGGAATTGGGAATGATTCGGGTTCGAATGAATGAATGCGGAAATAGAGTTTTAGGAGAGAGAAAAAGAAGAGGAAAAAGAAAAGAAGCAAAACAATGTAAAGGGAGAAGAAAGTGTGGAAGACAACGTGCAGGAAAGAGCCTGTAACAAAAGGAGGAGAAGGGAGAAATGGAATCAGAAAACGAGGAGAATAGAAAAAGATGGAAGATGAAAAATCAAGAGAAAAATAAATGGGAAGGGAACTAGGAAAAGATGGGAAAGTAAAAAGGAGATCAAAGGAACGATGGAGGCAGATAACGGAAGACAAACAGAGAGAAGAAGTACGAAAATGAGAGGCACAGGAGACGTGCAAAAGAAATGATCAAAAGAAGAGATGTGGAAGAATGATGAAAAAGGAACTGGTGAGGAGATTAGAATAAGATGGTAAAGACAAGATAGGCATAAGAAGGGAAAGAGAAGAGAAAAGACATGGAGAAGAAAAAGAAAAGAAGAAGAAGAAGAAGAAGAAGAAAATGAAAAGAAGAAGAAAAAGAAAAAGAAGAACAGGATAAGGAGGATGAAGAGGAGGAGTAAGAGGTGGAGGAGGAGAAGAAAAATTAAAAGATAAGTGAAAAGTAGGCGTTCTTGTAAATGTTTAACAGTTTTAAACTAATAACGACCATTTGGCTTCTTAGCCAAACAAACAAACCGGTGACATTTCAAACGACCCGAAACTTTTCTTTTGCCACCACTTTTCACACTTCCTCCTCCTCCTTTCTCGATCATCTTTAGCACGCACTAAAGCCATTCGTTCATTAATCTTAGCTACTCTTTACACCTTTCGCAGCTTTTCCCCGCCTCCTTCTGCGACTGCTCTTTGTGACTGTTTCGAAATTCGAACACGATCCCACTTTGTAGCGAACAGAGCGGCCGAAAATAATTTTCATTTCGCTTCAATGAAGCGGCGCGGCGCGGCCATTACTCATTCTAATCGCAGCTAAATGTCTGGCTGCTGCTCACTCCTGTTCTACTAAAAGTAGTTAGTTTAGTAACTAATATGCTTTGTCCTAAATGAAAGGTAACGTGATTAAGAAGAGCTGTGCGGAGACGACAGGGCGAAAGCAAGAGAAAAGAGGAGAAAAAAACGGGGAAGACAAAGAGAAAAAATGGATGAATAAAAGGAAGAACAAATGTATGGAATGAAAAGGCAAGTTCAAGTGTGAGTTGGTTTAATGACATGATTTTTGATAATTTAATGGTTTTTTCAATTAATAAAATTCTTTTTTCCATTAATATAATTCTTTTTTCAATATTATAGTTCCAATAAAACTAGTTGTCCCTTGGCCTGGTGCTCAAGAACCACTCACTAGAAACGTTTTTGTCTGAAAGTCCGATGTCCGAACAGCTGACCATTTCATTCAATGATGCTAACATTGAATCAAATGATCAGCTAACATTGAATCAAATGATCAGCTGTTCGGAAATTGGACTTTCTGACAAAAAAGTTTCTAGTGAGTGGTTCTTGAGCACCAGGCCAAGGGACAACTAGTTTTATTCAAACTATTATATAATTCTTTTTTCAATTAATATAATGATTTTTACAATAATTATTGATATAATCATTTTTTCAATTAATATCATGATTTTACTTCTACTTTACTGTAGAAGTACAAGTCAAAAGTAGTATCAAATCTAATTTCGGAAATTTTGAGAATATGAGCCTAATTTTTGAAAACACGGATACGAATGTCATTGGCAGCAAAATTAATCGACGTAAAGCGAATGCTCATGTTACACAACCTGTCCTGGTTTTGACACCATTATAACAAGTCTAAACTTTTATGAAATAATAGATAACAGTACATTTTCATCAACTCAGAGCTGGGCTGTTGTACACTTGGAAAAATCAACCGCATCCGCTAATTCTATCTAGCTCAATGAAATTAAGCTCTTATATTACCGTTACGTCTCGAAACTTATAAATGGGAAATTTTTAATAAGCTTATAATTAAAACATGCAGAATCTTCAATTGTGTCACTTTCAGATGTCAAGTTCACGGCTGAGAAAGAGTGTAAAGTTACATTTTGCAATGACAGCTTGAAATCTAGAAAAGTGTACATGTGAATGCAATTTGATTCAAGTTGATTCAATCTTTCACGATTTGATTCGCTCATAAATGGTGGATATGGTTATACACGAGAATATTGTATATTAACTGGTCACTCTGTCACTCAATTTATTTTGTAATTGAAACGAACAAGGTATAAGATATAAGCGTACATGTCACTGAAGATAACTTTGGATGATTTATCATTTATCCTTATAAAGTGAAAAAATTGAAACGATCTTAATTTTCTCGTGTATTGACTGTAAGCAGAGATGATTGAGTAATTGATAATCTCCTTTTCTGTGCTGTAGTCAATCGGAAAACACCATTTATTGTATTAATTTCAAATTATTCAGCCAATAATAGGATTTAATGTAGCGTACAAATAGTAAGCGTACTGTTAATGGTTAATAGTATTATTTAATGGTTAATAGTAAATTTAATTAAGCATACTATTTAATGGTTTGTACTCAAGATCCAATTCTGCTTTATTTTTTCACTTTTTCAGATAAATGTGATTAAAAATTATGAATGTATTATTGTGTTTCAAATTATACATTTTATGTTTGAAATGTATGATCATAGAAACACAAGACTTCCTAATCTAACCAAGTCTCATCTGTGGTATGATGTATACCATGTATTTCTTGAACGTTTCTAGATTCAACTAGAATTCTAATTCAAACTGTATGGAGTTTAATATTGACTAGTATATCTCCTTCTTCGTAATTTAGTGGTAAGTGGAAAATTATCTTAACGGTACTCGATGAGTAAAATCACAAATAGAAAATCACTCACATAGACATAACAATTTCAAAGATAGAGAGAGACGGCAGTATTGGTTATTGGACATCCTCCTCCCTCAAAACTTTTAACCCTCACACTTTAAACCTAATTAATTTCTATTCACCCTTTCGATTCCGTGCCAACTTCACACTTTCAATTTTAATTTATCTCCAAAGCTGCACAAATGTTCTTTCCAATATAAAAAGTTCAAAAATCTGTATAAAGATCTACTATATAGTTGGAAGTTTCAGATAAATAAACGAACTAGAAAATTGAATCGATAACTACAAAATAGTTATACAATGTACATAAAATAGTTAGTTATATACTGTAACATATACAGTTGTCTGATACAGAAATAGTTATATTGGAATAATTAAATATAGATTATCCTGACACAAGGTCACACATGTTTCAAAGTAGCCTGCATTCAGTAGCTGAATGAGAACCCCGGAAATCAGGGTCTGTCAGTCTCATAATCTCATTTGTCCGACTATATTAGAAAATCATCCCTCTTTTCCGCTCTCAAAAACACCCCTTTCGAATTTTGAACTGAAAAAATTAAAACTTGACACCCGAAACGAGAGTGCTACCCCAGTTTAGATTATTAGACAATAACACTTTGTTGAGATCACACTTACACCATATGTGCCGGATGGCCTCCCGAAGAGGGTCCTAGTTTCAATTACTGTTGTTTAAAAGAAGAAATCACGAGTGGGGGAAGAAAAGGCTCAATTTAATAGGAAGTACAGTAGTTTCAAGTTCATTTGATTTCAAGTTGATGGTTTTTGAATTATTGTTTTTCCTAGATGCAATTTCAACTATTTATTGACGTGTTAGTTGTTGCTATTATGTCATAGCCATTCATGAAAAGTAATTAAAGTAAAGTAATAAAATATTAAGTAATTAAAGTAGTAGTAAAGTAATTGAATTTATTAATCAAATCCAGCTTTTTCATCATCACTTTTTCTTTTTTGAAAGTTTTTCTTCATAGTTTCCTTTTTAGTCTTCTTCCTAGTCTTCCATTGTTCCAGTCATTCCTCTTCTTCTTTCTTCTCTTTCATTCCTTTTCTTAGTTCTCTTGCTACTAGTACTTGATCCTATTTATTTATTCATCTTTTTCTTCTCATTCTACCTAGTAGACTTCTCCCTACAAGTTATTTTTCCCCTTCTTCTTTTTCTAACCATCTTCTTCTGCTTTCTTCTTTTCTTAATTTTCATCAACATAATCATAATCATCACCTTTATCTTATTCTTCACTCTTCTAATACCTATTTTTTCTCTCCCTTCTTATTTGCCAACTTCTTTCTCCTCTTCTTCTACTCCATCCTTCTCTCCTTATTTTTTCTCTCCCTTTTCTTCTCCTTGTTTTTCCTCAATCTTTCTTGTCTTCTTTTCCTACCTCAACACCTTCTCTTTCTTGTTCTTTATCTACATCTTTTTCATAGCTTCCTACTTCATCATCATCATCTTCTTCTTCTCCTCGATAAGAATTCTTCTTTTTCTTCCCCTTCTTCTTCGTTTTCTTCTCCCCAATCTTCTCCTTTTATTATTCTCATTCATCCTTCTTCTTCCTTCCTTCATTCCTTATTCTCATTCCTTCTTCTTTTCTCGATAAATTATTATTTTTCTTCCCTTCTTCTTCTTTTCCCTCTCCCCAATCTTCTTCTTATTTTTATCCTCCTTCATCTTTAATTCCTTCTTCTTTTTTCTTCTCTTTCTTCTTCAGCTCCTTCCCAGCCACTCAACTTCCTTTCTTCGACAAACTCGTTAATCTTCCTCTGTTGAATTATATTATTATTATTTATTATTCAGATTGAGCAACGAGAGATAAGATAGAGAGTAGATTGGGAGCTGCGATGGCGCCAACTCGCCTGAATGATGCAGATAGTGCTGATTTAGACGACGCAGCTCGCTTGCATGCTGCTGATTCATACCTAACCCGCTACCTGGAGAGCACGATAGTGCATATCCGTCCTTAAATCTTCTGCCGGTCTCCTGGACTCCCAGCTACTTCTTCCTTTTCTATCTTCTATTCTTCTATTTCTTTTTCTCCTGCGTCATTTTCTTCTTTATTAATTCACTTATCCGTTTCTACTTTATTACTCTTTTCCCTTCTCTATAATTATATTTGTGATATTCTCTTCTTTCACTTCTCCTCTTATAACACTTCATTTGCTGTATTTGTTTCTTCTTCAACTTCTCCCATCCTTCAATTTATTTCTTCTTCTTTTCCTTCTTTTTCTCTTTATCTAACGCTTGTGTCTATCATAATTATTTTGCTCTTTTTTCTCTCCTACTTAATCTTCTATTGCTCTTCCCTTTCTTGTCACCTTGATTTTTCTCTTTATTCTTGTTTTTTTTTCTCTAATTTTTTCTTCTAATTTTCTTATCTTTTATCGCTAAACTATCTTACTTATCCGTTGTTGTTCTTCTTTTTCTACTTACTTTCTTGTTTATGTTATTCCCTTTCCATCCCATTTTTATCCTCACCTTGTTCACCTTTGTACTCATCTTTAGCCTTTCTATTTCAATATTTTGTCCCATTTTTCTCTTTCGTCCTCTACTTATTGTTCATCCTCTTTTCCCCTCATTTTTGTCTTCTTTTCCTTCTTCAACATCTTTTTTTTACTTCTTTTCACGTCTCTTTCTTATTCAAAAACATTTATTATTTTTCTTTTTCACTTCTCCTTCTTTTTCACTTCTTCTCCTCCCTCAACATCTTCTCTTTCTTTTTATTACTCCTCTATCTTTCCCCTCATCTTCTTCTCCCAGTCCAGACGACCAGTTCTATCAACTGATATCTCTTAATTTTCATCGGGAATTTCTCCACGTAGCTAGGCCGTTGTCTTTTGTCGCCACCTTTACTTATTTATTCCTTTTTCCTCTCCTTTCGTTACTCCTTTCGCGATTCGATGAAATTCTCTTTAATGAATCTTCCACAGCCTACAGAAACAAAGTTAGCTGTACGAAGGTCTATAGCATGTATTTACTCTGAACTCTAAACACTTCTACTAAGGCTAGGCGTACACCAGTTAGTCAAGACAAGACAAGACGAGATTAGTCACGGTTAGTCTCAGTAATTCACGTAGTTGCTTATGAAGCAGCACTCACTGATGCAATGACTAATCGGTGTGTGTTGCTTCATAAGCAGCTATGTAAAGTACTGTGACTAAACGTGACTAATCTCGTCTTGTCTTGACTAACCGGTGTACGCCTAGCCTAAGGGTTCGTCCATTTTTCGTGTCTAAAATCAGAAGAAAGACCATCTCATTGATTGAAATTGAAACATTTTTTATAGAATATCCCCTAACGTGATAGTGATTGATCTTTTTTGACATTCGTCAGAAATTTGTCAGACTATCCATTTCAACCACTCGCCCTCACAACACACACCCGTACACACACACACACACACCCGCACACAAACGAATTTATATAACTTTTAGTGCACCATCTGTACATTATTATTCACCCCTTTGATAATAGGGGAGGTGGTGTGCCGTAAACAGAGCTGCAATATACCCTTGCCAAAATACCCCTCCTATATTATAGAAGTGTGAATGGAGGGTTTACTTCCTAACCCCATTTTCAGGCTATTGTCATCTCTTTTTCAGCAATCACACAAATGCAAATGCAATTCACTACAAAGTCAAAAGCCGAATATTTTATTGCTGTGCGGTGAATGCACTTTGTCATAGTGCAACCCTTTCTTCCTACTCGAAAATTGAAACTAATCCGACTTTCAATCAATACAATCAGTCAACGAGGTGCAATGCAATGTATTTTCCATTAACTTTATGTAAATGAGAACTTTTTGTTTATTAGTATAAATGATTTGTTGCATTGAAATTTTCTTTTATTAATGAGTTATTATTTTTATTATTGATAAACTTTTTTGTTATATTTTCTAATACATTGCAAAATGTCTTACAATCTTTAATATAGTGATATGGCAGAGCTAGAAGGAATATTGTTCGATCTACAACTTTAAAGTTTATTCCCAATTCTTCTTCAAATAAATATCATCAGATCACATTAGAAAAACCCATCAGTTTTTCTAGAAAAAAATTGCATCATCTCACTATCCTCTGTAACAAAGTATCTGTAGAACCTTTCTATTTTTGTTATTAGGTATTTAGGTTAAGGTATTTTTGCTCTCTTCTTATCTGTTTTATTGAGTTGATAACTGGAAAAATAACAGAGCAAAATCGATTAAGAAGTCAATCAATGTCCATTTACTACTTTCAACTCTATCACTTTCTATTCACTTGACTCAAAAAATACTGTGACTTATACTTTGGATACATTTAACATCTGTATCAGCGTAGCACGTATGAGATAGGAAATAAGATGTATTCCGATACGGAAGTTACATCTATTCAAGTTGTAGGAGGAGCAAAAGGAAGAAGAGGAGGATAAGTGGAACTAGGAACACTAAAAGGGTGGAAGGAGGAGAGAAAAGGAAAGGAGGAGAAAAAAATGAGGATCAGATGCAAGACAAAGGAGTGGGAAGGAGACGAGAAGTAGGATGATGAGGAGCGAAAAGGAAAATAAAAGAGGAAGAGAATAGGGAGAAGGATGAGAAAGATAAAGAGAAAGAACAGGAGAAGGAGGAGGAGGAGGAGAAGGAGGAGGAGGAGGAGGAGGAGGAGGAGGATAAGGAGGAGGAGTAGATGGAGGAGGAAGAGGAGGAGGAGGAAAAGGAGGAGGAAAATGATGATTAGGTGTAGGAAAATGGAGAGAAAGAGACGAGGAGTTATAGGATGAGGAGTGAAAAGGAGAATGAAAAGAATAGGAAGTAGGAAGAGGGAGAGGAGAAGTGAGAGCAGGGAGAGGAGGGGGAAGAAGAGGAGAAGTCAACGAAGAAAGAGAGGAGTAGATTACAGTCCATAGCAATAAATTTGTTGTGCTTTAATTATTTCAATTCATTGCAGCCTTCTCGTATTGGTGACTAATTATGTTCTGCATTGAACCTACCCCCTCCCATTCGTTCTCCTCAACCAAAATGCAATGGGAGAACAACAAAAACAGCAACACAACTCTATAAAAGATCCCACCCCTTTCATCTAACAATTCATCAAAGCCCTCAGCCCTCCAAAAATCAGACACAATAATGAGAGATAAAATAGTGACGGCACGTTATATTAGAAATGCTTGTCAATCGTGGTACGTGCATGTGAGTTTAAGGAAGAGAGATAAGGTAAGTATACCTTACTCCCTCCAGCAGTCCGTAAGTTAATCTTACGTGCTGGATTGTATATTCTCATTCAGATTAATTTTGTTTTGTTTATTATTTTGTACAATAGTGTATGGTTGTTTTTTCTGAAATGTTTGTATATTCATATTATATATATATATTTGTATTTGTATAACTGGTATTGAGAATAAAATTCAATTCAATTCAAAGTGAAAAAGATTGAAAGTCACTGAGAGAGTGAGTTTTAATTCAAAATTAATGGTCGAATAATATGGATTATTATCATTAGATAGATACATCAGATATGAGAGGAGGCTATGGTATTGTAAAACACATGGAAATTCTACTATACAATATTATTATTAGTGAATCTCAACTTTTTAGACGCTTAACAAAATAGAACTCCAACCTCTTTGAAAGCTACATTAAATGGAGATCATATCAACAAAATATTAATTCTTAGTGAGCACAAGGTATGTATCATAATTGCATTTATTTTTAAGAGAACGTGGTTAATACGTCAGTTATTGTAAAATGATATTAGAATTTCATAAGTTTAGATGATTTGGCTTTCCTGATACTCAACTTCCCTTTTATTATAAACTGTGATATAATCTTCACTTATAATTATAATATTAGTATAAACTTGAAAGTTTATGAATAAATTTTCAATTCGAAAATTTGTAGTTGGAAAGCGAATTTTCCAGCCGCAGGGAGCTCACTAGTAGGCCTATAATGAGTTCCCTTTTCCGGAAGGGGAAAAGGGGTATCCAGGCTTAGTGATCCACAATTCGAAAAAGCTTTCCATGAGAAAGGGTGTATTTCGTGTGTTTATAAAAGTGACAGAGAGAGAAATAGAGATAGATGGATAGATAGATCGATAGAGAGAGAGAAAGAGAGCGGGCGTTACATCGAAGAGAGAATTAATTTGTCGATTAAACAACTGCCGTTTAATGAGATATTTCGAAACGTATTGTAAACCCAGCCCCTCCTAGAATTAAGGGCTAAAAAGGGGAAATTTGCCCCCTGGATTTAGGGGAAAATAACCCCCTTCCCCAAGCATTATAACGTCACTCATTGGTAGTGGTTCCATTGTTTTGTATGATATGCGTTTCCTCCCCAACAAAATTTATTTACTAGACGGAGATAATTTTATATGTACCGCTTTAGGTTGGGGGTGTTCCTCCCTAAACTGGGGAGGTTCTACCCACATTATTACGCACAATACACTGTCCCATTCTCACTAATTCTCCCAATGAGAAAATTCGCAAATTTCCTCACTGCTTTTCCATTGGAAAATCCTCTCGAATTTTCCGCATAGCCTCGCTTCGTTTCCGATTTTCAATACATTTATTTTCTGCTGACGTGTTGCATTTTATTAATGCTGCTGGCTTCCAATTATATTATTGAAAGCGTTGAAACGTTAATGAAGCCGGGAGTAAAAAGAGTTGATGCGGCCTCGAGAATTAATGAGTGAGTGGGCAGTATATCCTGTATGAATAAAATTGAGGTTATTCTCTCACATGCATTCACGTATGAATTAGCGGTCAATTTGCAATTAACTATGGGGTATTCCTGCTGAATATATTCAACTCTATTATTCAGTTATGAATTCGTTTCATTCTTCACGATTCATAGACTATTCATTTAATTTGACTCTTGGCATTAGATAGATAGATGGATAGATAAAGATATATATTACAGTCTGACCGTAGAGTACGATGACATAGAATAATATCTCTATCTATCTATCTATCTAATAGCATCAAATTGAATGAATCTGATTATAGTCACCCTTGTTAGGAGATAGAATGAAGTGCAGTTAATTTAATCATAGACTTCAACTTTAATTAATTAAGAGAAGAATTGACTTCGTCACCATGAAAATTGGATTTCCCAGAAATACCACGATCAACTATTCTACGGCAAACCAAGTGGTTGAAACTTAGTTTAGTAGTAAGTTAAACTCACTTGTTATATATTATTACTATTGTCATTTGATTCTATAAAAAAAATAATAATAACGATAAAATAAGGTAATATGAATAGTACAGTGGAGTGATAATAATTTTGAAAACACCACACACAATTATCATGAAAGTTTCCTGACAATTACTCGCCACATCATCCAAGCAGAACCGCCAGGAAAACCACGAAACCCTATTTGAAAAGCCAGAGGGAGAGTTTCGAGTTTTCGGACTCACCTCAAAATGGTGGAAATCAAAAAGCAGTTCAAAAACCCGGATAGGAAACTTTGTTAAAAGTCCACAGACCGGCAAAACGAGAAAACAATTGCCAATCCTACCGCTAAATTGCCAACAATGCAATAACACACTGTTTCATTCAAACCCTTTTATCCCAACCATAAACAGTAAACACCCTTTACTTGTTTTTGCGTGGTACTTAAAATATTTTCGGTATTATGAAAGTACAGAAATCATTGTGTTATCATTTGATAGTATTCAATTACTGAGAACCCATAGAATACTTTTTTTAGAGTAGCAATATAGAGTAAAATCAAAAAGGGAGCCTTTTGAAGCATTAATGTTGGGTTGCACAAACCGGGATCAACTGGTTTTCCCGTTTGATTAGCATTGTACTGATCCTGGATTAAAACTGATCTTGCTTGGTGCAACCCAACTTTAGATTCGCATGTACCACAAGATTTATCTACTAATTATCAATAAAATTCTAAGAAATAGATAGTGAAAGTTATAATGCCATTAACACAAAAGAGAAATAGTTTCAAATTAAATACCCAGAAAATACTAATTATTACTAAATACAAAGTTCATACATACCCCGTTCTTCAGAAGACAATTGATTCCAAAGAGAAGTAGAATAGCATGGAAAAGAAAAGAAGAACGATTAAAACATCTTGAAATCACAAGTGAAAAATAGGAAACAAACATTCATAAACAATTATTATAAACATGAGCTTGTCAATATTTTATGAATATTAATTAAGATCGAGAGATGGAAAAACCAATACAGTATTTGAAAAATTATTTCCTCAAATATCCAATGAATATGAACTATAAATTGTAAAATCTACAGAGTTTGAATAATATTATACTTACTATACAATTAAGTGTCAAAATTTCATGACTCAGGCTACTATCATTCTTGAAATTTTGTAACGAAACTTTCATGTTACAATACCATTACTTTTATTTAATTCAAAAACAATCTACATGGTCCATGATCATTACTACAGTACCTTGAGAACACATGGATACAATTACTTCACCTTCGAAACTATTTAAAAGTATACAAAAATATAACAAGACTTGCTGGATATGCTAGATACTATAACAAGTATTATTAAAAACCTTAATAAGACTAAAGGATACTAGTTTTGTTGACTCCTTTTACTAAAAACATTATTGCCCGTTATTATTCATGGTTATTTAGAAGATATTCAATCTATTTGTTATTCTCTTTACCTACATTAAACAATCCCCCGTGCATGAAAGTATCTAATCAGAGCAATCCAGCAATCTGCATCAATCATTTCGGAGCTATGCTACAACTCCATTCAAAATTTATTTAAAAAAAAACCAAGCCACTCAATTTCATACCAAGTTATCCAATTTCAAAGGCAACCTGTATATTGAGACATAAACATAAAATTTTACGGGGTGTTTGCACCAATAATTTCCAACACAATCTTGAGTGTTGAAAATGATCCAATCATTGCCGACTACATTCTCATTTCGCTTGATAGAAAAATGAGAGTTTGGTCTCAAAAGGTGTCAAATTATCTCACCGATTGAACCGCAAATCGTCAATATGCAATAACGATCACTAGAAATATCAGCAGATTATTCGATAGCGTTATCAATCCGGTTCCAATAACCGTTAATTCTCCGATCAAAACAAATGTAAAGGTACTCAACTTATATAGAGTTGGAACGTATTCTCCATAAAATCCTGACGCCAAAAAAAACCCCAGTTAATTCTTCAATCGAAACAAATGTATCAATACTCAACTTGATTTGAATTTTTAAACGTTTTTCTTCATTACATCTACAGTTGATCAGTTAATTCTTCAATCAAAACAAACGTAAACACTCAAACATGCTGAAACGTTTTCTTCATTACATCTCAATCTCATACTAGAAGAAAACAAATTTCAAAACTTATTTACTACAACAACCTAATTACAGAACGTATATCGTAGTAATTTCAATCACTTTAATTTTGTCCGATCACTTATCTACCAATCATTTTCATCATCTCAATCAGCTTCCATCAAATTACAGGCCAATCTCAAACGAACCCTGCTATGATTATGTTGTACTTTTTCAATTTCAACAAATAGCGCTTAACAAGCCATTTACCACATCTGAATTCTGAAGCACGTATTCGACAGAAGCGATCCTGAAATTTGTTTCTCAATTACTGTCGTTCAATGAAAAAATAACGGGTGTAATACGTTTTGATAGTTATAATCGAGTTGTTACAGAGGTAACGGAGTACTGATTATGGCAGTCTTTCAGGCAGGTTGAATAACACAATAACCTGCACCCATTGGGATTAAAGTTTGAATGGCAGAATTCGACAAGTATCTTTGAAGAGTTTATTTGGAAGTAATAAACTTCAATAATGTAATAACAATAATGAAGAATATAACAGTAAAGAAACAAGTATTACTAGATATACATTTTTTGTATTGATGCCCACATAAGATTTTTGCTTGTGCGTGGGTAATTGGAAGGATGACGATAAGAGGTGAGTGTTGAGTGATACAAATTACAAATTGCAATCAACAAATTTCATTGGACACGCTTTTCTTTATTTAGCCCCATTCTTACTGGAAGGATTTACAGTAACTTCAATTCTCTCTGATTATATGAGACTAGAATTATTTTACGCTCCAAATCTTTTCTCAAATATACTTCTGACATCATGGTTTGTTTTAGAAGCTTTTACATTGGCACAAAATGAATTATCAATAACTGAATATCACTTTAAATGTTATGAGATACTGCTGTTCAAGTTTCTATGTCAATTTAGACTCTTTTGATCTTAATTATAAAGATAGTTTCACATTACACAATTCCTCCATTTAGGTTTCCAGGCCATTTAGGTTTCTAACAGCATGAGTTGTTCAATGAGTCGACATTCAAGTGGAAATTTAATTATCAATAACTGAATATCACATGAAATGTTATGAGACTGTTGTTTTTTTATGTCAATTTAGACTTATGATCTAAATTATAAAGATAGTTCCACATTACACACCCTCCATTTAGGTTCCAGGTCCATTTCTAACAGCATGGGTTGTTCAATGAGTCGACATTCAAGTGGAAATTTAATTGTAAAATTTTCAACTATGATTATCAAAAACCTGAATGTTATCACATTAACAGCCGATTACACGGAAGTCAATTGGATTTAACTGACGTGAAATGACGTCAATTGACATTTTTGAGCCCCAAATGGATTTCATTGCTAGTTGATGATATTTTTCAGCTCAACGTATTAAGCAATAGAAAACTATGTTTTTTGTAAGAGAATAATTGATTTTACCGTAACAGCGTTGACTTAATACTAGTTGTGTTCCAGCAAGTAGTTTCACCACGTCTTCATTCCTGTGTTTTGCTGCCCAGTGCAGTGCAGTCTGAAAAACAAAACCATTTATTAAAAAATCACATCTCGCAAAAATTAACAGTTAATCGATAATAATTCAGGCTTGTGTATCCAGACATAGTAAATAGAGTGGTATTATTGTATTTGTATTGTTGACTTGACTTGTCTTATACTCCCTCCTGGAGTTTTCAAGACGTAGTCTTCACAAAAAAAAACAAGGAGTGAGGTACAAGGTTTTGATAAATTGTGAGTCACAATCAACTCAAGTACCAAGAACCTCCAGAAGAGACAAAATTAAGGGGCATCATTAGGCAGGCTTTTCTCCAGACATCAGAGCAACATGGTGTAAACCGCAAGAGTGTCATCAAAATAAAGCAACAGGCATTAACAGAACTGTTGGGGTTCAAGATGCATTCGTCACAATCAACTGTTGAAGACATCCCAGAAACTTTCAAAAGTTTCACATCATTAGAAAATTGTTTCACTTGTAATAATAGTTTTACAACATAAGAAAATATAATGTTAGTCCACTGTATGCTTACTGCATATCCTACTGGTTGAGAAGCTTTGAGGAACATCAATATTGTTGTAATACAACATATTCAGAAGAACAGCGTTGAGGAACATCAATATTGTAATATAACATATTCAATATGATGTAATATTATTTTTTAAATTAATGAGTTTAATTATTTAAATTTCCAATACAACAACCTTATTGAAAACCTTCCTTCACATGTATAACCTTAACTTCTTTCCACCATTATCATTCTTATCACAAACAACAAATTAAGCCACATGCGGGCCCTGACACTACTATTCATAACCTAATCGACACAGTACCCTCGCCACAGCCATAAAGGCCTAATATTACATGGTCTGCAACGCCCTACATGATGGTAGCTGTGCGAATTAATTGATACATATGTACACATATCTATGTTAACATATGTACACCTGTTACTGTGTTAAAACACCATGCTAGTCCCGATAAGCTTCATACTAGTCGCCTGTGTTAGCTACCACATACGTGTAACAGCTACCGACATATGGTAATTTGAAGGTGATATTGAAATTTCGGATAACTCAATTTTATGTTCAACTACTGGTCTAAGCGATAATTTAGTTGTGCAATCCTATCTTCCAATAGTGCCAGGTTTTCATTGGTAGAATTTGAGGTTAAGTGCTGGTATACTAGAAAGTAATAGAGTTAGGGCCGGTTCATGAGCTCGGGATTTAGCTAAGTCCCAGACTAAAACGGGTGGCTACCGTAGCATCGAAAACGTTTGTCTCGACAGGTTAGTGGGTTAGCAGCATAGAGATAGAGAGCCCTTAGTACATAGTGTCGAGGCTAACGTTTGACGATGCTTCGGTGGCCACCCGTTTTAGTCTGGAACTTAGCTAAATCCCGAGCTCATGAACCGGCCCTAACATTACCTTCACCATGGTGCTTCTAAGTACAACATTGCATTGGAAGAGTTAACAATATAGTTAACTTTACCATTAGTTGAATTTCATCATTCACAACTAGAAGGATTGAACCAGTCCAGGATGCCTTTCAATAAGGACGATAAATTGCACTCCGTCATGCAATGGTTCTTATTTTTCAAGTTAGAAATGATGAGGTTGATTCAAAAAGTATATTAATATTGACAGAATGCCTATTCAACCTTGAAAAGTGCGACACCACATTAACATAACTACTCGTAAAAGTTTATGAGACCAGCTCGAGGATTATCGACTTTAAACGGTTAGTGAGAGTCGAAAAATCAAAATTTGAAGGTAAAAACGGTATCATTCGGTTATTTCTTCAACAATTTTGTACAATAATATTGTAATTATAGCGAATTATTTATTCAAAATTTTGGGTTAGTTACGAACAACCCAGAAATAATCGATAACAGATACAGTTTAGTAGTGATACAAGGAATGACCACCAATATGGCTCATAATCATAAATGATATACTTGTTCGAATAATTGATATTCTTGAATTCACTGGCATTGACCTTTCCATGCCTCCATTAATCCCTTTGAATATTTCGAAACGAATTTCCAGTTCGTAAACAACTTCTCGCCACATCAATTTGATTTGAAACAGCTTGAACGAATTACGGAATACGTTAAGTTTTGCGCTCCAATTCCATTCGATTTATGTGACAGCGACGGTTTTTCAAGCGCGAAGTTACACATAAATTCAACCAATTTTTCGTGATTACTCCACTCTAAATTTTTCATGCCCCACAACACTGTGAAGATACAGTAATTTCAAAAGACCACTTGGAACACTTAGTTGCGTTAATGAGACTTGTTTGATGATTGGGAGTTCTTTGATGTTACCGTTGTTAACAGTATGAGTAGTTTCAAATCTGTAATCAAATACGAAAATCTATAAGCGGTCTAAAAAACTGATGATAAGTAATTTTCTGAATTGAAAATAATAAATTATATGAAAATGTGAACAAGACCTCAATTTTCATTGCATAATTTGTTAGAATTTGAATGAAATAGTTGTGTATTAAAAGCCAAATATTTCTCCCACTTGGAGTTATTGGTTTGTGTATGAAAAAATCACCATTTTCATTACTGAAAATGATTTGATTTGATCACAGTACAAGGAAAACTAGTAATTTGTGAAGCATTCGATCTTGGAAACATTCAAAATCAATTTCAAAAATTTCAATCACCAATCTGTAATGTTTTCAATCTCCTTATCAATTAATCAACAAATGGAAGTGGATAACTGATCAGGTGAATGAGAAACCTGAAAAACAGATTCATAACAATGAAAATTGTGACATAATGTGAATAGTTTCCCCACAACTTTCATATCGCTTCCAATCATCGTCTATTCACAAATTGAGAAGATGACAAGAAGGAGTTGAAGGTGGAGATGGAGAAGAAGAAGAATAGAACATGAAGAAGAAAAAGAAGAAGACGAAATAAAGAGAAGATCAAACCGCTAGAGTTCACAAGCGGCTCAATTTCAGTGATTCTCAAACAACCGATATATCTTGCTCCGTTCACCACAACAATAGTCTAATCCCGTAATTTGTCAAATTTTCCAGCAAGGTGCATAGCAGTCTTCACACGCCACACTTCAGGGCTCATTCATTGGACGAAATCTATTCTTCACAAACCGCCGCCGCCCCATTTGATCTAGCCGATCCACATTTTGCTCGCCAAATCACCCGCTAAAACTGAAGTGTGCCGACTGAAGCGATTCTCCTACTTGTTGCGCTTTGAAAAGAACCGAATTGAACCGGTGCTTGAAATTTGTGGGTGGGAGCAGTGGTTCCTTGAGGTTTCACGGGATTTTAAACCGTTTTTCAAAAAAGGAAAGGTTTTGAAGATATCAACATCTATTGAACAGAGCGACAGTAAACATCGTATTGAGTTACCGACACACAATGTGTTTGTACAAATTCGTTTATCGCTTTTGATTCTTTTATACTGTTCTTATTCTTCTTTATACTATTCTAGTTCTTATTTGTACTCATCTTGTCCACCTTTATTCCTTTTTCTATTCACCTCATTTAATTCTTCCGCTTCTCATGAATGAACCAGAGAGATTATAGCAAGGGTGTGCCACCGTCCTATTGTTGGTCAGCTTGTAAGTCCAATTTATTCGGTCTTCTCTCTGATTTTCACTTTCTCTTTCTTCCTCATTCACGGTCTCTTCAACCCTCTCTTTTCCTCCACATTGGCGTTCTCTCCCACCCTCTCTTTCCAAACCCGAAGGCTATGTTTTGTGGGTTGTCCCAGATATCATCGGTCCATTTTTCAGCATCGCTACTGTACAAATTAGAAAGAAAAGACAACAATGGAGAAGTAGTAGCCTAATCTGTGGTCTATTTTGCCATTCATTCAATTTTCATTCATTGGAATTTGTTACGAGTTTTTTCAGTGGGCGTTTGTCGAAATCAGAGAAACAAGCTACCTGTAATTACTGTGAAATATAAAAGTGAAATGAGAAAATGGAATACTAATTCTATAAAAGTGAAAAGAGAACCACTGTAATTTCGGAGCAAAATTGAATGAAGGAGTTGTTTGTGACAAAGTTGAAAGAATAATGCCTTGGTTGAACGTTACATGTCGACTAGTTTTCAGAATTAGCCTACTTCTAAACTTTACGCAAATATTTTTCTTTAAAATAGTATCATAAGTGACATTAGAGTATTATGGTATCACAAATGGCATTTATTCATATTAATATTATTCATATAAATCCCGTCTTTCGGAGGAGACGTTAAGCCGTCGGTCCCGACTGCCTAAAAAGTAGTCGTCATATCTCATCATCATCACCCCACTCATTACCCACGCACAAGCCTAGAGCTCATGTGGGCATCATCCTCAGAAAAAAAAGAAGAAAAAATTCTTATAATATCTAGTAGGTTGTCAATAATAGTTTGCTGGTCGACTTATTTTTGAGAGTTTATTGTCAATTTCTAAGAATAATAATACTATTTGTGATACTGTACCATAATACTCTAATGTCCTTATAACATTTCGAAAAAAATTATCGTTACATACCTGAAATTTCAGAAATAACCATGGAAACTGGTCGACTAGGCGTCAATAGACTGGCAACTTATTAGCAATGCAAGACAGGTCATCCATACTATTATGACATAATTTCAATCCAAATCATAACTCTTTCCTACGAATTTTGACATACTTCCCACAAAATTAACGTCTCAAGCAGGTGTAAACCATATAAGCTTCAATACCACATTTCAAAGTTCAGTTCTGAGCTTAACCGAATCCGACCAACCGAAAATTCAACTTTTTACATGAGTGGCCCGGATAACGTAGACTACTGCAGACTACACAGTAACTAATATAGGAAATACGTCCAGTTTCCGTATACTTATCGAATACAGATTAAATATAGAGCCAATTACGTAAACGTTCTTCAATTAAACGAATTTATAATGGACAGATGTGGGCTGGCATCACTAGACAGGTGGACTCACTCGCCGCTTTTTCTCTTCTTTCCACAAGAAATAACGTAGAAAAAGACCGATATTTTTAATTATCAGTTCGTTTTCTGCCTCTCTTTGCCTCAAACAAGTTACCGTCGTACTCGCACACAAGTTTTCAAACGACCCGTTAATTTCATATTATTAGTCGATCAATTTATGTTTTACACACAAAGAAGTGCGGCCGAGCAAACGTCTTCGTGAAGTCAACTGAGTGGCTTGATAAGCAATTTACGATGTTGGACAAATTTTCAAATGGCACCTGTACTTGAACTAACGTTGCATACATGAATATGGGGTTTTATACTATTTAAGGGATTTTTGAAGAATGCTGTAAAATTATAAAGGAAATTCTCACATCATTTCCAAGACTGAAACATGTAATGTCCACAACATTGGTTAAAAATTTGATTGATAAATGACAAAAAAAAATTATAAAATCAGAATATTCAGAAAACCTCGTTTTACAGTGGTTGAGTTTCACTTCATTCCATTAATTTACATACCATTTCCATAAAATGAAAAATAATACAAAATAACCGATTTTTAAGAAATCCATTTAGATTTTAAGAAACCATGGAATAGGAAATCTGTGTAAACTATCTGTTAATAAATCGTGGTTTGACAACATGTTTGTCTTTTTCTTCCATGGAATATTCTTAGTTTTTGTTTTAGTATTGTTTACCTTTTCATCTTGTTATGATTGAATGCAGCTTACAATACTAGAATGTTTGAAATACTAGAGAATCTCAATTCAGTTAAGCACATAAAATAAGGAAAAGCTGTCAAAAGCATCAGTAAAACTACTAAATATACATATTATTAAAGCAAGTAAGTAAACAAGTTAGTAATGAGAAAACCTTCAAACACGAAATTCTCAATTCAACAAACTATAACTAAGTACATACATGAGTTAAGCTTTAAATGCAAATAAATATTACACCCTCATCCAGAGGTATGTCGTCACAACATCATTTGTTCATTAATAATTCACAGATTCATTCATCTTCACTGGTGACAATCATCTTCTGTCATACACATTCTACAAGATCATCAGTTTTCTGTCATGTCATCCAAATAACTTATTCATTCTTTCATTGATTCATTCATTTTGTGTGCACTGGCGTGCATACAACCTGATCCTTCCCATTCATAACAATGAGCTTACAACCGTGTTGTAGTGGTACAGGTACAGGAGCTACTAGAATACAATCAATGTTATACAGAAGATAGACCACAACATAGTTATAATTTACTACAGACAGCTTTAGTCGGCGGAGGTTCAAAAAGAATACCCTCGGGGGACCCCCACCTGAAGGGGGCTAGGTTTACCCAATTATCGGATCAACTTGAGCCCCCCCCCCTTTCGCCAGTTAACCATTGTTCCGTTTTGCTGAGTATTCATTGTGTTCTCCCTTTTGTCATGATTGACAACAGCAGGAAAATGGGGATTATCCATCCAGTGTTGTCATCAGCTGCCATAGAATGCGCCACCAATCCTTTTCCAGTAAGCACAAGACAATCAGCTTGTAGTTGTTGGTATTTGTATGGGTGGCGCTTGAATGTTGTGTGGGCCCCGGGCATCAAAAACAAGTTTGTCGTGTCATCATCGTCTTGTATGTCTCCATTCAGGATTGATATACAAGTATTTTCCGTGATTTTGATTGAAAACCATCTCAATCAAGTTCCATGATAGAAAAATTCAAATGACAAAGGATTGAACGTTGAACGATCTATGGATATAAAAAGGTATATTATTGGTTGAAATTGAATTCATTGCGAGTGATATCAAGATCTTATATTTAAAGAGATATAAGATTAGATGATGGTTGACTCCTGTTGTAACAGTACCATTGATGCCTCAACAAGTTTCTCAATGAGGCTACTTAATCATCTTTTCACATTGTGTTGTACCTATATTTTGTATCATTTGATTTTATCTTCTTTTTTTGAAAAAGAGTGTTAAGAAATAAAATGGAATTAGAATATTAATTTATGGTTGAAAAACTGGTGGTGCAATTTGTTCTTTCGGGTCTGTAAAAGTCTGTAAAATGACTAGCCGATGACAGTAGTAATTCTACAACATAAAAGATAGCAGGAGCATTTTGAATGAATTATAAACATCGATTGTAATTATTGTTATCAGTGGAAAATTCAAATTTATCTTTCAATACCCATCACCATTAGAAATCAAAGTTATTTTGGAGTACCGTACTGCATTTTGAGAGCAATGAATGTATCAATATCAAAACAGTGATAATTGATCACAGAGTTACAACGCATGCCGGTGATTGGTGTTAGTTATGAAGCAACTGTACGAGAGGTGTGAAAAGTTGAAACACAGCGTAACTTCTATCAAATACAATAAAATGATATACAAGACAATAATACGAAAATATGATTCATTAGTCTATGGACGATGTGCTGGTAACGTGAATGTTGAAAGTGGGGCGGCTATTTTATTATTCTTGGTGCATTTAGTTCAGTATCTTGGATAGTGTATTGACATAAAGAATATGGCATTGCATCTATATATTATACAGAATTTTACTACAACTTGTTGGTCATTTTATCAATTTGAGAAATGAATCACCCAACTTTCAATCTGAAAAAACGTTTTAGAATTTTGTGGAAAATGATTTTTATTAACATCCTTACAACATACTATGTTATCAACTAGATGAATAGTAAAAAAAAACCCGAAACAACTTAGGAGTGGGGTGGATGATGACGTCACTGCAATGTGACGTGTGAGAATCAAGCCGACGTGTCAGTGAACCAATTAGATAGATTGTTGTGTCAGAACCCATATCAAAGCGTCAGCGCTCACTTTGACAAAGTATACACACACAAACTCACAATCTAAATGCATGCAAATGGGGGTATTATTACTAATCCATCAACCTATACCTATACTGAAATTATATGTGTGTGTTATTAATAATATGTATGTGAAATTATTTCTCGTTTATAAAAATGTAAAATAAAACCGGAAATAAGCCGTACAAACTATACAACAAACCGGTGGGACTTTTTAAAAAAACAGGTGCAAGCTGCGGGTTTTTAAAACATCTGCATACGATTCCTCCTCCTCCTCCTCCTACTCTTATCTTCCTCCTCTGTTTCGTGGAGTGATGTTGGCTCATTTTACTATTTATTACATTAAGATGTAATTTCAGACTCAGAATACTAACTGTGCTGCTGACAAAGTGGACGAATTGCTCTGGGGAGCAACTGACAAGAATATAAATAAATGTCAGTTGTATAAACTTAACATTGGGCTCCAATGTCTAATCTGAATAATTATTGTGAGTTTCAGTTTGGACAGTTTCGTTTTTGTTTGTCGTTCAGTTACAGCTGTTCTGTAGATACAGTATCACTTTTGTTTAATTCCCTAATTAATAAATAATGTGATACGCTTCTTGTAGATAGAAAGAGTAGTATTGAAAGGAATTAATGGCGGTAACGATGATATTCAAATAGAAAGTTGGAAATTGTTTTGTTGAATAAAAAATAATTAAAAGTAAACTGAAAATGTATTGAAATTGAAAAGTGTATAGAAGGTTTGAAGATATCTGTTCTTTATTACATTTATTTTTACATAGATTTGCTTGATCAAACAGTATCTAGTGATACCATATAATAATTCAGAGTGCCCTCTCCTTTTCTGTGGTGATACGTATTTTAGAAAAATAACATTTTAGTGAGGGAAAAATATTGTATAAGCGATACTTATTTTAGAAAAATGACGTTTTAGTGGGGGAAAAATATTGTGTAAGCTAGCCCAAATGTATGAGCCCTATGTTGAGTCATAAAGCAGAATATAATATTGAATTTTCAACTCCCTAATTAATAAATAATTTGAAATAAAATATTGTACTTGAAAATTTGGTAAGAATCGGAGTAATTTATTGAAGCTTAAAATATAATAGTTCAAGAGTCAGTGATGGATTTGAGCTAAGGTCTAATGAATGGGTAAAGTTACGAAAAATATTTTACATAAAGAATACAAATTGAAATTACTGGAATTTCGAATGAATAAAATATAGACCTAACATGAGACCTGGTTGGACATTATCCTGACTTTAAACCCCTTCAAGGAAAAGATTGGAACTTCTGTAAAACTAACACAGAAGTTTTAGGGGATGCAAGTCTTTAGAGTCATACATTAATCCAAAACTGTGGAACAGCCCTCTTTTTTAATCAACACAAAGCCTACACCCCTCAACACGGTCAGTATATTATTATCAATAGTTAATTAACATCCTCTCAATTAATTTTATGTCCTTTATCAGCGAAGTATATCAGCCATTCATTGTACTTTGTCCGAAGAATTTTTATGTGGAGTTCGGTCGTTAAGAACAAAATTTCACTTGTTCGATCATATCTTGTTTCCTTGTTGTGTTATGAACCTGAGCATGACCCGAACGCAGAGGGTATTGTAACATATTTATGTGTTCCTGAAACATTCTTGCATATTTTATTGCTACTACTTGTCGAAGAGTGTTGAAATTACATTGTTCCCTTGGTTATCAACAGTTATGGGATTAATTTCTCGTTGATTTTATCTATGTCTCAAAATAGTTACATGAGATATAATTGATAAATTCAATTGGAAGAACAATATAATAGAATGTTATTGACGTGAGGGAGCACAACTTTACAATAAACATTCTTCTTTATTGTAAATTTTGTTCTATTTTTATCAGATTAAAAATATTATTCAAACTTCAACTTAAAAAGGTTCAAAACCAGAATTTGAATCCCAATTTATAATACAATTATTCTTGAACAAATTTTTTCTGATTTTTCTTCAGAACGTTTTCTAGAAGAGTATTTTCTTTTACATTTCTGTGACAACTAAACTTTAACTAAACTCTCAATTTCGTCTGAAAGAGGGAGCAATAACTTACAAAATTTGACAACAGGGGTGAGCATCAAGTGGCTTCCGACTACCCTAATCCAAACATAAACAAAAATTTGACTCTCTTTCCTCGATTTCAAGGAATTTAAGGATTTCAAGGCAGGAGCAGTGAATTCCAGTTTTCGACGACAGAATGACAAATGATGTTAACATCACTCACCATATTTTGGGATGAATCGAATTCTGAATACAGAAGTACAAAACTCATGTTTCACTTGGGGTGTGATAACATAAGTTACTTTTGAAGACATTGATGCTAATTCTAATGTTAATGTTGATGAAAGTGGGTCTTCCAGGCACATCATTCAGCGAAGGGGTCCAAGAATGAAGGTTTGAAATAGGAGAAGGGAGAGAGAGAGAAAGGAGGAAGAAGAGAAGAAGAAACAAAGATAGATGTGTTGGAGAGACGGCAATCAGTCTCTTTGGTGCGTCGGCGTATTTAGGAATTCACACCCATCAACAACCAACCTATTACACATTATTTATATATTTATATTTAGCTTCGGCTACTATTTATATATTTAACTAAATGGGTGAGGATGACATTTCAACACTCGATCCTTCTTATCTCTTCTTCTTTCCCTTTTTATACTTACTTTTCTTCTTCCTCCTCCTTATCTTCTTCTTCTTCTTCTTCCTCGGCTTCCTCTCCTTCTTCTCCTATTACTCTAGACAGCACCATATATTTCTCTAGCAGTCACTTAGCTTATTACTGTTTTAGCCAAATTTCTCTTCATCTTCACTGTTTATTTTTTCTTATCCTCATCTATTCTTTTTATTATGTTCATTTCCTCTCCAATTGTTGCCCTCCAACATTTTCAATGACATTTCTGTTTCACCTTCTGGATATCTTGTTCATTTTTTGTTTATAAAGAGTTTCGTTTTTCTTTCTTTCTTCTCATCATTGTTCTTCTTTATTCTTAAATATTCTTCTTCTTTTCTAAAATATCCATATCGTTCTCTAATCGTCGATCCAACTGACGTTTTCCACTCGTATTATTTGTTATCTTCCTTCTTCCATTTTCTTTTCTTTTTATAGATTTTGTGTTTGTATAATTTCTTCTTCTTTTTATTCTTCCACGACTTCTTAACGTTCTTCTTCTACATCTTCTTCGAAATCGTTCCTCCATCCCTTATCTTTGTTCTCCTTCGTATTTCCTTTCTCCATTCTCTCTTCTATCATCTCCTCAATTTCCGACGTCTTCTTGATCCATCCCCCATCTTTCCTCTTCTTCTCTGGGACATAAGTCGCCTATTCCATAATTCGATATACAAATACAAACATTATCATCCTTTTATTCTCGATTTGAGAATTTGATCTACCTCCTCTCTATCCTAAATTTCATTCAATTTACACAATTTATAACAACATTATTATAGCAGGATCAATTTAACTTGTCAGGAAACAGCTGTTTCGACAATCAAAATCACAATACTTAACCTACAAATGCTGAATCTCGCAAATGATTGAAAAGGTATTCTTTGAAAAGGTCTTTTAAAGACTTTAAAGGTCTTTGAGACTTTTCAGCCTCTGGATTATTGTGTCAAAATCACTGTGTACTCATTGCCAAAATTATTGTGTACAACAGCCGAAACAGCTGTTTTACTGACAAGTTAAATTAATCCTGCTATATTTATAGTATGCTATTGAATTGTTTTTTTTTTTTTTGTATTGTGATCAACTCACCAGAGTATCGAGTATCTCTGAAATCAGCTGTTCAATTCAAAATTATTTTATTGTATGGGGTTCAATGAAAAACTTACAAACGCTTCCAGATGTGAATATCTTCTTTCAGCATTGATTTTTTTCGTTCAATCTCACCATTTACTTCCATCTTTTTCCCCTCATCCTTATTCTCCTCTTTCTCCTTCCCCTCCTACCCCTCTTCATCAATCTCCTCATCATATTTCAGCGTTCTCCTCAGCATGTATCTTCCCACACCATCCATTCGCTCACTCATTCATTTTCAAGTTCATCCTCCCTAAATGTTTCAAGTTTGAGCGAGTATTTTTAGCCTAATCGTGTTGACAGTGGTTGATGGCAGACTTGAACTGCGACTCGCCCGCACCATAAACAACCACTTCGCTGACAATGTTGTATCGTTTACTTTTCAACTCCTCAACTAAAACAAGTTTATTTTGTTTCTTACGATTTAGTTCTTCTTCTCTTTTCGTTTCTTTGGAGTGACATGAGCGTTTCTAAATAATTATGTAATAACAAACTGAAATTTTCTACACCCCAGTTTTTCTGTTTCTTTGTTTGTCAATGGCTCAACAGCCCTATGTGGGCTTAGGCCTACCAGCTGGTTGCCAGTTTCACATCCACTTGACTGAATCAGCAGAGGTTAATGATCATTAACCAGAAAAGACGTAACGTTTGGTTAGCATCTCAACCATAAGCTAGTCTTCGCAACCCAGTGATGGGAACAAAGCACCGCGGAAACATTGTGTTAAGCAGCTATATACTCGTAGTTCAATGCAACAATTTAATATGCCTCCAAATATAGGGAGTGACTGACTAGCCTTACTAACGATTAGCCAGGCTCCCAATGGAGGGGTTTTTGTGTTTCTTACTATTCAAATTTTCCTCCTTTGTTTATTCTGAGTTTCTGGATTCTTTTAAATTTTCTATAATTTATGGTTTTATTTCGGTTTATTTTCTGAAACAATTATAGATAGGAAGTTTTGTTATTGATGTTATTATTGTTAGTTTATAGTTGCCAATGTTGTTTAATTGTCGAACTTGACCATGATTTTTTGTTACTTACGATTTAGTTCTTCGTTATTATATTGTGACTGCTTCAATCCAGGTTTGAAGAAACTTCAAAGTAGTCAATTCTAAAGAGAGTACTTTCAATTCTTTTAATAATTAAGACTTATCAATATAAATTTATGGTATTTCCAATTTTTAATTTCACGCTAGGATTAGTTCAAATACGAAATTTGAATCAGATTTATCCAAGATACAAAAATCTATAACATATATTATACATGATTTATGAAGAAGCAAAATACAACGGTACAACGGTGCTAACTGATCAAAGTTATCACAGTAGGACCCAGAAAAAGGTTTGTTTTATTCCCTTTCCTCGATACTGAATAAGTTTGGTCGATTCAATGAATGAATAGAAATGAATCAAAGTAATAATTATTATAAAATAAGTAAGAATAAATTTATAAAATAAAATTGAAGTAAAGTGAAAAAATTAAGAAAACATACAAATTCAAAAGAATTTCAACCTTTGCTTTTTGTGAAATAGATTTACTGTCATAAAGTAGCATGTGTCCCCTCCCCTCCCATAAGCCCCAGAGATACCGTTGACCTCTTAATCTGCATGCCGACGCCGGTTCCACACTTTCGGCATCATGAATATTAATACCACTTACCAGAATGCATCCGTAATGCTTACAAAGCATTCTCGAGTACCACCTATTCTTGTTGTAATGCAGAGAAAGAGATCCCAGTTGAAAACAAAGGACCGCTGGGAAATTCGTCCGGTATTTAGAAGGGGCACTGAAGAACAGGATAAACCGTGTCCTGATGCATCCTGGTCACTATTTTCTCTCGTCCTTAATGCGTGTCCTGGACACTTTGGGTCCCGCTGTAGCACCTGGACAATGTACTAACACACGTATCGTGTTGTGCTAATTTGTATTTATGTCTCAGCTGACCATAAACCTAATGAGGTAGTTAACAACGCGAAATGGATGTTTTTAGAGAATGGAGGGGATTTTGGTTGGGTATGAGTATATGAGGAGGTGGTGCGCTTGAGGGATAAAACATTTTTTGAAGATAATTTCAAACGCATATTATCTGAACTCAGAGAATTTATTGAATTGTATGTTTCCTACAATTTATTGTATGATCTCAAGAGTTCAATTGAACTCCCTATAATTTATTATTTTACCATTAAACTCCCATTGAACTTTATTTAATTGGAGTGGTCCGCAGCCGAGGGCGATAAGCGCCTGTAATAATCCAAAGGTTCCAAGATCGAATACAGTTGCCGAAACGGATTTTGACAGAAACGGCCACTTCCGTCTTTCAGAGGAGACGAAAAGCCGTCGGTCCCGACTGCCTAAAAACAGTCGTCATCTCTCATCATCACCCCTCTCATTACCCACGCACAAGCCTAGAGCTCATGTGGGAATCACTTTCAAAAAAAAATTCAACCAAGTTATGGGGACTTGACTTTGAACTTAGCTAAAACGTTGACACCTGTGTTGATGTGGACTAACCAGCAGTACTAATTCACACACAACCAAACTCCCTCATCCACCTGCTGCCTGCCTAATAACACACAAGCTATGACCACCGATTAATTGACTATAGCTCCCGGCTTTTGAAGTTCCCATCATAAGCCAGCCACTGAACGGAAGAACTTTTATTTTAAAATTCTGTCCGCATGTATCAGCTAGCTTGGCATCCTGCTGCCGCAATTTAATTATCAATTTTGTGCCGTTTCATTATCAGGCTGGACAAACTGCTGTAATAATGATTCCGATAATCAAATGTGTCCGGAATATTGTATTGATGCAATTACGCGTTTGGGAGAGAAGAAAACAGAAAGAAAACAGAAGTGGTGAAGTGATGAAGAAGTAGGAGAAGCAGAAGAAAAGATAGAAATAGGAGAAGAAACTAGATTAAGTGGAAGATGCAAAGGAGAGAGAGGACTAGAAGATCAGAGGAGAACTGATAAAGTTGCAAAAGAAAGTATGGAGAAGATTCATGAGTTGATAGAGAAAAGAGGGAGATAGAAAACCGGAAAAGGTTCCAAAGAGGAGGATGCAAGAGAAGAGAGAGAACAAGATAATATGCAAGAACAGAAGGAAAATGATGAGAACAAAGCAGGTAAACGAAAGGACACGAGAACGATTAAAGTAAGGAAGAAGAATGGGATGAAAAATAAGGAATGAAACAGAATAATAAGGTCGGATAGAGAAAGAGGGGGATAGAGAACCGGAAAACAGAGGAGGATGCAAGAGAAGAGAGGAAAACAAGATAATAAGTGCAAGAAAAGAAGGAAAATGATAGCAAGAAAGCAGATAAACGAAAGGACAAGAGAACGAATAAAGAAAGGAAGAAGAATGGGATGAAAAAGAAGGAATGAAACAGAATAATAAGGTCGGGATAAGTGGTTGCGAAGGGGACTAAAACGAAGAGAAAAAATATTAAGATATTCCAGCATAATGAAAAGAAATGAAGATGAAAATAACACTAGAGAAGAATAAGAATAGAATGCGACGAGAGAGGAGAAACAGAAGAAGCAAATGCAGAAAAATCAACCGGTGAACAATTAAGAAGAAAATATGAAGAGAAGATGATGATGTAGAAGAAGAAGCATGTTTGAGAAGGTAAAAGATAGGAAAGGATGAGGTGGAATGAGAATGAATGATAACAGTAGCCTAGTGGTATTAAAGCTAGACACATGCCGTATAATAGGCAGGTAACAACAGGGTTTACAGTGAGTGCATAATTTCGGGGCGTGCGCCGAGAAAATGATAGACACAGAAATTGTTATCACTTAATAACGATGAGACAAACATTGAGCCCATCAGGTGTCTCTTCATAATAACACCTCATTGCTGTTGTTTTAATCCAACTCCAGGGCATCGGAGAATACGTTGCTTCTATTCGATTTTTGGAGAACTTTGAAAGATGAAAGTGTGTTGAAATGAAGCAAACGTCTGTTCTTCAAATGAGCTTTAAAACTGAAAGTTTATTTTACATTACTGGATTGCTAATAAGAGTCACTATTATCACGTCAATGAGATCATAAATATTGAGATCTTTGTCTTCATCAAATCCTAGAATAAGAGATAAATTAAAATGAAATGGACTTATGGTCTTTGAAGAAGCTTCTGATAATGGATATTAAAACAACTAATATGAGCCGACCATACACTAGTCACCTTACACTACAGTGGAGACATCAGATTGTTATAATAAAGGATAGAAAGATGAGTATTAACATTTACTCAAATTAATTGAGTTCGATTGAAGTGGTTTGATTCCCGTTTCCGTCTAACATTTTTTCTGTATTATCCTTCATCTCATTACTAGTAATATGCTTTTGTGAGTATCAAACGCAGCAAAATAAATTGCCCACATTGACCTGTTTGTGGGCCAATGAGCCCAATACTTTATCAATGTGTTGCTTTTCTCTACAAACTTGTACCAAAAGGATGAATATCTTCAGTTCTATCGTTTTAGGTGGGTTCCGGTGCAACTTGTTCCATTCAATATAGTTACATGACATGTATGTAGTCGAATTTCTAGCTACCTCATCAATGTTCATCCAAAACATTTCAAATAAATAGACTGATTGAGAAGTATCCAAAGCAAAAACTTTAAACAAGAAATAATTTCCAAGACGACCACTCATCTCATTGACAATGATTAAAAGCTGTTTTACAAAAACATAGTGCTAGTTTTTGAGTAAAAACAAGAACGGAAGTGAACTAAGTACTTGCTTTGACGTATATTTCCGGTACAAAATGTGAGTGAGGAAAAACATGAGGATTGAGAAGAAGGGACAGAGAGACAGCGGGGGGAGAGAATGACAGAGAGTATGAGAAAGAATGAGGAAAATTAGAGAAGAAAGAAGAGAAGAAAAGAGGAGTGAGAGGTATTTTATCACTGAACTGTCCACTTCTGCTGAACCTGGTGAGCTTTTATGGCAGTTTCCCGTCATCCTTTGCAAATGTCGTGTATCTGGATTATGTTCTTCATCCCTCAAAATGTCCACAACGTCGTGTTGACAATTTTTGAAGCATCAGAAGGGTAAGGACAACAAGATTCATAAATGCAGTATAGATTTGTACTGAACTAACACATGTACAAACTACATTAATTCATGTTAGTCCTATAACACAAATTGTATTGTAACATTTCAATTATTGTACTATAATGTATCATCAATGATGAGGTAATAGTGAAACTAATAAGAAATCTTATCTAATTATGACCAAAAGCTTACTGGTGAATAAAGAAATATTGTACTTACAAAACTATACAATACTTGAAATTATTAATATTTTCTGTAAATGATATAGTATAACATATCCCAATACGATTGTTTACTTTAAATTATCATTAACAAGAATTTCAATATCCACTGCTCCAATCTTCTAATTAGAATAAGACTGATCCATGATTTTTAATAAGGGAATAGAACTCTTTAAAAATAAATTAATAAAAAATCTTAGGCCTTCTCTCATTCCAGAATGAAGCTTTTGCTGAGGAATTAGGAATCAAACGAAACAAAACCAGATAAAACCAAATTTACTTGTAAACCGAGGAAACACATGTATCAGTTACAAACCAACAACATATTTCTTCAGTTTGCAGTTTAGTGAAAGTGCAACTACATACTGTAGACATCTTGTAAAACAATTGCATGCTACAAGCGCTCTCAGTACATGATCAAAGTACACCTCCAACATGTAGTTACATACATGGCCGCTGGAGTGTCACATTAGATGTAACTACTTACAAAAGTAATGTTGGTCTACATGTTAAAAGGTATCTTGCGAAACTGAGAAGTGCTATCATCTATTGATAACGGGGGCTTTCCGTTATATTCGATACAGCAAAGTGCACGGTAGCTGTGGTCTCGTTACCAGAAGGCTAATGGTTATTTATTCTATAGGAGATACACATCACCAAGTGGCAATTGCCAGGAGTAGTTTTTCTTGTAGTTGGATTAAAAAGGCCTACTTCATTGTGAGATAATTGCAAGAGTGTCTTCAGCCTTTTGTTGTTGACTTCGGAATTATTTCGCTAATGCCCCGGAAGCTGAAAACAGTCATCAGTGAAGTAGAGAGAAATGAAAAGGATGAAGAAGAAGAAGAAGAAGAAGAAGAAGAAGAAGAAGAAGAAGAAGAAGAAGAAAAGGTAGAAGAAGAGGACGAGAAGAGACATCCGACCACTTAGTGAGTTAAGGAGAGTGAAGGGAGGAAGTGAGAGGGGGGGGATAAACTGAGAGCATTTTCCGAGACACGTGGTCTTCCTGTTGAAAGAGGACAAGTGTCTCAGGCGAACTTTAACGTAAACAAGAATCAAAAAATCATTATCCCATTTTCAATTTTTCAATTGTTCTCACTAGTAATTTGCCAGAATTTGTACATTCAAACCCGAGATAATCAAGATTATTTGGTTAGTCTATGGTCAAACTTGAAACCATTTCAAAATACTTATATATTCTAATTACTTAAATATTCTATAATACTTAAATATTTTCTATAATACTTAAATAATTTTCTATGGTATAGGTAATATACCATATTATAGGTAATATGGTAGGCTATAGTTGATAACACCAAGATAAAAGTTGGGGTGAAAGATGAATGCCAGTTGATATAGCTAAATGGTAGAATAAATAGCAAAATGGTGGTGGAATAAGTAGCCTAACTAAATTGAATGAAACCTCCATAGCAACTTAAATTACAATTCCCATGCGAATCGTGCTCAGTGCTACATTCTCAGAATCGACAAAAAAATTTATTGAATTCGGTTCGTGAATCAACTACGTTCCCTTCGTGTCTGAAAAGCTTCAGACAAAAAGTTCCGATTTTTGAAACTATTTAGTATTCGAAGAGTCTTTCTTTATTTCCTCAAATCATGAGTTACAAATCGTGAGGACTGACACACGAGTAAGTAACGATGAATGAAATTGTAAAATAAATGGAGACTTAATAAATGCCGACAAGACTAAGCCGTTTCTAAACGCTGTTCTTATCATAGAAGTATTGAAGGACGTGTTTTGAATACTGTACATTATAACCTACAGGTGAGTTTTTGAAGTATGGATCGAGAACAATTCTGACAAAAGATGATGGAATTCTAATCCATAGAACAATAAGAACAACAGTTCTTATGCACTGTGCTTGATGAACTGCAAATTAATTGAAAAACATGTCCAATGTCAAAAACATAATCTATTTCATCATCAAGTTGTATTACAATAAGCATCATGCTTGCTTTCTTTGCTTTCATACATTTCCAATATTTTCCGCTATTGGTTTGTCCAAAATTATTCATTCTGCTTATTTTCAATCTTGAAAATTGATGTCTCTCACATTCAGATTCAGTATTTTCACGTATCATTGACGGTAATAGTTCAGCAATATAGAGAAGTGAAGTTCGTTCACAAAAGCTTTCAACACGCAATATAAAAAATTAGAGAAAAAATTAATTAATAGAACAAGTTTATTATTGATGCACAGAGAGTTGTATCCCTTAGACTAGGCGTACACCGGTTAGTCAAGACAAGACAAGATTAGTCACGTTTAGTCACAGTACTTCACATAGTTGCTTATGAAGCAGCACACACCGATTAGTCATTGCATCAGTGTGTGCTGCTTCATAAGCAACTATGTAGATTACTTTGACTAAACGTGACTAATCTCGTCTTGTCTTGACTAACCGTTGTACGCCGAGCCATACGTGACACGAACTTAACAACACCCATGAATTGATCAAACCCAGTGATCAAACTTGCAAAAAACCTTGACGAAAACAAGTCTAAAAATTACAAAAAAAAAATGCCTTCAACAAAGTTTTGAATAGAAAATTGAAAAATTAAAAACCTTGAAACTCCCAAAACCCTGAAATAAAAGACTGAAACCTATACTCAAACAAGCCTGAATTCTAAAAAAAATATAGCTTTAATCCTGTCAATTCATCCACGTCAACATAATCCAACTTTTTCGACACCCTTCAATATTCATTTCAACAATCCTAATCCCAATTCCAAACAAAATGAATAAATACACACGCGCGCTGCTGACTGTTTTGACTTCATACTATTGACACGTGTCAAAAAACCTCCCCCTTCCCCCATTCACCCCCAGACACACTAGTGACCCCAAATCAAACGCGATATACAGAATAGTACAGTATATGACCCAAACCCCACGAGACAGCACACAAGTAGCTTTCTGTGTAGCAGCTTCCTGCATCTTAATGATTTCCAGAAACCTTCATCGAAGGGTATTGCTGACAGATAGACAAGTTGACATCCGAAGAGAGAGAGAAACAGAGAGTGAGGGGGATTGAGTTTAGAAAAACCCAAAATAACAGCTGATATGTCACAAGTGATCCAGTATTGGTTATGCAAGAAGCCTCATGCCGTCCATCTAGGGGTTGAAAGGTCCATCGTATCTGTGACAGAACAACCCCTAGAACGGGACGACAGACTTCAACTTGACGACAAGTGTGTCTGTATGTCAACTGTGTTACAACCCCCATTCACCCCCTTAATTTTAAGGGTTGTTGCTGAGGGAGAGGGGGTGGTTTAAGGGTTGTGTAGGCGCGTGCCGTCAATCAAGCATAAACAACGGACTGATGTTCTTGTTGAAACAACATCAAAGTAACAACTGAACTACATAACTGTAACTTACGTAAGCATTCATTTCATGTGTGCAAGTGCATTCAGATTAGTTCTGAGTGAAGATGGTTAACGCTGAGAAACATTCGATATGCAAGTAGTGGAGGAGTAAAGAGAGAGGTATTCACAGTTAACGAAATACATGGTGGTTGAATTGAAACAGATGTTTGCATGTTTGGGATAAATTGTTAATGATTAATCACATCTGAAATGAAGCGTTCAGATTTGAAATGAACTGGATAAAGGGTACGTAAATGCAATAAGAGAATATCGATTTGATCTTGGGGAAAATGTGAACACGATGATGGGAAGGAAGAGATAACGAAGAAGGTGTGAAAGGATTGGAAAAACAGAATCTCAAAAAAATTATAAAATGGAAAATAAGTGAAAAAATTGTATACTTTCAGTTTGTTTCCAGGCTTTAAAAGAATAATGAAAAACATTTAGTTGAGAAGGAAAATATTGATTCCATTTAGCGAACAACAGCAAGGGAGAACAGAGAGGATTGGAAGAAGTAGAAGACGAAAAATGGTGTGATTTAAATGAGGGAAGAGGAAGAAAGACATATGATAAATTCAAATCTACAACGAAGATTGAAGGAAAAAACCAAAATAATTTGAATGACATGCGGTATGCCATGGGTTCTGCTCAGCTTGTGGCACTATAGAACAAATAAAAATGAAAATAATGATATCGATTGATGATGATAGATAATTAGAATTCTATTATAGACCTCCAGGTAATGAAAGAAGAAGAAGAAGGAAATGATGAGAGATGGAGAAGGGTCTCTCTTCTAAGAGATCTAGGAAGATCTGGAGTAAGCTACTACATATGTAATAGTATTTGAAAATATATATCAAGTCGTAGTTTCAAGTTCTCAGCATTTGAAGTTGTTTGAATGATTCAGTTAAAGTATAAAGAGAAACCACAGAGATTGAAGACAAAATATCAACTCTTTGATTAAAATAATCAAATGATTTTAATAAAAACGATGATAAGTTTCAGTGGTTGAGTGTAAATGTCCAATATTAGCAGTGGCGAAGCGTGGTATGCTTATTTGGTCATCGCCGGGTATATTTCCTATAGGAAATATGACCAAATAAGCATATCACGGAATATTAGTGTATATTTTAATGTAGTAAAGTCACAAGTATGACAATCCTTAACAAGATTACGTTGCATAGCATGACAACACCAGTTACATCATGGGAAAACCAACCCTCCTCACTCACTGCCATTAGGACGAATATAGGTCTCCAACACACTGTGCCTCTATCAGCATCTACATGAATACAGTATCGCAACTCTTCTCTACACAGATGGACCGATGAGAAAGGGAGGGGACGGGGGGAGGGGGTGAGATGATGGATTCGATCAGTGGCTGACTAGTTGAAGTTCAATGTAACAGTTATGCAAGTAGAAGAGACAACAACAACCAACAATTGAAAGGGCTTGCCCTATCAAAGGTTCCCTCGCTGGCTGCAGGGACCCCGAAGCAGTGCTGCTAGGTAGGGATACCCTTTTGCAAGGAGGGGTTGGAGGGGATTGTAGAGTGTTCCCCTCCATTAAATGTTTCCTCCACGATGGATGGATAGATAGATGGACAGACATCGCAGCATCGTTTGACAGGAGAACGTGAATATGGCCAGAGGCCGAAAGGGTACTACAATGTACAGCGATTTAGCTTGTTATCTGGAGAATATGTCACTGGTGTCAGCGAGCCAAGACCACTCTACACATTTCGAGGCGAGTTGATCAACCAGTTGTGGTCAACGGGTTTACGGTTGTCAACTAGTTCAGGTTGAAGGGGTTATCAACTGATTTCGAAACTCAGCCAACCCAGTTAACGTATAGTGCATGCACAATTGAACGCATTCTGGTGAGACACAAAAGACGACAAAAAATTATAGACTCAATTTATCATTAAATTATTTATTTTTTCTTATTACAATATATCACATTTTACATTATTCCCCCACTAGCTTCCATATCATAGCCTTGAAACAAGGGTCAACTGTTCCTTTAGTCTGATTAAGTCCAACACCATGACGAACCGGTCTTAGCCTAACTGTAATGTAAGTTACATTTGTTTTATGTTTTCTTTATAAATGTTTCTTGAAATCAGTGTGATTTTAAATTAGATACATTAAATTGTATACATAATCAAAAAATTAATATCTTCTTCTTCTTCTTCTTCTTCTCACATACAAGGTTTAGGCTGTAACGCCTGTTCCGACTCACAAAAGCAATTATTATCCTATTAGAGTAAAAGTAGTATCCACTAAAGTAAAAGTAATGTGGAATGAATAAATATCATTACGAGAATAAATCATTCCTGCCAAGAAAGCTAGAACTAACATCAAACAAATAGGGAGTGGCAATGTTGTTGTAGTGAGCGAAGTCTCCAAATTCAACGAGCCGTCTCATTGGCCAATGTGTTGAAAAGCCGCCATTTTAAGATTTTTACCAATCAGGAGCCAGCTGTACGAAAACGTCACATGACACCTGACAGTCCATCTGACGTTTACGAGCTGCTAGCTTATGATTGGTCGAAATCGTAAAATGGCGTCTACTTAGTTCATTGTCCAATCAGGTGGCTCTTTGAATTTTTGAAGGCATCTACGTCATCAGAATTGCCACTTCCACTGTTCTTTTCTTAGTGTTTGGTGTTAGTTTCTGCTCTCTGACAAATTCGAATTACTCAATCTATCGATTTATCTCAAAATTTATTAAAATAATAGATTATCCAAATCCACAGTCAAGGAATTTCCATATTTTGACAGAATTTTATAAAAATTTGACCGAAAAAATATATTGAAAATCCTATTTTATTAGGAGCGGGGAGGGGCAACATATATTTTGCAAGGTGGCCTCAAAATTCATAGAGCTGGCACTGGGATCGCTTCAACATATGGTTGAACATATTAAAATACGGCATGTATTGTACTTTACACTAGGTTAAAAAACGGAAATTGGGAGAAAAAGCAAGTTCATTTCAGATCTTTCTGAACAATTTGTATAGTTTGTATGTTTATAGCTTGTTTCCCCTTCTCTTTATTATTTTATTTTTTCCTCCTTAAATTTTCCATAACTTTTAAGTACTTCATATCATGTTGTTTGTCGTAGGTCTCTCGAGGTCTAACAAAGATGAAAATACTTTCAATAATCTCTTGAATCTTGTAACTGGCAACCTTAACATTTCAACTAGTTCATCAACTAGTTAATTTCCATCGAAAAACAGTTTCTTTCAAAACGTCTACGAGCCATCACCACCACACATCCATCGAAGCGGCGACGACATTGTTGATGGAATGAATATACGCCTACATAGATGCAGATAGATACATAGAGTTGCCAGGCTGCACACAGAAGCCCATCTTGTTCATCGATGGATCTGTATAGATTGATGCCACTCCAACACATAGACATAGACACTGGGGAATAACTAGACACAACGTAATGGTGTGTGTGCACTTTGTATTGTGAAGCGCGCACACACTCACACACAGGAACTCACATGCATCAACTATACCCCCGGGCAATACATGACTACTGGTATAATACTACACTGGAAACGCTACCCAACTCAACTACTAGTAATGCAATGTCTGTGTAGTGTGGGGTCACCCCCCCCCCTCCCCCACCACCTTACAAACTATAACCACACACCAAAGATTAGCGATTCTGAGGGTAAACACTAACCCTCACTTCCGGTAAACCCCCCCCCACCTGACGCCATCAGAGGGAGAATCCTCCAAAAAAGGGTATGGTAACCAATGGAGGGTACAAGCATTTCGTTGCCTAATTAATGCAAACGCTTACTCCCCCAATACTCCCTCCATTAACCGAATTGTAGTGCGCGTTAAACATAAACAATAATTCAGGAGATATCACTATCACGACACCTCCTATTTCCAGGAATTGTCAAATTGAAACTACTGAATAAAGGAGGGTAGGGGACAAGAGTTGGATGCAGGATTCAGGAAGAGAGGGACTGATAAAGGAGAAATTGGGAAGTCTACATAGTAGAAGTCTACATCTTTGTACAAGAGCGTTCGATAAGTAGGAAAAGTATAACGTAGCCTACGTGTTATTATTTAGGATGTAGTCGATCATGTTATAACCAGAGACAATTAATTCTATTTCTTATTAAGATGGAATTGTCTGTATTAAAACTAACACGTACATAATAATTAGTATGAGACACTAATTTGGAAAGTCATGGAGTAAACCGGTTTTTCTGAGTAAGTCTTGCACGAAAACAAATTAAATTTGAAGGAAATAATGCAACAGAATCTCTATTTAGCTTCGTTGAATGGCGTCAAACAACGGATAAATTGATTGGCTTTCGTATTAGACAGTTGTTTAAGGGAATAATAGTTCACCGATAACTTGAAAAGGAATTTCAACTAAAATGCAAATACCACACAATTACAAGATTCACTCCAAAAACAGGAGCTAGATTTGTTCTACAAATACACATTTCAACAAATGATAATGTCTAACAAATGATACATATTTAGGTTCCACTGCAGAAACATTCATTTTATAAAGAAATCTAGTCTGATTTATTATTGCTGTGAAATAGATTTTTCTGACATAATTGTCAACGTTTGATTAAGAATTGGATACAAATAATAAGATAAAAAATAAACAGAGAATGAAGATAAAGTATACAGAGAATAAAGATCCAGTATACAGATACAGGGTAATAATAAAGATACATTATACAGGGAATAAAGATACAGTTTACAGAGAATAAGGATTCAGTATACAGAGAATAAAGATACAGTATACAGGGAATAAAGATACAGTTTACAGAGAATAAAGATACAGTATACAGAGAATAAAGATACAGTAGATTGATGCAATGATTAGTGGTATAGAGTCAGATCAACAGTTCTGTGGCACGAGAGAGAAAGAGAGAGAGATAATCGATTAACGCAGATAGCATCAATCATTCAAACCACTATCGAGGTGGGCGAAATGACGTCACAAATTGTTGTCACATGTCACCCAAATTGACAACTGACATCGACAAATTTTCAACTTTCATGATTAGACGACTACATTATCCCGGCTAGAAAGCTTCACCCATTAAAGCAACACCTAGTAGGGCAGCATAGGCAAGTAGGGCTCCTCTACATTACAACAAATCCCCGGAAAACGTGGCAGCATTCGAATAGACTCAATGCGAATAGAATACGAACAGTTTCCAACTTGCAGTAATAGAAACGAAACTCCGTACCGAATGCCACAGCATATACCAATGCAGTAGGATAGTGATGTTTGCAACTTGTCCCAGGAACATGTTGCAATAGATCAGAGCAACACGGTTGTGTCCGCTGAATAATTATCATCTATTTCCGCGCAGATGCCGAACACTAAATAACCGCTACATTTCCCTATGTGAATTATTCGGAGTTGCAACGGAATTGGCGAGTGATGTGTGTGAAAATTTAGAATAGACGTAAAAAAGAATTATATGAATAGAAAATTTCTATGAAATAGAATGTATTAAATGTAATTAGTGATACATTGATAATACCATGGTATTAATACATTCAATTGATAAGGGATATATGTATAAAAGGCTAATCATTGCACCTTCTGGAAAGTCAAAATTGAATTGAACAGCTCTACAAGGATTTCATTCCATATGACCCTCAAATGACGTCTTTCAGTCAAAAGGTTGCAATTGTTTTTGTGCAATCTTTGATGTAACAACCGAAACCAGTATCTCATGATTTGTGATCTCATGAAATTTCTGTGTATCTCATGATGATGTGGTTGTGACAACTTGTAGTTGAGGTTATTGATGGGGACTAATGAAGCAACAATAAATTCAACGAAACAATTATTTCCCACCAGCGGGCAAAGATATTTCTTTTACAGGTGGTGCCTGAAGAAAACAAAGAAATGTCATTTTATCTTGAAAATGTTATTTCCGGTTAGTTTTTTCCAATGTTATAATGTCGTTTACAAATTTGTCTATTTGAATGGCAATGAAGTAAATTCTTCGCCCATCGTCATTCATCTTAATAGTATTTCAAGTTGGTTAATTCAACAAATATGTTGAATGTGTTGAAGAATGTAGTGTTAAAAGACGAGAACATTAGTTTGATAGGGAAATTTTAGTTATGAAATGGAGCATCACTTTCAAAAAAGCAACAATTAATCTGCTTGTTGATTGATCACTGATTTAAACAATTAAATCACCCACAAACTATAATTTTTGTAACCCATACTGATACCGTGACACCTATTGTGCAATCAAACAAACGAAAAAATATTCAGCGAAGATGTCTGTGTATCACATGATATTTGTGATAACTGTTTGAAGCCGAAGAGAATCGACAACATGAAACAAATTCAACAAAACAATTAGAATTGTTATTCAGCATGTTGAAAATAAAATAAAAAAAAAAGTACAGTATCCTATTTAGTTGAAAATTTTAAACAGCAAATCATTTATTAATGTAATCTACATTATGTCATTTAGAATCAAAATAGAATTTGTAGAAAATAAGTAAAGGAATGAATTAATTGAAATTGTTAAAAAATTGAAGGATTGTTGTAAATCTTGTCAGTGCTGATAATCTTTGTCTCTACATGGATACAATCATATCACTTTTACAAAATAAACCAAAAATAATATTTCCACATTTTATGACTCAGTTAACTCAATTTAATCGCATTGTCACACAATATTACAATCAACTTTTGGCAGGTGTTACAGGTGACTAAAAAGTCGTAAAACCCACAGCTGTCAGAACCGGACACCAAATTAGTTTCATAAGCGTTAATTCAACGTTCTACATGCAGAAAATATTCATTGAACTTATTTCATACTTACATACTTTTGAAGAGACCAAGACAAAAATACGCCCACTTTACCTTCAACTACGATCACTGAGATATTAGAGATGTTAAGTGATACAGAGCACAGAGAAAGGAATTAAGACAGCTCATTTACTCTTCATCAACTATCAACTAACGATTACTACATTATCATCCTTCCTTCTTATTCGCCTTTGTCTTCACCGGTTGTTACTAATTAATTAAATATTGTTATCAAATTGTAGGAATCCTGTTTCCGCTTTTTCTTATATTTTGATGTCTTCTTTCCTTCAAATTTTATGAAATAAACTGAAGCTGTAACTTTATATTGACATGAAACTCTGTTATTATTGTAATAATTGAACTGACAATTTTAATGCTTTATCACATGTTCTAAAACAAATAAACTATTGAGGAGTTACTTTTATGAATAGTATAAATTTATAGTATTGCTATTATCCCATAATAGAATGCTTTGTAATTCACTTTCAATTTGAAAATCTTTTATTTAATATATTGTTTTGTAATTCACAATGTGTTCAAGTGGTAGAGCGGACATCATTGTCCAAACTTCGCTAGGCTACGTCAGTAAAATAAAGAAGTCATTCTATTCTATTTATTATATTCTATAATATATCATGGTATCATTGGGATCACTAATATTGTACAGTACTACTGTACCACTATTTTACTTTCACTATTGCTGTAGTATATAGCCTACTGTAGAATATTTATCTAATTTTTTCTGAAGAAGAATTTTTCTCAAAATGAATCTTCAGGAGAATATCTTTATCAAACTAATTCTGTGATAGTTGGTATTTCCAAGTTACATGTCTTCTTTTCAGAAATTTATGAAATATAAGTGCTGTACAAAGTGGAAAATAATCTTCATTACACAAACGATGTCTCGAGTTGTTTTGAACCTTCCAGAGATTTTACAGAGAAATATTTGTGAGAAATGTTCAGAAGTAAGATTGATTAGAAGTTCAGGTATCAAAGTTGGACAAGAGTAAATTTTCAAGGGTACTCATTAGTTTTTTTTTTATCGTATGGCTTTTTATCGGTGGGAGGTTTGCCCAATTGAATATGTCGGTCAGTCCAAGAGCAGCCTTGAATGTTTGTTTCATTAGTTTTATTTGGTTGCCATGACAAAATTGTAAATAACATAAAGTTCAGTTATCAAATTTTAAGTTCAAAAATTTCAATATATTTCACGTATCTTTAGTTTTTTTTGTGCTTGTGGTTTATGAACTTTGGACTTTATGTGGGAGATGCTTTCAAAATTGAAATAATTCTGAAAAGTGGATAAACTACAACCTAAGTTGAATTGTTATCACGGTCGAGGTGGAACACCCATCTAAAACAGTCTTGAATAAAAATTAGTTTAAAACTTTAAAGTATACGTTGAACTCCTTCACAGAAAAATGTGTTGAAGTGATCAATATTCTTGAATAATATTCTAATAAATGATTAAAGAATTTCAGTTTTCCAAAGATGAGTAGCCTATCAGATCATCAAACCTGACTTCCTCCTTTATAACTGATCAGAAGCAAAGATTCAACAGGATATTAAATATTGTCTCGAGGCTAATTTGAAGGTTGAATAATTTGATCACCAACATTCCAATATCAGTATTTTTTTACGTTTTGAAGACACCAGTAATGCAGTAAAAGAGAAGTCTGATGCTTCATTAGATAACAATGTATCTTTTTCATTTTTGCCTCCACTATCTGAAACCGACATCCATTACAGGAGTGACTTACAAGCGAAATCCGTGGCGTTGTGTTGAACAATAAGCCATAAACATATGTTTTATGTTATTATGTTGGTGCTGTAGCATGCATGGCAGTAGCTGCTGCTAACATGTTAATGTAGTCTGGATGGATGAACACGCCAAGCAAACCATGCTCCGACATGAAACAGTAGCTACATAAAGAAAAGGAAGAAGCTGTGGAGAAGGAAAAAAAATACGAGGAGGTGGAGGAAAATAATAAGAAAAAGGATAATGTAAAAAGAGAAGGGTGAGAGAATGAAGAAGAAAAGGAATGAGAGAATGAAGAAGAAAAATAATGAAGAATACTGGTAGTAGGAGAAGAAGAAGAAGGAGCAGAAAGAGAAAAATGGAAGAGGGAAAGGAAGATGAGAAAAAAGAGAGGAATAGAAGATGAGAGAAAGAAGAAGAAAGAATGAAGAATATTAGTAGAAGGAGAAGGTTGAGGAGAATGAGAAGCGGGGGGAGTAAATGCAGATAAAGAAGGTAAAGAAAAAAGAGAAAAGACAAAGAATAATGAGGAAGAGGAGAAGGAGAAGGTGGAAGAGGAGGTGGAGGAGGAGCAGGAGGAGGAGGAGGAGGCGGCGCAGGAGGAGGCGCAGCAGGAGGAGGAGGAGGAGGAGGAGGAGAAAAGAAGAAAGAATAGAAATAAAAATTCAAAAAATTAGAAACGATGATTAAAATACTAGTAGTTAAGGAGGGAAGGGAGTGAATAAGGAGAGAAAGTGTAGTAGAAGTGTAGGAGCCGAGAAAGAAAAACTAAAAGGGGAAGATAAAAGAAATAAGTGGATTTAAAGCCGTTAAAACAGTAGCAAACTATAACTTTTATGATCAACAGTACAATAATCAACAGAAGGGATAAACGAGATTAAAATTATAAATTTAATTTCCATATCAATTATTGTTGTAAATGATGGGATAGATTGCCTGAGTGGAGATTATTCAATTCCAATCAAAATAACATTATTTTTTCTGCCAGAAAATATCAATTATTATTATGGCTATTATTCTGTCTCTGTACATTGTCGATGTTGATTGTTAGAGAATTTACAGTTTCGTCTGTTCGAAATAGCATAGTTCTAACGATTTATATGCGAGCATCTAAAAATAATAACGATCACCTGAGTAGCTAATATAATCAGACGAACATCTTTATGGGCGAAGTTAGGTAGCGCTTGTCCGCTCTCACTTGGCTTGTTGCCGCGTTATAATAAAAGCGACGATAACCATCATCAACATCATTATTATTATTACGAATATTATCATTATAATAATGGTTAATGTTTATCGCGAGAAGATCATGAGATCATGACTGGGAGGAAGGAAGCTGCTAGAGGCTCTATCTAATCGGTAGCTGAATCAGAGGGGGTAGGGGGTTCAAGGCACGATTTCTGGCCAGAAGGAGTTAAGTTATAATGTTGTCTTCACTGATCCAAGAGCCGATATGTTGTTCACTTTATATACGCTGGATACTGAGATGCGGCAACATGCTAGCCAGCCTCTCTCAACATGACCTAGCTTCACCTTTTTCATTCTGAAAAAAATCAACCCCTTTCCACTAGGAACTCTCAACTCAAACCTACTTTCAGGCACAAAATGCAAAAAAATTGTGATTTTTGCGATCAAAGAACAAAAATAAGAGATTGATAACAATGGTCATTTCTTACAAGTACAAGGAAAAAGGAATCATCAAAATATTGAATATAAGTTTATGAGAAGTTCAGGTTTGGTGGAAAAAGCTATTTATCACAGGAAAAATCAAAGAATAATAAAAATACTGCACTTAACTTGAATATGCTGAAAGGAAAATAATCCCCAAATACTTACAAACTCAAAAAAGGACATAATATAAATTACAACTTTAAAGAGGACAAATAAAACCTTGAAACTGTGCTACAAGTTTAGAGAAGGTGCACTTTCATATTATGTGAAATGAATAGGGATAGATATTTTAGGCATTACTTGAATTGAAAATACAACACGAGTTTCTAATTTCATGGAGGTTCTCTTTGATCTTTCATACTTTGTCTGATCAATCTTAGGTTAACAAAAGTTCAATAGCTAATTCAATTCATGGTTTGAAAATTGGCTTTATATAAATTGGTTATTATTATAGAAAATTTAAGCATTATTGAAAAATATATTATTTATATGTCTTATTGATGATGAATAATATTATTTGATTTGAAAACTTGATTGACTCACAATATTTTTCATGAATAAAATTTACTTTTTCAATATTATTCATGCAGGGACCTTGAAAGTGTGTATTTATTTCGGTGTTCATAAACGCATGATATTCAAATATCACATGGCGTGACCTACTACAATTCATTAAAATTATTACAAGTTATGACATTTTAAGGCGGTAATAGCTTACACGGTTTGGAATGGCAGAGATTTCCTTTATTTTGATACATCATACTTATTCATACTTTATGTCATCAAAGACCTGACTCAACTCGGAAAGGCGATTCGATTTTTTGTATGAAACATTCAACAGTAAAAAACAGAAATCAGGGACAGGTCTAATAATTGTAATTTAGAAGAACTATAATACACGAAGGACGCACTCTAGACCTTATTGTATAGTACACTGTGCTATTCAAGTCTAGAGCCTGTCCAACTTTTCCCTGCATTATAGGATTTCTAAAATATCATGAAACAAACACCAGAAGTGACAAAGATGGAAACTTTGCAATAAGAAACTATCAAAAGATTAATTATAGTATTTTATTAAAAAAGGACTCAATGTAAAAATTAACAAGAGGAAGAATACAGAAATGAGAAGGAGAAGCTTGTAGATGTAAGAGATGAAAGGCGATGGAAGGGAAGGAGAAGGAGGAGGAGGAGGAAAAGAAAGAGGGGTAGGAGGAGGGCAAGCAGGAGAAGAAGTAGGAGAGGGAGTAAAAGAAGGATGAAGACAGGGAAGACTGGAAAAATTATATTTTGGGGAAAAAAAGAGTAAATGAGAAAGAGTAGGAAATTAGAGGTGAACACCAAAAGTAAGTTATGATGGAAAGAACCAGTGAAGTATCATCAAAAATACTGAGGATTACGTTACGTTCATCCTTTATACGTTATTCTGACATTTTCCCGCTCTCGCACAGCCATTCAAAAGGTAACAAGAGCCAGCCAAAAAGATAATAAAACAGAAGGTAGAAAAACATTTTCAAGCAACTAAACTACAAGCAGAGCCACTGCTTCTGTTTTCAAGATGTAGTTGGAGATGTTTTACATCCCGTGTGATGATGTTCTTGTACCACTGCGAGCGATCTCTTGTAAATGTATTACTATACATTCCGTAAAATATCACATGAAAAGAAGTGAAGTATTACTATAGTTTTGAAAAAAGTATTACATACACAGGCATGTAAAACCTCCACCCTGACCATTGAGACCTTATCTTATTTTATTAAAACGGTTATTATTCGCCATCTTGTTTCCAGAAGGATAGTAGACCAGTAGACGATGGATGCAACAAGATAGGACAGCTCCCCCCCCCCTTCTTACACTGCCTTAGAGTTGATAATGTACAGGTTTTTTCTTACATCATCATTATATGATTACAGTATAATATTATGTACCATAATATTATATCAAAGCGGTTTCCATCTATAGCATAAAGAATTCTGGTTATTTGTATTAATATGTTTTTCTACGTACTATTTGTTTGTTTGTCAATGGCTCAACAGCCCTATATGGGCTTAGGCCTACCAGCACTAAGTACGTACTATACGTACTTTTTCTACGTACTATACATTAGGTTATTTCATTGATGTCATTTGATGTCAAAACTGGACAAGGAAAGATATGTTTTTTGGATAATATGTATTCACACATAATGTATTCTGGAAATATAGTTATATGTATATTATAATGAGTTCTGGATATATCATAACTATTCTGGATATAATGTATTCACCACCGTTGTGTTGATTGTATTGATGTTGTGGAGTATCACACAATTACATGTAAATTACATTGTACATGTAATTGTTGTATAAATTAGTGGTTTGACAGAAGTATAGACTTTTCATTCATCTCAATCACACCGATTTCTTTGTAGTTTACAATCCCATTGAGTTAATCAAACAGCCCTAAAAAAGCTTTAGCCTTAAAACTCGTAGTTTTTTCGAAACAACACAGTGAATTTGATAATTCAGAAAATTTCTATTCAATTTGAAGACATCATAATTCAGACTATAAATATTATATAGGCTATAGGCTATATAGGCTACAAAATATTTTAAGTTTGGGTAGTATTCAACAAAAGTAAGGTGCAACAATTATGAATATTACAAAAAATGAATGATGTGAAAATTACAAATAAATCGAGGAACCGAATGGAACATCTGTATTCCAACATTGCTGATTTATTCTTCTCGTGTTTTCCACAAAGACAGGTTGCTAGAATCATGAAAAGGATTGAAGTCTAGAAGATGGATTGTCTGCAGTGACACTACCACCTAGAGTTACAAAGCCATAGCGCTAGGTTATGACGTCATCAGTGGTCGATGGGCTGAATGTTGATCAGCTTAACTACTCAAAAAGCTTTACTAGTCGTAATACGGTAATAGAAACTATTAGAAAGACTAATTCAAAACATCTCATTTCCCAAAAATATTTCTCTTAGAAGAAAATACACATTAGCCTTTGAGAAAAACCAGTTCCAGCTCCTTAGTTGAGAATAATTATATTATGTTAGGCAATTTGAATGTAGAAAATAGAATAGAATAGAATAGAATAATCACTTTATTCACGCAGATTACAAAATAATTATGTCGCTTAAATTCTAGGTCATAAAAGTCATTACAATGAACGTCATTTAAAAATAATAAATACAGCCTAAGATTAACTGAACAAAACATGAAGTAAGAAAGATTTTAAATGAAAATATATAGGTAAAAATTTTAATTCAAGATTTTTGAATACAACTTAATACTACTATGATATATTTTATTTAAAAGAATGTCGTTGGAAATGTAAGTAATTGATTTTGTATCTACATGAAATGGCGGAGTTTGGACATATAAATGTCCATTCTTGGAGAAGGATGTGCAAGGACATCCTTCCCATCAACACTCAACCATAGAATGAGGAGAGATTTGTGCTTCAAATTGTAACTCAGGTTTAATATGAACTGAGTAAAAATTATAAGTACATATAATTACGTATCATTAATAATACTGCAGATGAATTCCATATCAATCAATAGGAACTATTTATAGTTTATCATTTTATGGATTCTATGTTTTCTGAATTCTAAATTAGGCTTTGTTTAATAATGTGCAGTACAATTTGTTTAATAATGTGCAATATGAACTGTTCTTATTCAATATTTTTAGAACACTATTCACACAATATCCTGCAAGATAGGTAGTCAGTCAGTAGAGTTATCCAATTGTTCAATTTGTTCAAATCATCTTCAGTTATATCAACATTTTCATGTGGCATCTGAAAAAAAAGATACAATATTCAGTCGACTCCAATGATTTTAGAACATTATTGAGCATGAAATGATATAATATGAAGTTATTGCAGATTGAGTTATTAGTACTGTAATTGAAGCATCCAATCAAATGTATTTTAGTGGGATGGTAGTCATAAACTTTTACAGAATGCTGTGGCATGGCTAACAAGCCCATGATCAACATAATCATTAGGCTGATTGCATATTGTTTATGAATAATTATAAATTTCGTTGATTACCGTATCTACAATCATAAATACACAAAAAAGCATTCGATGCTATTAAAAAATGACATCTCAATTAATTTTTTCCAATTAGCTTTCACTAGAAAGCAGTACATTACATTCCAGAAAAGGAAGTTAACTCAATAGGATTGTTGTCAATTCATGATGCATGGCTACTCAATCCATTGAACAAATGATGAATTTTTGTTTCTGTCAAGAAAACAGTAACATTAACAATCACTTTACTTAGAAAGTTGTCCATTTCAACAGCATTCAAATTCTTTGCAAAAAGTTTATAATTGAAACAAAACGTTTCAGGTTAGGTATGCCATCAAAGCATTTGCAAAGATTGTAGAAGTATTTAAAAAAAATTATGAGTATCTATTACACTTAAATAGTTTAATAATGTTCAGTTAATGAGTAGATTTTGAAACTTACCTTGACTGAGTGAGCAAAACTCATCTTTAGTCTCTGAATTCACAAAATATACTCCGTACTTCAAAGAAATCAAACACCATAATGTAGCTGTAGCCCATGTGGTTAGAATTAGAAAGTAGAAAACAAACAACAAGACTGCCCATCCACTAATAATGACGTCACAAGATTTTGAACAAGCAGCACTATGGCTTTGGAACTCTAGGTGGTAGTGGCAGTGATCGAGAATACAAGATTATTGATTGACGTTGAAAACATGAAGGCGGATTGATGAGAATGATCAGCTGATAAAAAGGAATAGATAAGGATAGCAAAGCAGGTGACCGACATTGTCGCCCTGGGGTCTTTTCTGTTGGCGCGAGGTGTAAGTAACAACAAAGAACAGAAGGCACGGGAAATTAGAAAAATACAGATCAGATCGAACCCAGAAGAGGATTGGAACCACTGAAAAAACTGGGGGCGCCTCATAAGATAAAAAGACCGCTGCTATTTTGCATATAGACCTATTAATCTTTTCCTCCCCCTCCTCCTCCCCCTCCTCCTCCTCCTCCTCCTCCTCCTCCTTCTCCTTCTTCTTCTTTTTCTTTTTTTCTTCCTCTCTCATTCTTTCCTCACCTGACAATCAACGTCATCATCAAGTCTCTGTCTATAATTTTCGACGTATTTCACTTTTTTAACTACTTCGTCCGGTACACCAGGCAGATCCTACATAAACATTTACATTCGGGTTTCTTCTCACCATATCATCACTCCACTCTTATTTACATCACATCACTCCACTCCACTAGCCAACGGAAACGAAACGAAACTTACCGCCAGTTGCATGAAAACTAAAAACGTTTGATGTTTGTTAAGTGACAAATTTTTGTCAAGTAAAGAGAGTTTGGTAGCAAAAAGAACAATCACAAGGCAGAAACTCTTGAGTAGAGAAGATAAGGAGTATAGCCAAAAGTAATGAATGTTTGAAATGAACTGAACCAAATTTACCAAGTGGCCGATAGAGTTTATTAGAATATTTCAACTGTCGTAGAAGAAAGATCACAATAGAAATGTACATCAACACATAATTTGAGAGTACAATCTTACGTTCTAAGTCAATTTAGTGTCTATATTTTACTCTTATTCCTCTCAACTTCAAAATCAGCTTTTGATGGATACTGTCGCCAGATTTTCCCCGTCGATTAACGTGGAAAAATTATCCTTTTCACAACAGAAATGACCCTATTACACTACGGCGGATGGATAACAGACATTTTAAGCTCTTGAACAAATTTATAAAGTGGCCCATAGAGTTTATTAGAATATTCCGATCGCTTTGATTAACAAACTTGTGGTCAAATGAACTAGCGAGACAACTCACTTTTTATTCCTTCACGTCTCAATCTGCAGTAGCTTATCAGACAAAAATCACAGTCTTTAGACAGCAATCTCCGAACAATGGAATACAAGACAACCTATTCATTAGAGAAGCCTGCTGAAACCAATAGTTTCATTTTGAGGCTATAAGAAAATCGAGATTGGAAAGATTAAGGAATAAGGATTCAGAAAGAAGAAACAAAAGTGGAAGAGAAAAATAAACGTGAAAAATGATGATTGAAAAGGAGAAAAAAGAAACAGGTAAAGAGGAAGGTTAATAGAAGAGATCCTGATGAAATAGTAAGTGGAAGAGTTGGAAAAAAGAAAGAAGAGGAGAGAAGAAGATGACAATGAGAATTAAGAAAATGATGATGAGGATAAACAATGGCAAAGAGAAGTAAAAAAAGGGAGAAATGCAATATTTAATGAAGAAGAATGTGGACGAAGAATCTAGAAAGAAAGACGAAGAGAGAGAAAGAAATAGAGGAAAGAAGAATATACAAATGGGTAAAATGAAACATAACAAAGAAAGAAAAGGAAAAAGAAAAAGGAGGAGAAGGAGGAGGAGGTGGAGGAGGACGAGAAGAATGGAGGAAGAAGAAGAAGAAGAAGAAGAAGAAGAAGAAGAAGAAGAAGAAGAAGAAGAAGAAGAAGAAGAAGAAGAAGAAATTAAAAGAAGAAAAAAGCTGGAGAAGGAGAAAAGGAGAAATTAGAAGAAGAGAAGGAAGAAGAAGAGGAAGCAGAAGGAGGAGGAGAAAATTCATTGGCATTCATCGAATCTCCACCATATTTGCATACATGAAGAAGGTAAGGTGAACTTGAAGAAAAAGTAGTCAATATGTCGCTATTGACTTGTCGCCCCATCTGGGTGGTCTTCTCCTTTATTAATTTCCTCTTTGCTTCTTTCGCTGTTCGCCTAATTGGAATCAGTGCGCTTGTATCTTATTCGAATTTCAAAACAACATGAGAAAGCATGGAAAGAAGAAAAAATGGATTGATAAAGGATATGGAGATGAAAGAAAAGCAGGAGAAACAGACTCAGAACAAAGAGCGGAAGAAAAGGAAATATAAGGTAAAGGACAAGTGAATGGAGAATGATGGACCAGATACAAACAAAATGAGAAAGAAATATAAAAAGTTATGTCAAAAGCTGAAGACATGATTATATTAGGAAGTTAAAAAAGATGTGGAAAATGAAAAAGAACAGGAGAAGAGAAAAAACATAATTAAGAATAACAAGCATGAAATAATAATGGTAAAAATAACAGAGAGAAAATGAGAAAGAAGAGTAATTTTTTTGGAAGACTGCTGAGTGGAGGTTTTCTTCCCACTAATTCTACTCAATCATAGAGATGTTGCAATTTGGAGAGGTAGAAAAATAAGGTAATAATGATAAAAAATTAAAGGAGGGTGAAGGTATAATACAAAGGGATGCAGAAGTAGGTATACAGTTATGAAATATTTTACAGAAAAAGTAGGTTCATTTACACAAAAACTAAACTATTAAAATCGATAATTCCAAGATTGAAGAAACAGAAATTGACTCTTAATTAATAGTGTTTTATTTGACCAATACCCCTACTTTCTTATTTGTTCTAACTTTTTGCCTTCATTGTCAATACACTGCTGTATGTAATACATATACATACAGTATTACTGTAGACATTCTTTTGCACTCTCTGTAGATTATATGAATATCTATGATTACTAATTAATACTGTAGTATACAAACAAATGAGAAGGAGATAAATATTATAAGTAGAAGAGAACAATAAAAGATGTAAAGAAATAAAATTAAACAGTACTTTTAATGCAAGAATAAGAAAAGAAGGGTGGAAAAGAATCAGGTCTGATAACAATTCGACAGAGATGAAGAAAAAGAAGGTGGAAGTGGAAACTGTGGATGAAGATGAGAAGGAAGGAAACAGAAGAGAAAGAAAAAAAGAGGAAGAAGAAAAAGAAGACCGATGAACAGCAGGGAAAAGGAGGATAGAAGAACAATCCCAAGATTTCACTCTAGAAAATGTGAAACCAATAGAGAAATGAGAAATCTGTACACAATAAAAAACGACAACAGCAACAAAACATAAATCAAGATGGCAACGCATAAGAAACGATGCGGACCCGATTTGCTCTGTGCTTTGTCCATGAAGGAAAAAATACGAATAAGAAAAGGGAAATACGGAAGACGTGGAATTGAATCGGTAGATAACAGAAGCGGTTAAAAAGAAATCAACTAGAATATTTGCTTGCAACCACTCTGTTTCGTATTAGCATTCTGCAAACAATTCCTAAATTATATCAGGTAAGAAAATCTTTATCTTCTTATAATCCTAATGAATCATTCTAATAAAAAACTGACAATTATCAGTATTACAGATAAGGCAAAGGTTAGTCTAATGAAGTTGATCTAATGAAGATTAGTCAAGCCTTCTAGACAAAGTTTCTCTTATCTTCCCAATAGAGTTTAGAGTAGACAAAGCTTAATTAATACTTTAAGTTTAATATATTGGGTTGCGAAGACTAGCTTATGGTTGAGATGTCAGATGTCAATGTGCTAACCACACGTTACATCTTTTCTGGTTAATGATCATTCACCTCTGCTGATTCAGTCAAGTGGATGTGTGGCTTGGCCACCGGTTGGTGAGCCTAAGCACATGAGGCTGTTGAGCCATTGACCAACAAACAAAGTTTAATTGATATACATTCTCTAAAAACATCTTTAACGAAGCCAGTGCAAATAACGAAAATCCTTATTCAGAGGCTTTTTTGTAGAGTCATCTTTCAGTACTGATAATATCATAAGTAGTATTATGTAAATCAAGAAGTGCTCTTCCAACATGTTTATATACAAAATAATCTCTAATTACTTACAATATTCAAAGTCCAAAAGAGAGCTATTAGAATTATTTTCGATAAGCCCCCAAGATATAAGCTACCGCGACCTTCCTTTTTATTAGGGAAAACTTCTTACTTTATAGCCCTTTATATACTTGAGATATGTGTTTATACTAAGAAGAAATATCAACACTAACTTCAGCCGGTATGGAGACTCACACTTAACTATAATACTCGCCACTCTAATGATTTCTTCCGTTTCACATAGAACTGTTTTATTTGAGAAGTCACCTCAGTTGTGATTAAAAATATATATAATGCTGCTTACCTGAATTAAAAGAAGGAAAACACAAAGATATTCAAAATTAAAACTTAAGTTGGCTAGTTACTAGACCATTTTATACGGTGAATGAGTTTATAGCTTGACTGCTTAGTTATCTATGTAATATTGAGGTCAGTTTAATTTGTCTGATTTAGTTTAGTCATAATATGAAAATCAAATATGGTGTTATTTTATAGTAATAAAAATATTGACCCATCCTCTGTGTCTACTTTTGTAGATGTTTGGGATGTAGTGAAAAACTAAGCTAAGCTAATATTATTGGTATTATAAAGTTATTTTCAGGGGTCTGAAATTTAGGTTTCTCGAGGCTCATTTCTTAATTTAATGCTGCAGTACACATATTTTTCAACGCTCCGGTTACTTTGGAGAAATTGGAGATACTGATCACTTCAAGATCTCACATCTAGAAACGCATTATCACGTATTGAACTCACACCGCTTGATAGCCATAAACAACTTGGCAGCATCTGAAGTATGCAAATCAGTTTTTGTAAGATGAAAATCGTGCCTAAGAAAAGTAGCACACTTGATCTGAAACTAAGTCCCAGGTAGTACTAATGTATAGTAATAGTACGGTACTAGAGTAGAAATAAATGTGAAATTATTATAATAAAGAAATATGGATATACTATAATGCACATTAGTGAGATAGAAATATTGAAATACAAGAAAGTATCATTAAGATACATTACAAGAGGTTCTCTATAAGTAGATATTATATTTCCAATAAAAGCAATCTGAAGTTAGACTGTATTAAAGTGAATTGATCTATGAAATTATTTCATTCCATTTATTCACACACAATTTCCAAAAAATAAAATATTACAACATATAAATACAATACAAAATTCGGAAAAAGTGGGTAAGGTGACCTCATTGGTAATCTTGTTGAGGCAACCAAATACATTATGAGATACATTAGATATGCTTGATGTTCTAAGAGTCTTCAATCTTCATGTAACTTCTTTTGCATAAATTTGAAACTTTTCGGTCGATGAGAGTGACCTCAAGTTTGATCTGCAAGACACTCCTTAGTCGCTTACTAATCGTCATAAATTAAGTAGCTCAAATGTGAGGAAGCAGGGAGTATATAATTTATCAAGTACCATCAAATAGGACAGCAATGCAGTACATTTTGAAGACCTACATTTGAAACCATTATGATAATTCTAGTAGTCTCTGGGAAGAGTATCTAATCGTAATCTATTTTCTGCGAAGACAGCTTATTCTATCTGTATAGCCTTATTTATAACATATCAGTATTTTAACATAATATTTTTAATATAGCATAGTAATTTTAATTTATTCTATTTTAGCATAGATTGTATTGAACCCATATAGATTGCAGGATCCCACGCACACAGCACAATGTCGATGATTATTTTGATAGCTCTTAGTAACCATGGATATGTTCTTAGTTTTAGAGCCAAGGCATCTGGGGTCCAGGGCCAGACATAGTCACCCCACAGCAGAAGATTCTGACATCCACCATAGACACCTGTATCTAGTGGCTGGTAGCTGAGGTGCCTGCCTTCGAAACAAATTATTTCTCCTTGACATAGCAGCATGCTCTGACCTGTGAGCACCACTGAGCTTCTGGACTCTTTCTGATACCCTGGTCACAATCCCACAGTGAGGGAGGGTAGAGACCTTCAACCTCTCTACCCGGCTGCCACCGCCAACCTCCAACGTCAGATTAGCCAGCTTCCAAATCGCTTATAAGCTATATTATATTCGTAGTTATAGTTATATACTTTTTAGGTATGTGATTGAAAATTGTATGGCATGACTAATGTTTCGAAATTGTTTCTCAGGTTCTTAGTCATATATTTTTGTTCGGGTTGTTGCATTTATATATCCATGTGGTTTGATAAGTGTATAATATGACTGCTGTTTTGACACACGTTTATCACCAAGAAAAAGTTACAAGGCAACTCATGACAAGTTCTCACAGTTGTCGAACATCGTTCGAAGATCGAAATGAAAAGGATTTGGGTTGGAGATTATTCGAAAATGATAAATGATCTTGAAGAGTTACCGAGGTTCAGTATCAGATAACTGTATTATTCAGCATTTTATATGGATGTAATAGTAGAGAATGCAGTAGTCTAATTCTAATGTAACTAAAATTTTATGCAATGTAAATACAAGGAAACTCAAAATCGAGATTTTGCCCGTCAAATTCTTGCCTGCCAAGAGGAACAGACACATACTGGATTGGTTTATACGTTACAGTTAGGAACACAATTGAAATAAAAACACAAATATCATGAAAATAGTGACCGATGTTTCCCGAAAAATTGTGATATGTGGTTACCTGTTCAACCACCAAAATTTAGACAAGGCTATTTGACTATTTTGCCAAGGCAATTTTACTAATATTGAATAAAACATACTGTGTTCTGCACCAGACAATATTGTAGTTAAAAAGTTCAACAAAAATATATTTCATGTCCAATGCTAACATACTTTGTTTGTCCCAATGTTTACGTTTCTGTCGACTGCATCAATGTCTATTAAAACTGGCAATGAGCATTATTTTTAAAATTATGTGATATTATATAAACATTGAATATTGCTAATAATTGAAAATTGCTTGTATTCACGTTAGTTTGCGGCGTTGGAAAAAACTTAAGATTTCCAATGAATTTTCTAGTATATCTGATAAATCCTTCTTTTTGTGAATGAGAAAAAGTATTATCAAAATTGAATAATTGCAACTCCCACAAGATCACTCTCGACACATAACTCTTCCTCTTAACACAACAGGCAACACACACATAACTTCAAACAACAAAAGTAGTCAGATATGCTCAAATAGAATAACAACCCAAAACCAAAAAAGTAATGAATAAAAAGCACACAAGATGCTTCAAGAAAATACTTACACCCTGCAGTGAGCGAAGCGAGATGCCGTGATGCAGATAACCACAGAAGACGGAGAAGAATCAGAGGATAAAGAAGAAGAAGACGAAGAAGAAGCAGCGTAAAACGTAGGAGGCAGCAGCACACACCGAGGGTCCCCACCGGTAACAAAGACATAAACAAAAGCTCAGCGTTTATAAAATAAATAAAACACATCAAACAATACATTATACCTGTATACAACAGGGTAAAACTCGTACAAAATAGTTCATAGTATTTTATACATGTAGATTCAATAATAAATGGTTTCCATATACATATACTTCCAACAATATAAATACACTTTCTAAACATACGATATATGGAAGTCATAGATATAAGGGACCACTACACTACAGTCATCATTAATCGGTCTATTGTATGTATTTTTCAGATTTTTTTTTGTGTTTCAGAGAGCTGTATAAAAGATTGGGCTTTTCTTATTTAAATCGTCGACAGTGGGTGTAGCCCATGTGTTTGTGGTCGCTGTAGAAGAACTCACAATTAATTTATAACTGAGTATGGGAGGCTCGTGCCGTCCCTTATTCGAGGGCCAGCAGGGCTCTAGGAAGATATATATTTCATTGAAATTATCAGCAGTGTCATCGTTTAAAATGTATTCTAGAGTATTATAGTCAAGCATTTGTCCCAAAAATATGATGCCAGTACTACCACGTATTTCAAGTCAAAAAAAATGTGTTGGCATGATTCTCCTTAGTTTGTAATCCGCTATTTTGTGTTTTTTTCATCATACTATCAAGAAAAGCAAGATTTTTTATAATTGGTTTCAATAATCAGTTTTGCTTTTTACATAAAACATCAAAGACACAAATGTAGAGAATTTTATTCTGAATAAATGTATATAATTTAAAGAATCGATAATAACAACTGAGATATGGCTGTTTGGAGATTACCACTTCTGTGTTTCTTCATTTCTTGAGCAGTGCGACATGAGAATAAATTTATGAATGAAAAACATATGTTTGCCTATCTTGAATGTTCTCAAATTTACTATAGCAGGATCCCAGGTTCCAATTAACTTGTCAGAAATCAGCTTTTTCGGTAATAATTAAACATTGATTTCGACACAATAATCAAAAGGCTTGAAAGTCTTAAAGACCTTTACAGTCTTTAAAATACCTTTTTAAAGAATACCTTTCAAAGAATAAATTTTTGAAAGACCTTTTCAATAACCTGCGAGATTCAGCATTTATAGGTTAAGTATTGTGATCATATGCTCGTCGATCATATGTATTATGACAAGTTAAACGGATCCTGCTATACTGTATCATATTTTCACATTCATGAAATTCATCAATTGGTTGTTCCATCCAATAATAAATTGAGAACGTTCGAGTGACGAAGATAGGCAAACATATGTTTTTCATTCATAACATAAATTTATTCTCATGTCTCACTGCTGGAAGAAATGAAGAAACACAGAAGTGGTAATCTCCAAACAGCCATATATCTCGATATTTTCTATTATCCGATTCTTTGAACATTATATACCAGTCATATTTTTATTCAGAATAAAATTTCTTCACATTTTTAGTCTTTGAATGTTTTATTGTAAAAAGCAACATTTCTTGAGTAAAATCGAATTGAAAAATTTTGAATGGTCATTTGGTGGTGAAAAAATGAAGTTATTGTTGAAATTTTTTTGACATATATGTATTGGTAAACCACACCTTTAATTATATCCCTACCAAATTGCATGGAAAAATCTGTTTTTTTTTTTAACGAGATATGATGAAAAAATATAAAAACACAAAATGGCGGGATTACAGGTAAAATCTAAGGGAGAAAATTCATAGCCACAATTTTGCCAACGACATTTTCTGTTTGTTTTGACTTGTAGAATACCGTGGTAGTACTGGCATCACTATTTTTTGGGACACCCTGTATATGATTTTATCAACAGAATCATCAACAGAATAAGCAGCAGTTAATGTATAGTTTTCAATGAACGTTCCAACAATTCAATCTATGAATATGGTATATCAGCTTAGAATCTATATCTTTTAGTGAACGCCTAAACAATTTGAGTTGAAGTGTGACAAGTTTTGGAAAGAGCTAAATCACACATCAAGTAAAACACAGAATTGTAGTTGGTTTTTTTAATTTTGACAAACCGCTCAAAATGTTCACATTTTCATTCAAACAATTCATTTCCGTTCAATAATGATACATTATGACAGATTAGTCAGAAAGTCCAAATAACATACTACTTTTAGTAGGAATATAATTTAACAGCCTTCAAGATGATGTCTAACGGAACCAATGAACGAGTCTGAAACCAATACGGTTAAATTCGATTGGGTGCAATTAGCTTTTTCAACAGTAAACTATAGAGTAAATTTTTTAGTATATTCTTGAAGGTATCAACTTTACTAAGGGCCGCTTTCCCCAACGCTGCTTAAGCAATACATATGGCTTAAGCCTCATTCGGAGAATAGGAAAAGTATAGAAAAAAATTGAGCGTCATTGTTACTTAAGCATTGGGAAAAGCGACCTCAGCTTGATTCACACATATAGTGCCGTGCCGCGATGGTGCTGGTTTGGTGCCGTCCGATTTCAGATGGATTCACTAAACGGCTCCTCCATTTGAAATGCATGGAAACGGCTGTTAGTGATTCATACATGTAGTGCCGTGATGATTGCGTTGGTGCTCAAGAGCAGTTTGAAGTGAACTCCACTACGGCATCTTTTAGCTTCGGCTGTTTCCGTTCAGCTCGAATCCTTCGTGACACCTCTTCGTTCTTCATCATGTTTTGTCACACAAGGCGACGGCACCAACCGAGCACGGCACTACATGTGTGAATGATAGCGGCTCCTGGCGGCGACAGCACCATCGCAACCCCATCGCAGCACCATCGCAGCACGGCACTATATGTGTGAATCAGGCTTTACTGTCCCATTCCCACATTATTTCATACAAAAAATTATCGACTCAAATACTACACTACCATAAAACAGTTTGTAGGCCATGATTAATTACAGCTTCTGGGCAACAAAGTGATTGTACACTCTACTTTGTTACAAGATATGCTAACAAGCAACACACGCACGCACCTATCTCACACGGGAAAACTTCCAGATTTAGTTGACGTTTTCGGCTCGGAAAAAGCTGTGAAATTCAAATCTTTGAATAATAATGACCAATTAAATAGTTCACTCTCTTACCATAAACCTGGTAGGACTGCTCCCCTTTTCAACAAATCTGGGGGTACCACAGACCCCCTACAATCGGGGTATGCCCCCCTCAGATTACCCTAGCAAGGTATTGCGTGATCTGAATTATACAACAGCTACTACTACTACTTTATACAGAGTGTAACAGAAAATCTTTTCCGACGATTTAACACCGCCGTATCAAATTAATTACATCCGAGACACTTTGTTATAATGAACGCCTAGACCTGACAAGAAACCCCTCCCTCTACCCTTACATCCCCCCCCCACAACTAATGCCACGAACCAACCAGAGCTCAGATGATAATAATTCGTCAAGTTGATATTTCATAAAACTCGAGATAAGAACAACGATTAGACTGAAATTGCTTTACTCGATTTTTTCTTTTTGTTTTTCACAGAAACTTGGAGAAGTGAGTAGGATTCGGACATTAATTTTCAATGGTTTCCTTGTGAGAATACATTTCGCTTCATTGTTCATTATGGAGAAATGGAAATCAAGAAAAGATTGCCAAAAAGTTGGGCGAATATTTCCGAGATTCACTCAGTTTTTTTACTGTAAATTCTTGCAAGTCACGATCATACTGACGACTTAGTAGAAAAATAGTTTAGTAAAGGCTTGGACTTTGAAAATATTCCATACTAGCTGTCCATGAACCTGTAATGCCCTCAATTTCCCTCTTCCCTCAAATGTCCCATCATGCCAAAAATGTCATGAATGTCACCCCCTCACCACCAAATGTCACCTCTACTAAATGTCACCCCCTTCATGTAACCCCAAATGCCCCTTTATGTCACTCTTCCCCAAATGTCCCCCTTCATGTAACTCCCGCAAAAAATATAAGTAAAAATATATTTAATACTATCATATAGGTACTATTGTAGATAGCTGAAGCACAGAGAAAAGAGTATCTAATATTAATTTATTTTTATAATATTAATAATTTAATTTAATAGTAATAATTTTATAATATTATTCAATTTATTTTATTATAATATAATATATTTTTTATAAAATTAATAATTTTTTATCGAAGCACAGAAACAGAAAAGATAATGTATTTAACATTCTTAAACAAATAATCAAATAAATTATTAGAAACAATAAAACATAATACGAACGATAACTCATTCTTAATTGATGATTGTAGCGTAAAAATAATTAGAGTAGAAAACCTAGAATAAAAAGAAACTAGGTTTGAACCGGGACCTGTAGGTTTGTAAGCAGAAACTTATGCACTGAGCTACATATAGGACCTGCTTGCTAATTTTCTTTTCTTGAATCACGATCATCTCTCCGTTGTAGGTACCCGTTCGGCCGTCAATTTTGAACATAGCTCTTTAAAATGTTTGATAGGTTAGGTCATTAATCTACTAATTATTTATTAATTATAAAGAGATTTTCTTATATTTTATTACATATTATGTTAACCAGTGCTGTAAAAATTCAAACTAATCCAAAATCATCTAAATCGGTTCAGCCGTTCTCGAGTTATAAGCGAGCGTACAGACACCAACTCTCTTTTATTAATATAGATTGGACGGAGTATTAACTCCTCTCCTGATCAACCAAACAATACAAGCACAAAGTGAACATCTAATAAAATTCAATAATAAATTAATTATTATATATAAATTTGCAGAAATGAATGGATTGCAACTTAATTCAGTTGATGCAACTTTCTTTCGACTTTCATTCAACTCCACTTTCGTAGTCGTGAAAATTCTAAAACTAGTAGTTCTGTGAACAGTAGACCTCACGAAAAAGCCATGCTAGCTGAAATCAGCTGTCAATGCGTTTACCCGTAAATTAGCGGTTTTCTTGTCCATGTGTACACAATTGGCCCTGTCAATTATTGTATCGTTGACAGAGATGTTGTCAGGCGCTCCCCAAAATACGATATGTACAGCAGGATTCAATTAACATGTCATAACTCAGCTGATCCAGTAATAATTAAACAGTGATTTCGACACAATAATCAAAAGGCTTGAAAGTCTTAAAGACCTTTAAAGTCTTTAAAAGACCTTGTTGAAGAAGACCTTTCATAGAATAACTTTTCAATAATCTGCGAGATTCAGCATTTGTAGGTTAAGTATTGTGATCATATGCTCGTCGATCAGCTGACTTATGTCAAGTTAATTGCATCCTGCTATACAAGTAATTTAATCGTACATCTAATTGAATTTTTTTAATTTTTTACATTTTATTTACTTTTTATATTCTATATTGTTATTAAATTTTCATTTCTTTTTTTATCATTTATTTATTTTATTTTTTAGTAATTTATTTTTTTTAAAGATACGCGACGTTCCACAAGCCGCCGCTTTCGCGGCGCCCCTCTGACTGCAGCGAAAAAAATCTTATTCTGACCCAGCTGATGATCATTCCATAATATGACGATGTTTATATTCTGACCCCGCGAACTCAAACCCATTATTATTATTAAGCTTATGGCTTTTTGGCGGAGACCCTTTCGGGTGTTCCACCTTGCCGAATTATCCAGTTTTCCTAATGGAAAATATGGAAAACATTATAGGTTAAGTCCAACACTGAATTTTCAACTTATAAGTCCCGGAAAATCTTCAAAATATTTTTTCAATTCATAGATTAACAGCACTAATACGATACTCACAAAGCACATTTCAAATTAAATATTGAATTATACAAAAAATTTAAACTCAAACCAATCACTTAATATTATAAGGTTATGAAAATTCACACGTTTGAAACTTTATGCTTTAAAACCTCAAAAACATCACCAGTTCCACAACCAGACGTAGGTCGAATAAATTTTGAAGCAGGATTATTCTCACTCTTAATATTAACGATGAATATTGAAACCCATGAGGATTGAATGAAATATTGTGAATGGTTTTTTGACATGTGCATAGACACATTCCATCATCATATTCTATAAAAATGTTTCTTCAAACAGATCACTGTTAATAATCATCTGTTAATAATCATTTTTGAAAAATCATCTGTTAACGCACGCATGCTCGTGCAACTTTCAACTTATAGTCTTTATCTCATCATAATAAGATTACATGGGATCCTTTGTGGTCCTCCATGCTCGTGCAACTTTCAACTTCCACTTTCAACTTATAGTCATTTATTCAATTCAAAATAAATCCTATCACGTGTTCCATATAGCTATTGTATATTCCATACAGCCATTCATATAGCTATATTCCATACAGCAATTCTCTTTCCCTTCTATTTCGTCCTCAAAATGCAAAATTAAAAAAAACCTTACATATACATCGTCGCGCAGTCTCGAAATGAACATTCCTGCCAAATCTTATTGAAATCTGTCAATGCGTTTAGCCGTAAATGCATTACAAACAAACAAACAAAGAGACAAACAGACGAAAGCCGATCGACTTGAAACTAGACTTCACTTCGTAGATGACTGAGCTTCGCTCAGTCATCTCTCTTCGTTCGGTCAATTAAGAGGTAACAAGGTAACAGCAGTTGGCACAGATGTGGATTAAACTTTTTACTAAAATTTGGATACATATTAAAATCAACCCCATTAGCTTAGTCGTATTCAATTATTTAATATCTAATTACTTCAAATCGACTGAAGTATAATATATTGCAAAGCTCCGTTAAAGCAAAGGCGTAACAAAAACCCATTTGTTATGACATAAACGTAGATTTCTGAATTTGTAGACATGATAGCCGAATCAAGGCAACATTCATTCTGACAGTACTCCAGGTTGAGCAACAGAGGTCGTCAACGGTTCAGGATGTGATACCTCTAATACAGCTGTCAGTTTGTGTAACTGGAGTCACCCTGGAGCTCCCAAACATAATTAATTACACTTGCCAAAAGCAGCAGGGTATCTACCGCTCACAGCACAAAAAAAAATGTTTATCACAAGTTAGAACAGGAAGGATGATAAGAAGGATTGTGGAAGAACAGTGAAGAGGAAAAAGAAGAAAAGGGAAGGATGATAAGTTGTAATAGGAGGTGGAGAAGTATGATAAGAAGGATTGTGGTTGGAGAAATGGAATGATTTTGAATGACGGAGAGGAGAAATAAAGAAGGGGAAGAAGAAGAAGAAGAAGAAGAAGAAGAAGAAGAAGAAGAAGAAGAAGAAGAAGAAGAAGAAGAAGAAGAAGAAGAAGAAGAAGAAGAAAGAAGAAGAAGAAGAAGAAGAAGAAGAGGAAAAGGAAAGGATAAAAGGAAGAACAGAGGATGTGAGTCAAGAATCGTGACGAAAGCGTTGCTTCTAGGCGCCATGGCATGCTGTGCCAATGAAATTCCATCGACTAGACAAGTTTGACGTTTTGGAAAATTGATTTGGCAACTCGATTGGGGCCCCACTACATGGACTATCCGTTATCGTGCGTTTCCGTCATGTCTGTTGTTGAAGTGAGCTATCTGGATAAACTATGCTGCTGCTCGTGGAGTACTAAGTTTAAGTTCAGAATACTTTTTAAATGTTGTCCAATATTATAGAATGCTGGAAGGACATGCAAGTAATAACGTGACAAAATACAGAATAACAAAGTACAAAATAACCTGAGAATATCACTGAATAATATCAAAACCTAGTCGAATATTTATAAATTGTTTCAATATTTGGTCTATTTATGTGCATAATTTCAAGAATGAAAACGTTTTGAGCGGTTTGCCTGTTTCTAGCCCTAAATATAACAATAATTGTATGACATATTTGAAAAATAAAATAATATACAGATAAGAAACATAACCAAATTACTAAATAAATCTAATTAATAATGAGATTAGATGTTGTAACGACCATAGATTAATATGATAATTTTCAAAGATGAGAGATGACTTAGGTTGTTACAACTCCAGTTTGCTTGAGATAGATAAAGATGTATCAACGCCTGGAGTAGTAAAGTCTCTCATAAGTGATGACTACATGGAAGAAGAATATCATTATATTGATAATAATTAAAATACCACTTCAAGAATCTCAACTTTAAAAATTCATAAACTTTATAGGCTGAGTTGAGAACATTTTTTGTTGATAGTTATATCCAATGTTGAACAAGAAATTAAAATACAGAGCCCTCAATTTCAAATAGACTTGATGTCTTTCAAATAAATTTAGAATTCTTGTCAAATTCTATAAATTGGAAGGATTGAAAGGATGAAATGTAGAAAATGGTGTGACTTGTTGAGAAATGGTCCAGTCATTTAAAAATTACATAGGGTTTGAACTAGTAGTGCTTTTCCATACCATTATTAAATAAGGATGAGAAGAACTGGTTAAATAAAATGTATAAAATTTGAATCAACAATCTTCTCAAAAACTTATCCTCTAGATAAATTTGAAAGAAACAGATGTTATTTTTCGAAAACTGCCCGTAATGGATCTCGAATTATCCACTTGTTTGGCCAATTAGCTAATCTTAATCTGCTCAGAGCCCTTGGCTGCCTGCAGCCCTCACATAATAACCAAGAAAGGCCAACCCCTTCAGAACACTATGGGATTAAAATTATGCACTCAGGCGCCCTATTATGGAAGGGATTAGACTACAAAGGGTTGAAGAGACCTTAGGGTTGCTTCAGACTCTACAATATACAAAGGTAATATCCAAAGAAAAGGGGGCTCGGAGATTAACTAATGACACTTATCAATTAGCCTACCTAACAAAAGTTTCTCACAACACCTAAGAATTAATTAGAGTGGGAAAATTATAAATATAAAACTACAGCAAGTAAAAATGATGAAATCAATGATTAATCGCAACCTCCCTCGAATGTAGTGTATGTTAAATGTATTATAATTGGAAATAGGAGTTGTATTATAATTATAATCTATAGTGGAGTTGACAAGATCAAATACAGTAGTTTTCTTTCAACATGGAGTTCCACAACATCAACAGAAACATTGTTTTTGTTTTCTACAAACAAAACCATTCTACAAAAACAATGTTCAAAGAACTCTTCGATTAATTTTAAATATGGCAAACACCTACATTTACTGTTAATTCAACTTCAAAATTGGAACATTTCAGGGCTAAAAGCCATTTTCCTTTTCCCAAAAAGTATTATAAATTGATTTCAAATGGAACTGACGTAAAATATATTATTTTTAGTAATATGAAACGTAATCTCTTGAAAATATGATTCTATCCCGATTTTCAGTCAGGTAAACCAACTATACGGATGAGGGCATCAAGAATAGTAAATTTCTTTTGAGCTTCAACCATGGTCAACACAGAAATTATTGTTTTACATGTTCAGTTTCAGTATCATATAAAAATGAATAATTAATAATATAAAGCGACTTATGAAAATGAATTCTACTCTTTTCTTACCGTGAACGGACACTGATGGACGTTGTTTTCAGTTCCCAACAAGATGTTTCACATGTACAATGTGGCAACACAGCATAACAACCCAACCAAGCCACACCATGAAGACATGAAAAAAAGCAAAAAATTAACAAAATTAGCTGACAGATATTACTAGTTGTTCACACTAATTTACTTTCAATACAAAATCACCATGTACTGCTACAAGATAATAATTGTGATTATTAAACCTGACAAAAATGCTGCCGTTTGAGAAACATAAAAATAATTGATAAAACACAAGAAAAAAATTAAAAACTAAATTGAAACAGGATGAAATCGTTTAAATCAAAGCAGTTTTCTCCAGTGGTCAAGTTCAGTAATCACGTATTCCAGATCGTTTCATTCTAATTGCAGGTTGTTCAATTACTTTCTACCAAATCTGGTCACAAAATCATTATATTTTGTTCAGGAATTCGATCTGAAATTGTAGGAAAATTGCCGAAATTAAAGGTTGTTATCCAGGGGAGCTGAGCTGATTATAGAATAGAGCGATTAGTGAAGATTTATTTCTTAATATTCTTTGCAGGTAGTCACTCACAAACTAGTCTGACCGATTATCTCATGTTGAAAAATAGCACAACGTGAATGGATAATAGTAGTATCAGAAGAAAATTGAATGAATGTCGTAAAACTATTAAATAGATTTTGTAGATCTTTCAAAATTAAATTTATTTTCCGATAAATGGTTTAGAAAATATGAATGAAATACTGTATTTGTGAATGAATAGAATACTGAGGAGTAAATCTTCTCATCCTGGAAGGAGACTGAAATGTGCTTGTACATGAATTTATACTAGTATTTCAAAAACATTTCAATAGAGAGTTTTTGAAGAACATTTCAATACCAAAAGGTATAATTAGAGATAATCCAAATAGTTAGTTAGTATTGAATGCGGTATTTATTTAGTCTATGGTATAATACAACCATTAGGAAATGAATTCAAATGATATTCTAAACTTCAGATCAAGGATATCCTCAATTGAATTATTAGAAACCTATTCTATTAAAACACAATGTTTGCTAAGATGTAGGCTATCTCTGACCTGATAAGTTTTAATGGAAATTGTTATAGGTAATTTTTCAAGCTCTCATACCTCTGATCAAACTATGATACCTCGCATCAAACTATGTTCTACTAAATTCATTTACAATAAATTACTGATGTAGCCTACTCAAAACATCAACTGATATCTGTGTTGGTTCACAAATACTTTTAAGTACTCATATTAAATTATTCACATCATTATCATTATCACACCAAAATATGATTTGCAAACTGATAAAGAAATCAAATGACACACAACATGATTCAATAGAACTGTAAAAATAGGTTAATAACTTCGAAATGCATATGAAATTCGAAAGAACTAAAGCATGTTAATAATTCTTTGTACACTGTATTTCATCATTAATTCCATTTCTTCAGACTAAAAAAATAATAAAAGATTAATGTCAACTATAATAGAAAAGCTTGCTTTTGATCCAAATGTAGAATCGATCACTGATCGATTTAAAATACTTTGAGTTAACTAGTGTCAAAAATTTTACGAGAAATAAAATCTAATAGAATATTTGAACAACTCATTGATAAGTAAATTTTAAACTAGCAAAACCGCCATGCTGTGAATGGGAGGAGCCTAGCAACAACAACACACTCAAAAGTGGGAGGAGCTACGTCACAGCTTTACACGCCTTCTGAGCTCCCATTGGCCAAGCAGCTCCGGCCAATCGGAAGGCGAGAGCTCGCCTATATAAAGCCTGCACATTGTCAGCAGCCATCATTCTTACTTGGGAAGTGAGGAAAGAAGGTTCAAGATAGCAGATACTTACTTGAAACGTAAAAACACAGTTTTATTATGGATAGTTTGATTAGCTCGTTCTTTGTTATGGAATTGGGTTTCCCAATTGATAATGATAACTTCGATGTGGTAGGCCAGCTACCTAACGAAATTGGATCCAAGATATTGAGGTACGTATTTTATTTGATATACGGTACCTTTTATTTCGCTTTTATTCACCTTTCTTCAAAATCTGAATGGATCACCGTTCAATTGGATAATATTTTTCTATAATTTGAATGAAAGAATTTATAATTATTTTACAATTCTTGCTCGTATTTGAAAAGGTGATATTAAGTTCATCCTCAGTTTCTAGTGATTATATTATTGGTCATATTACACTGACAATTTATTATTGAATTTAGTACAAGTAAATCAAAGCAATTTTTTAATTTCAATGGTTTTTAATTAATTTTTTCCATTATTTTCAGATATTTGGACGAAGAAAGTCTTCTACAAGCAGCCTCAGTAAGCAAACGATGGAACGGATTATGTAGAGGAGACAAAAAGCTGCGACAGAGAGGTCGACGTTATCTGAGAAAGATGAAGAAGCAGAGAAAGGAGCAGATTTTTGGAAACTTGAAGCAACTACACTTTGTTCCTGTTAATGGAGCAACAGCTTTCCAGAATAAGAGGAACAATGTGAACCAAAATAATGGGTTCATCAGCAGACATGAGGAACAAAGGATGATCATCCTAAGGCCTAACGGTGAGTACAATTATTATAGGGTTTGAATAGAGAATAAATGTTCCAAAATTCAATATGATTCAAAATTATTCTTATTTATAGATGAGCGTTTGAACAGAGGTTAATAAACTACACAAGTTCTCCTTTTGAATATTATTAGAGGATTTCGTTCAATGAATTTATATTTCAAAATGCAGAAATCATGTTAGCCTATTAATGATAATATTACTGAAATTTAATCTATTTTCTTTTTTTAGAGAATATTCTACAGTCGATACCAGTCAACGTGGATACTTCCAGTAAGAGGATTCAGAAACCAAAATCGCTGAGTAGTCAACAGAAAAGAAGATTGTTACGTCATTAGAATGACAAAAAGATTATTGTGTATATCATTTTCAAACATATTCTATTTGTATATAGTAAATTTGTATATATCATTGTAAATAGTGTCAATAAATTTCTAATTTATTAGTAAAGTATGATTTAAAAATTGGTTTTCATTTCATACATCTCCCAACGTCATTGAATGAATAGAGGTTATAGATAAGAAATATCAACCCCACAGGCGAAAAAGTGTCCTCTAATCTTACCACCAAGGTCAGGTAAGGTCATACTAGCATTGGGATGAAAAGGATTGAGCTCTGTCCATTTTTTCTAAACAAATAATAACAGTTTCCTAGGGAAACCATACAGTAATGCAGTTGCAGACATTGACATTTCACAAGGTCATACACTAGCAACGTTATTTCAAGATATTAAGCCTAGAGATATCAATATATTTTATTTCAAGAATGAGCCTGATATTCTATTACAAAACTGCTATTCTTCCAATCACGGTGATTGAGAATAAACTGGAAGTATTTCAACACTACTAGGAAAGACACGGCCGAATCCTACAAACCAATAACGGTATTTGTCAATGAGAATATTACACAAATTCAGCAGCCTTTTACAAAATGTATTTCAGTGGCCTTTCACCGAGATATTTGATCATTAACTGAGTTACATGATGGACTGGACTTATTTTATTGATATTTTGAACACTGGTTTTGCTTACGAGCAATGACAAGGTCAAGCAACGGTTCAACCAACAGCAGTCATACAATTTGTCATTCAACCACTATTTTTCCAATCCACTCTTCCAACTTGACTCTTGAAATCAAGTAGTTTTTCCTTATGCAGTAGTTTCATAAAGTTTCAATCATTTTAATAGATTGATAATTCGTGTTTTCTACATAGAGAACACTTCATAACGTAACGAAGATGACAAAGTCAAACTGCCCTAACGGTACTATCGCAATGTCATCAAACCAACTGAAAATAATCAACCGTTATTCCAAACTTCTAATCCTGGTATTCTACTGGAAAAATAACAAAAATTACCCTAAAAGAAACGAAAACAACTATCACTTAGTTTAAAAGTCTACAAACACTGACAAGGTCAAGCTTCACTAACGGTATTATGACTAAAAATTGCTTAAATTTGCCATATTTATTTTTTGGTTATTCTAATTGTTCAAATTATTGAATTCATTATTGTATTGAAGAAGTTCATCGATTATGCTTAAAGGAAGGAATAAATTCTTGAGAGATTGTGAGGAATGACATCGAAGACTTTTGACATTGGCAGTAAGGTGAAGGTCGAATTCTAGTAACGGAATTTCGGCAATGGCATTGTTTCACACGTATTAAACACAAGTTGTTAGTGATAAAGCTGTAATTTCCACAGTTATCGTTATTGAAAAAAAAACAATGAAATACTTTATCATTTAAATACGTACGATTCTTAATTTATAAATATTCATTGGAAATAATTATGTAAAATAAACTACAAGATGATAGATTGTTCATGAACAATGCCTATCTATATATAATTCATTTTTTTGTTTACATCATATAAGTAGCCTACAGAGAAAATTGAACTCTCTTGGACCATTATTTAATCTTATCTTGTTTATCACAGTGAGGAACTCATCTCAAGTAGAGATTCGAATTCTCGAAGTTCCACTGTAAAAAAGTCCTGTTAGCATTTCAAGTTCTAGTGTTTTCCAAATTCACAAAATTTTCGCAAATATGCAGCTTTGTAATATGTCACTCACTCATTTTCCACTTATTCAGATAGCTTATTACTGTCGCCGACTTGAAAAGCATTCCTCAACACAACACTTAGAACACATTGTTTGTACAGAGCAGTTAAGATTTGCATAATCCTCGCATTACTCAGATACTGCTAGCAGTAAAATGCACTGCACTCTAGTAAATGGCACCATTCACACAGACGGCTGTAATAAGCCATGTCAAAGAAAACACACATATCTAGAACAATTTACATACATGTTTTGATATCTGTATCTGTAGATGCTGGCAATCAGACAAAGCAGATTATCTGTTACCCTGCTCATTAATGTTAACAATTAATTACACACAGCATTACCGATGCTGCAGTTGACAAGCTACCTGCATCAATCAGATGATGTTCTTCATCTTTAAAACAACACAAGGGATTACGTTTGATACTATAGTACTTGCTAGAAGGGAGACCATGTAACAGTAATAATTTAACTGAATTAAAATACTGGAATACTGAATTGTAATAATTGAACTGTATTAGAATACTGGGGTGATGTTAAATCAAACACAATGATCTCAATCAGTTTATAGCTTACTTCATCTAACAAATTTCAATTAATTGAAATGACTTGCCTCAGTGAAATAGGTTAATATTAGGCCTACACACATATGAAGACATCCTAAACATTTTTCACAGCCACAATATGTGATAATGATTGTAAATGTTTGAAACGTTTTAGGAAATACATAATTTATTTATTTATATTTGAAATTTTGACTGAACAGCCGGGACTGAGTAGGATTATAATCACTTTTCAATGCGTCTGATCTTTGATGACCAATATTGGGATGTTATTTAAAGTCAAGACAAGACGAGATTAGTCTAGTCACGGTAGTTGCTTATGAGCAACACACACCGATTAGTCATTGCATTGGTGTGTGCATCACTAATTATCTAATTCAAGCCCATCGAAGAATTGATTACCTTACAATTATTAAACCATTCATTTTTTATAAATGGAACTAGGGATAGTATTTACTAGAATAGTATCAAATAGAATAATTAACAATCGAATAATTATTTGAATACCAATGTCTTGAAACACTGACAAAATTCTAAACAACAATAGTATAAAATTTAATCGTAACAACAATAACATTCAACAATCGAATCATCAATTAAATACCATTATCTTGGACACTATATTATCATTGAATGAGCCAAAGAACTGTCTTTGAACGTAAGAATTCTACCAACAGAACAGTCAAAAAAATACCCTCACCTGTCGCAATGAGCAGGTTCCACACTCTCATAACCCTTTATCTGCATTATTATTCCTATACTTTGCATAACATACTGTGGATACAATATATCTATATATATACAACATAGAAGCGGGGACAATAATTGACAGTTGGTTTATCGTTTGGACGCTTGAAATTACTCAAAGGGGACATCTGCCAATTTCACAGCTTTAAAATAAACCACAAAATTATTTTTATTCATTTCCCCTCTTCTGTTCTTCCCTCACCATCTTATTAAATCCAGTTACCTCTAACTCTACTTTTTGAGTTTAATTCAGATGTTGATAATAATACCTGAAAGGTGTATGGCGTCAATTTGATTATGAAGCAGGTGTACTGTTCTAATGAAGACCGGAATTACAACTTCTTACCATTATCAGCTTACCACTACATGGCATTAAAATTTCAATACAAAATTGGAATCTCAAGTGTTTTCTTCCTGTTCAAATGTCCGTTTCTACTACAAGTACAAGTACAAGTATAAGTACAAGTATATAATCACTTGTTTTAATACAGATTATCGTAATTTTTTTTATGTTTCATTACATGATGTCGAGTTTAAACTTTATTGGAAGTTCGTGGTTGTGAGTACATGTGCCTTCACACGTCGTTATAATGAAAATTACATTATTATTTTCAAATTGTTGCATAAAGTAAGAAGCAGCCGTAACTCCCGTTGAAACGATAGCCACTGGTTTTCAATTCTAAACTCATACTTCACGGAGATACAAAATTCGAAAACAACCAAAAATTTTAGTCTATTCCACGACTCATTTTCCTTCAAAAAATCAAATAGTTCTTAACAACAGATATTTTAAAACTATACAGTTTAGACATTTTTGAATCTCACAACCATCTTGTACACATATGTTCTACTATACTATAATAATTGTACTGTATGTGTACGCCATATACTCACTCACACATCTCCGCTAATATATTGAAATTAATTCTAAATTATTCCACTAAGATCAGATTCCTACCAAGATAGTGAGAGTAATGCTTCTTATTTTCTTATTATAATACACGTGTTTTTTACTGTAAATTTATTTTTGTATAGCTGAACCGTTCAGTTGCCTCGGGACTCTATCTTTCCTATTCCTTGCTTCGCTTATTTTTCATCCTTTTCTATCCTCTAATTCTTAGGTACAATTTTATTTTCCATCCTTCCCTTTTTTATCACTACCTTCCGTACATACGTTTTCGTCTCCTTCTATTTATATACCTTTCTCTCGCTTCTATTCTTTATATTTTTCCCGAAATACCCTTTCTTCATCACACCGATATCGTCCCTTCTCGCCTTTACTTCTACGGGTATTTTATCAGCGGCTCTCTATCTGGCTCTCCGCTTTTTTCTGACGGCAATTACCAATTTTCAGAAGCATTTTCGCTTCTAGCCACTGCTAGGCTGCTTCTCCCCACGACAATTTAGCGCGGCTCAAGCGTAAAGAATTTTAGTAGCCACCAACATCATCAACATAACCATCATCATGACGAAAATCATTGTAATTATCATTATCGTAGTCATCAGAGGTGCCTTCTGGGAGGGTGATTACGGTTCAGATCGAAAATAAATGATGGCGATGATGTGTATTAGCCACGCCATAATCATCATTATTATAATCCGAAAAGATTCTTATCTAAATAGTGCATTTTATGCAGATGAATGGATGAGGCCCTCAAGGGGTGGGGCGTGCTTATAGTGCCGTCCTTAGCTGCTACTAAAAACATGAAGATTGTGAGTGTGTTTTTGAGAATGTGAGGGCTGTTTACTTTTTGGAATTATTTAAGGATAATTGTTACGGGGCATTTTAAATTCATAAATATTGAAGTCATAAAATATATATTTTTTTGCAATTGCAAAGATTATATTGTGATATCATAATCAACTGTAATAAGAATGTTGTTGCTACCAAACATACCGAACGTTGGCTGGTTGTTCATTTACATATTTCATTTATTAATTTATTTTTATAAATTTTCATTGCATATTCACTATAGATAATCACTATAGAAGTGATCAGAAACATTCATTCAAGGAATAAGCTTAAATTGAAGCATAGATAGCAGCAAAGATAATTCTATCTTAATAAATAGAATTAGAATTAGGATAATTCTTATATAGAATAAGAATGAGAAATAGGATTGTATTTGATAGCTACTTTCGGCTACATTCGAAATGTTTGAATAACATTTCTGTTTACAACAGATTGTAGGTTGGACATAAGAGGGAATTTGAATTAGTTTCATTCACTTCACGCATTGAATCAAAAAGCTTCATTTTTTGACAACACAGCCTCTTAGGTATTCTTACGCCAAATATGAATGATAAGCACATTAAAAAACACGATAAGAATAAAATAACAATAGATACAATAAGATAAATAAACGACAAATACAGAACTGAATAGTAGAATAGAAAAGGTTCAAGTTCTTCTCTCCATCTTAACCATGCATTACCATACAAATCCTTTCTGCACCATCCCTTTTGTCGCGATCACTTCTTTGCTTATTATCAGATCGTAGCAAATTTTCAAAAGTCAACCTCTGGGGTCTTATCTTACTTGGATATTCTGTTCTCATTATTCTTCTGCTCGCGCCGTCTTATTATGTTGTTATAGTCTTCTTTTTCTTATTCTCCATCTTCTTTCCCATCCCCAACGTTTTGTTCTATTCGTTTTCTTTTCAATTTCTTCTTTTGAAATATTATCTTCTTCTTTTATGCACCCTCCTCTCTCTTCTTTCCTTTTTCCTCTCCTTTTGTGCACCCACCTCTTTCCTTCTTTCTCTTATTTTTCACACCCTCCTCTCACCTCTTTCCCGTCCTTTCTCGCATCCTCCTCTCTCCTCCTTTTACCCCTCCTTACTACTATCTCCTTCCTCTCTTCCTCTACAATTTTCTCTCCACCATCTTAGATATCTTTCAAGTTTCTTCGCATTTCTCCCATTTTTGTATTCTTTGTCCTTCCTTCATCTTTACTTTGCCTTCATCATCTTCAATACCTAAGCTCTCATCAGCTTCTCAATCACTTTTCCCCTTCATCTTTATAATAATTTCCTACTCATTTTTCTTCACTTCTCTATAATTTTTCGATCTTCTCCTTTATTGACAGAGGTTTTTTCACTCTTAGTTTCTCTTATTCATCTGTTTCTTGCCTCCTTTCTCTCCTCCTCCTCCACCTCTTCTTCTCATTATCCTTAAATTTTCATTCTTTTTTTCTTCTTCTTATCTCCTTGTCCTTTTTCTTCTTCCTCTTTCTATTCTCCTTGTTCTCCCTATTCCCCTTCTTGTTCAGTAACTTTCTTCTCATTGTACTTCTCTTCTACGAAGTCTTCCTCTACTACCCCTCTACCTTATTCTTCTTCTTCCCCTGCCCCTCTACATCCTCCTTTTCTTCTTCTGAATAGAGATGTTAATCTTGTACATTGGATTGTTCAGTTTGTTTTTTGCTGTTTGTTTCAGATGCTTTGTTCTTGTCGTTTTATTTCATTTTATTCAGTTGTTTGTTGGCTGGTAATTGGTATATCGTTCATCTGCATCTTGTTCGGTTCGAATTAGTTGTTTGTAATTTAAAAAAGTTATTCGTTTCTCTACAAGAATCTCTTTCTCGGGGTCTCCTGTTGCACCTTTAGCATCCATTCGCATCCTCTACAGGATTCTCGTTTTCATTTCATTCATTTTTTTATATTTTCGTTTACCTCCAGTATTTACACTTACAGTATTCGAATTCTCAAGCTAAAGTATTTGGGTTACGTTTGAAATATTTTCCGAAACGAGGAATTTTAGGTTATGTTGTTTGTATTACAATCATTGAATCTCCTCCTTTTCATGTGCATACGTATCTAAAATCGAGATTTTATCACAAATATTCCTTGTAATTTTTTGTTTGTTTCATTTTTCATTCCGTTTCTCTTAACCTCTGGGTTTTTCTTGATCATACTATACAGTGTGATCTTGTCCGGTTACCAGATCTTATCTAACTTATCAGACATATAAGAGAATCTGGAAACTAGAATAGAAGTGTACAGTTTTTTTAAATTCTGCATACATATTTTCATATCGATAGCAGCATAAAACACTATTTTACTCAATTTATAAATTATTGGTTATTGAGATATCTAAGAGCAAAAATAAAAACAGCAGATTATGATTTTTTATAAAAAAATAGAGGAAACCCGGTATCCTTGTTTCCCCTGACAAGCCAGCAAAGTAATTTAGTGCAGAATAAATCTGATAAGTGATGCAAAGAAAGAAGAAAAGAGATCACAAGGGAAAGAAGGGAGAGAATCATGAAATACAAACAACTTATTTCGCCATGTGACAGCCAGTGAACAGTGAAAGAATAAAGTATTGCAGCTCCAATTAAATAGCACTACAAATAAATTACTGTGAATTATCTAATTGACTTGGGAGTTGAGCTGTGCTAAATGGCTGAAGGGGATCCAGACCTGAGTGAGTAAAGTGAGAGTGAGTGAGTAAATGAGTTCTGGAGAGTAAGTGAGTGAGTAAAAGAGTGAGGAGAAATAAATTGAGGGAGCGACGCGGCTAATTTCAGGTTTAATTGGGCAGCCAGCAAGCAGTGTTGGTTGCGATGGCATCAGGCCAAGTCACTGATCTTTCTCTCATTATCTGCCATTCTTTCTCCCTTCTTTCCTTTCTCTTCTCCCTTCTTTCCACTCTTTTCATCTTTCAAATCCTCATTGAACCCCAGATTTGTATCTCTTTATTCTTCTGGTTAAGCACTCTCGAAATTTTCACCGGTATTAGCTAGGGAATCATTATTCGATTGGACGGAAATGGTTCCAATCAGCAAACAAATTTACCGTCCACAAAAAATATCTTATTAATATATTTCAAAAATATCTACCAGCATTTCATCAATCTACTTATTTACAGTTATTTTTAATAGTGGATTATTTTCAAAGTAAATAGTTCCATATAATTCCAATAATGTAGAGTTTCTCAGAATCTTTCTTGTCTTACTGTTATTATCTATTTATTGCTTATTTTTGTGTAGATTGAGATCTGAATCGTACCGTATCCGTATCAATTTTATTGAATTGATTTCTCAATACCATTCAAAGAGTTATATTTCAATCATAATTAATTTATTTGGTCAAAAAGTGGAAATCCCCATTCAACTACGAATCAGAACAATAGACCTTTTTTGTTTATGAGAATTAGAGAAACGAAAGTCCTAAGAAAGCTATATAAATCTGAAGACTTCTGCTACAACAATTAATATTGATTAGTAAAAATTATTTACTGTTACAGAAATCTTCAGATCTATTTAAGTAGATTTCTTTGGATTTTAGTTTTTCTAATTATTATGTATTCCCAGCAGTTGGTTAACTAAAACATCTAATAATTTCTCCCATCTTTTCAATTGAAATGAGTTTTACTTGAACTTCATTTTACTTTCAAGAATCCAACTTCCAATAGTGATTACCAGTGAACCACTAAACAACCCTCACATGCTTCCTTAAATTTAATGAAATTTCAAATTTCCCGCCTCTCACTTTCAGCTTACACCCCCCCAAATTGACTTAACCAATGAACGGCGCCTAATCTAATCACATGACTACAATAGAGAGACAACAATAGGCTATTCACTTCTCTGTCATCAACTACACAACGAACCATCAAGCTCCCAAAATTTGACATAATATACACTCACACACACGCACAATATTACATACACATCAGCATTAAATCATTGTCATAGGTTTGAAGAGCTGTCGGTCCCCCAAATCAGACAAGAACCTAATCGTCATAATCATAATCATCAATAGACTTATGACAATCAAATTTATGACACATATTAAAGGTTAATATGGTGATGGTCGCTCAGGTACCATCGTCACATTGGAGAGGTCCCGTCACACGTTGTGTCTATTTATAGAAAATGTGACGAGAGGTCTGCTCCCTGTTCCTGTCAAATTTGATGTTTGTGTCTGATGGGTTGAGGGGGCTGAGGGGCAGGGGTATTGAAAGGATTTTCGGAAACCGACTGACGGTTATGGCTAGCAACTTTTCACTGCTTTTATCGCTGTCAGTCCATTTCCACTTTCATGGTTAAGTGTTAGTGTTATCTAGATTTGAAAATGTTACCGGAAAAATAAATATTTGTTTGGTTCATGAGTTGATAGATGCATATCTGGTCTTCTAGATTTAGAATAAATGAATCATGATGCAAAATGTCATCATCCAATTTGAATATCGTTGAATCGTATGTTGACTAAATATATACGTTAATCGTACAAAGAGAATGAGATATGACAATATAGATTGATAAACACTTAATTTTCGTACTATATTTTTTAGCATCATCTCAATATATTCGAGGGAAATCGAGGAAACGGAAGCCTTGAAATATGAATTTCAACTGAATTTGAGCGTAGCTAAACGGAGATTTCAAGTAATTCTTCTGCAGATTGTTCAATGATTCCACTCAGGCTGAAACCAGAGAGAGAAAGAAAGAAGAAGAATTATTCTTCTATACTAATACCCTCTCCCCGTGATATTTCAAGAGTAGTGGCGAAGCGTGGTATACTTATTTGGTCATCGCCGGGTGTATTTCCTATACAGGCGATGACCAAATAAGTATACCACGCTTCGCCACGGTTCAGGAAACTGACATGTGAGTGCAGTGTGCAATTTTGAAGTACTGTACGATAATTTCCTTGAAAATTCTTCATTGATAGTTTGTGACAATCTTGCACTTCATTCACAAACACAAATGTCCAATTGCACGGAACTAAATTAAATTTAATCTCTGTGAAATTATTCATTTAGCGGAGCTCAAAAGGAATTTTGTTGCTTGCTTCAGTCAAATGACGTCACTTTCTGGCAGTTCTAGATTCAATTGGAATTTGCAATATCGACCAGAGAGAATAGGAGTGAAATTTTTCTTCTATTCTCTCTGGTTAGAACAGCTAGATTCATTTTAGGTGCCGTACAAACTGTGAAATCAGGAGCAGACTGCACAGTAATGAACTTGCAAATTCATTCATAAAGATATACCTTTATAACTGCCTAAAAACAGCTCATCCACTACAACTTCAATTACTACCAGACAATGTCGTGCTCCATGTTCACACTAATTTCCAACACCTATTTTTACAATTTCCAAGATACTATTTTTACAAAACTAGTTCCATTCATAATGCAAGTGTTGAACGTATATCAGAGTACAACCTAAACAATGATTTGATCAGAAGGACACGTTAAAAGTAATGGTAACTTACTATCATTACGATCTTGACAACTTGCATGAGGTGATTTACCTAATGTGCTGGTCTTTGATGATCATACATCAATTATTGCGGACTTGAATGATTGAAGTTGAACAACATCAGTAGACAACAAAGGGTTAAAACGCTAAAAATACCATAGACACGCTATTTTTGAAAGAAATACGGGCCACCAAATTAATGAACCCTGTTGATCCACTGATTTAATCACGATTTTACACCAAAAAGTTGAAATACAACGCCACAACTCTGATAAATCGCCCAATGCTCTAAAATTAAATTCGAACTGAGAATCGGTTTACAACTGAGATTTAATGGAGGTTGGTACGAGTGTGAAAATTTTCCATGTTAACTTCTGTCTAGCCTACTAAATTGACTGATTCAAAACTTCTTAGTGAGTACGTTAGCCAACGTTTAATCGAAGTATTGCTGATTAGGATAGTGTAATTTTGGAATCAGTGAACCGAAAAGTTACTTCGGCACTTATCTAAGTGAGTCCATCTCTTTCAATATTAGTACGTCCTGTATTTTTAGTAAGGCGTGAATTTTTTTCTTGGTAGAAGAATCTGAAATTTAACAATCTTCTATCGTCACTCGTATACAACTCGTTTACTGTCAAATCAAATGCATTAACGATATAGTTCAGAATTTGATGGAACGTCACCAATTTTTTGACACTTTGATATCATTTTAATATAAATCATTCCTTATGTTTTTCTAATTTTCTTCCATGATGCCCAACATTTCATGTCAAATATTAATATTAGCTCTAGATATCTTCTTTTCTCAGCGCACCTTATTTTTCTTGTTCTTGCTTCTCATATTCTACTTTCACTTCCTTCCCATCTTATTCTTCTTCTACTTCCTCCTCCCCAAACAACTCATCTTTCTCCTTGCTATTTTCTAAATAATCTTTCTAGCCTACTATAGACAAATATAGCCTACGTACTTGTAAATCTCCTTCTTATTATTCGCTTTTATTACTTTTCCTTCTCACTATTTCTCTCATTCCTCATCATCGTATCTTTATCCTCGGTCTTCTTGTTCATCTTTACTTCTAAATTTTCATTCTACACTCCTGGCTAACGGTTGACAAATGCCTTAACTTAATCTTCTAGTTCTTCTTCGTCTTCTTCTACTACTCCTTCTTCACCTTCTAGTTGTTATTATTCCACTTTTTTTTCTTTAGCTCCTTCTTCAAATTCTATTTCTACTTCTCCTTTGTTGTTGTTGACGTTGTTGTTGTTGTTGTTGTTCTTCTTCTTCTTCTTCTTCTTCTTCTTCTTCTTCACCTTCTTCTTCTTCACTTTCGTCTTCTTCTTCTTCTTCGTCTAATCCTCCTCCTTATTCTTCTTCTTCTTCTTCGTCGTCTTCTTCTTCGTCTTCACCGTCTCCTTCTCCTTGTCATTGTTTTCTTTTTGCTCCTTCTTCAACTTCTACTTCTCCTTCTTCTTCTTCTACTTCTACTCCTTCTTCTTCTTCCTCTCCTTCTTCTTCTTCTTCTTCTTCTTATTCTACTAATACATCCTTCTCCTCCTCCTACTTCTTCTTCTTCTTCTTCAACTTCAACTTCTCCTTGTTCTTCTTCCTCTCCTTCTTCTTCTACTACGTCCTTCTCCTCCTCCTAATACTTCTTCTTCTTCTTCGATGGCCACCACAGGAATGCATTTTGCATCTGTGACTGGGCACACAGCAGCATCAGAAGCAGGAGGCTACCCATACCAACTGCTTGCTACAAGTAAATGCACTTATCTTTTGCAGGCCCCTTGTTGCCTGCTGCTGTAATGTATGTGTTCTACTCAAACGTCGGTATGCCAACACTCTTTTTCTTACACTTATTTCTTTTCCTCCTCCTCCTCCTCCTACTCCTCCTCCTCCTCCTCCTCCTCCTCTTCCTCCTTCTCTTCTTATTCATTTCCTCTCCTTCCACTTCCTCTCATTTGTTCTTGTCACCATTCTCTCTACCAATAAACCATTCTTTTCCCGAATGCACATTTGTTTTTTCTCTCCCATGTTCTCACCAAGTCACCAGTACTTAATCTTGTTCCTCTAATTCTTTACTTCTCGGCATTTGTTGACTTTTTCTTATTTTTCTCACTTTTTCTACACTCCTGCACTTGAATTTACTGTTTGCTAGTCGCTGAGTTTCCTTTGTTTTCCTTTCTTTTATATAATTCTTACTAGCATCTGCTTGTTTGTTATTTTAATATCTTCCTAAATCAATCAGTTTATTATTTCATGTATATAGTACTTCAATATTGAAAATAAAACTTGTTCATTTCAAAATCGATTCAAGTCCTACCACAATAGAACAGGACATATTTTACATTTATTCTTAGGAAGTGTAGTCCAAAAAACGAGAAAATGTGCCTAAAGTTGAACTATATTTGTGAAAATATAACTAACACAATTATTATTCTATGCGAATATATTCAAGTTCTACTAAAATATTTATGTTCAAATTCTTATTGCTCTTCGTTTTAAAAACTTTTCAATAAGGAGCAAGGTATATGTTTGAAATCTATTCCAAAGACACAATTCATTTCATTTAGACTGTATTAAATTCAATGAAGTGGACTTTTTGGCCTGAAGCCTACATAATTCTATGACTTGTTCTATGATTTTCATCTTCTAGAAACAGGACAAAATGGAGTAGAAGAATGGAAGAACTTGGAGAAGGATAAGGATGTGAATGAGAAAGAGGTACAAAGAAAAAAAAAACATATGAATAAGAAAGTAATGGAAAGAACAGAATCACGTTGAGAAGGAAGTGAGAAAGATGGAAAGGGGATAAGGACAAAATAGCCGAACATTTTATAAAGAGAAAAACACTATTTGAATCTACGAACATTGTCAGTCAACAAATTACAAATTATTCACTTGTTTTCTAACATGTAACTGTATCACGTGTATACATGTAAGTATTGTTTTTTGAAAATGGATTTATTAATTACAAACAGAGACGGATTTGTTTGTACAAGTTACTCTTGAACAAGATTAGAAAAAAGATGAATGAAGATGGAGAAAATAAATAAAAGATAGAGAGGGGAGAACGAAGATGGAAAGGGAGAGAAAGTGAACGAATCTCTTTAGTAATCCAATCAAGAGAAAATACTATACCACCAAGAAGCATGTATCGTAAACTATATCTATACATTCCACCTACCTACTACAATCCAGTATCACTGAGAAACGAGTAATATTCGAGCTATATTTATATTGACTCCATCTATCTTTTACAAAAGGCGTAACTCAATTTCCAACTGATCAGTGTTTTTGCTGATTACTCAATCAATTTTCAGTCATCGATAATGATTAATCGGTTGTCATCGGGTTTTAAATTTGATAATAATTTATGACCGCCGAAATATTATTAGTTGGATTGCTTCTGTGTGATGTTAAAGAGCAATCAATAATTTCGGACAGCTTTTTCAACCAACTAACAATTCGGGAATTAGTTAGTGAGTTTGTACCAGTTGGTTTATTTTGGGAAATTAGTTATGTTGGGTATGGAAATTTGTTATAACTCCCCTCGAAATTTCATTTCAAGAATACTTAAATTATCCTGTGAGGTATCTAGGAATAATTGAGAAAAATTGAGATGAGTGAATTGTGGATATTGTTATTATCATCATCCGTAGTCATCACATCATCGGATGATCGGATCCGAGAGAAAATCTGGAGAATTTTCAATTTCAATCTATTATTTTGATATTATTTAATATTATTAATAATATTTAATATTAATAACATTATTATCGTATAACCCAATTTTTCAGAATTTATTATGATTACATACACACACTCAATTACATTAACAAGCAACAAAATACAAATATAAAATACTGTACAAGGATATAAGTAAATGGGATCGCAATTGAAAGGTTATTTACGAGAAACATAGTCGTTCTAAATTGACCAAAAACATTACTTGGGGTAGAAATTTATTTTAGGAAAAACTTTGATAAGACAAATAATCCCTTTCAAAATACAGATAAACCAAACCTAAGCATAACCAACTAAGAATCGGCAACTAACAACTTACTGCAAAGAATCGTTAACCGAGATGAACCGTTCGGTTACCAAGCAACTCATTACGCCATAACACTATAAAACCTATGTCGAGTAGTTAACGAGGTAAAAGTTATTATTAGTTTAGACAAACAGTAAATAATAATGTCATATTATATTAGTTGATTATGGCTGCTTTCAAATTGGAAGCTCTCCCATACAACCCCGACTTAAAGCACGGCCAATTTACCTAATGAGCTTTCAAAACACACCGACACATAAACACAAGCGCTCCGAAAATTAAGTTTCTTCTGTCTACTTAATTTGAAAGTGTCAACGCTATCGTTTAGTTAAGCCACGCGTCTCTGATCCCCGATTAAGCACTTGATTTGTGTGTCTCAAGTCCCATTAGGATGTTGTACTTAGCTTAAGTTATGGCTTTCACTTGATTTACTTATTTACGTGATAAGTAGTATGACCAACAGGATGGATTCCAAGTTTCCGATACTTTTTTGGTTCTAATAACACAGTTTGAAGAGGGATATAAATAGGTGTTACTCGAATGAAGTAACTCGGTTATTGAGAACAATGATTTTGAGTCGATTGTCGATGAATCGATTATTAAGTTGCAAAAGAATCGTGAATACTCTCACGTTGGAAAAATCGTGAATCGTGAAAAGAATCGGTATCGTTATTAAAATCGAAACTTTGGAAATTGTGGTCACAAAACAGAAAATGATGAAAAAACACAATAGTAATGAAATTTGTTTCAAAATTTAAAGTGTTGCACTCTGTTGTTCTACATACCATACTGATGATGGTTTTGAAAGATTGTACCATACTACATGCCAGTGATATCCACTATACCTGGAACAAAAACATAACACTTGGTTGAACACAAAACTATTGGTAACAAATACATTATAAAATAGATTGAAAGAAGAAGATTACTGATTATGAAATTACACAATAAACTAATTCGATACTTAATTGACCTCCTACCAAAACATTATACTGTATAAGTCGTGTTAGGTACTGGTTACAAGTATATAGTATTTAAACAATGATTAAAACAAATTAAAATTATTATTATTCTTCTTCTTCCTTTTTTCCTTTCCTTCTATTTCTTCTTCTTCTTTCTTCTTCTTCTTTCTTCTTCTTCTTCTTCTTCTTCTTCTTCTTCTTCTTCTTCTTCTTCTTCTTCTCTCAACAATCTCTTCCATCCCTTCCACCTATCATACTTTTCAATATTGAAATATGGAATACAATGCCTCCTGCACAGTAGCTACTGGTACCTATCCATGTTGGGCTTATTTGAATAGTAAATTAACTCAAGGTCATCTCGTTCCCAAACGAATACTAAAATCAAGCCTCTGACATACTGTATCTGTATAATGATTGGTGGCGAAGCGTGGTATACTTATTTGGTCATCGCCGGGTATATTTCCTATAGGAAATAAACAAATAAGTATACCACGCTTTACCACGGATCCAAAACATAGATACACCCTGAAAACAGCACAGAATATATAAATATACAAGATAATCCCACAACAATATCTATACTGAAAGATGGGCCACAAAATAAAATAGGGACACTGAGATGTTTAACTACTATACTTCAGTTATAATATCTATATTCTGTACATGGTATATAACTATAAGCAGCCAGCCTATACATGTGCCTCCCCTTTCCAATTTATACCAGCTCCTTCTAAATTTGTGTTAGTATAGCGGGCCCATCTTAAATTCTGATTAGCCAATGGCTAATGAGCCGAAGCGCCTTTACTTTGTAGTCAGCGCTTTCAATAAATTTATACTGATAACAATTTATTTTCAATTGATTGCTGATTGGTTTGCTGCTGTGTTAATCAGCCTAAAATATTGCTGATAAAAAATAATTATAGTAGGAGACTAAATGAATGAAGCCTGAATTAGAAGCAATAAAAAGTAGCCCTAATGAAGGTGCTTACTAAATATAGAGCCAAGATTTTGTTTACTTCAGTTAATTATTTATATTCATTATTAATCTTCACTTTTATTATCTTTTGACACAGTGTCTGGTGAGATGTTGTGGTATTTAAACATAATGAAACCACTAGTTGAGAAATATTTCTGGATTTATTTAATTATTCATCATCAAAAACAATGATGCTGAAACATGTTTGTTAATTTTCTTTGATAAATCCAGTGATATTTGACAACATCTTAGTGTTTTCATTACTTTTATTATTAATTTTATGTTTTTACTATATTGTTTGACATAAATACTATTATTACATGAAATTTAATAGAGTCCATTTATTTATTGGATACTTTATAATAATTATTGAATTAAATATTAAAAACACATTCTATGCCCACTTGAACAAATAAACACCCTGAGGTGTACAATATCAATGTAGAATGTAATTGTATTAATGTACAATATTTGAATTTATATTTTAAATTTTAAAAGTATATAATTAAATTATATTGAATTTAAATAACCTTCACCGTATAAATGTAGTAGGCTAAGACGGATTTTTGAATAATTTAATGATCATAAAACAGATTCAAACCACCAGAATCCACTCTCCAAGTACAGCAGCTACATGCGAAGAATAGCTTCATTACAAGACTACATTATTACATTCTCACATTCCCAATAAACTCACTCCCGAATGAGACATTCCTGCCTTGTGACACACACACAAAGCACATGTCACACAGCGTGAACCCCAGCATGCTGTGACCGTTCACACACTGCATTCAAATTTATTTAACTTGAATTTAAATTCCTCAAACCCCGCTGGGTGCCCGGTAGCAGCTGCTATTATATTACGGAAAGAATGACCAGCTTTGAATAGGTTGGCAACTCCTATACTATTGTAATGACACAGAATAAATTCGCTTGCAATATTGGTAGTTTGTTATTCATTGTTAATCTTATTAGGTTTGTTTTGTCTCCTTGTAGAATATTTTACACCATGAAATATTCAATTTATTCTTCGCTGTTTACGGAAACGAATGGGTTCTTGATTAGGCGTTTATCAAGGTTTAGTTGAAGTTGGATAGGTTAGAATTTTCTGTAGAATTAGAAGGTATATAGTGTAGAATAGAAGATGATGAGAGGATAACATTAGCACAGATAAGTTATTTTATTAGTTATTTTCTTGGTTATTTTATTGGTTGATTAGTTGGTAAGAATCAAACCCAGTAGCAGACGAATCGAGTGTGAGTTGTTATAATGAATTTTCCATTTGGAGTGAATAACGATAGCCTAAAGTCAAAATTTGTTTATACCCATCTACCCGATAGTTCATTTTTGAAATGCATCTAAAATCTAAAACTCAAACGGTCAATTGACCGAGAGCTACTTAGATTCAACCATTTTCAAATGAAGTCATTTGACGGAATCAATAGAAAGAGATTAAGCTTCTCCAAATTATGTGATAATAGTGAGGTTGAATCAAATTGGCATTTTTGCCAATCGTCCGTGTTATGTTTTTTGATTCGTACGTCCTTTCGTCTAATGAAAGTTCAATAGTTATCCCATTTTAAACAAAGTTTATGATATTTCATGAGCTATAAAGCTATGTTCAATAATGAATGTTTCCCAGTTGAGGAGCTAAGTCATTCTAATCAGTCCCTTCCAAAAAAAAGGAAGCAATTTCAATGCTTCATGCAGTTCCAAGTTGGGATCAAATTTTGCTCTTTGTAAACAGACTTTTAACTTGCACGGTTTAATAACTGTCAATTATATTCAAGCTATTTGTCTAATTTGAACCATGTTGGTCAAAAATTCGTCTTCTAATTTTATATGAACATTTCACATGGATTCTGGATTCAACTCCTTTTTTGAAGAAATAGCTATGAGAAGGTACATCACATACTCGAAAAAACACATTATCTCCCATTAAACCAAAACACGTTTCATAGTACACATGACCATATGGATGAACAAATTCATACAAACTACTACAGTAGTTGTTTTTTGTTGTACATTTTTGTAATTTGTCGGTGTCCACATGAAATGAACGAGCCACTACAGATAAGGACATCAATAAAAATTATGAATGAAAAAGTACAACATGAATGAATGAGAAAGGCAATTCAGGAGCTGCTGCGGCTTGTAGAGTTTAATGAACGGGATCTTTAGGAGATTCGGGAGTTACCTGACCTTTAAAAACTGAAGCAACACGCAGATTCTTGTTACAGACTATCTTGCCTCCATTCATGATTGCCTCTTTTGCTTTCTTCTATTTCTTGTCCTTCTCCTTCTATATCTTCCTTTCCTTTCTCCTCTCCTCTTTATCATTTTCTTCTTCTTCTTCTTCTTCTTCTTCTTCTTCTTCTTCTTCAACTATTCAATCAGTTCTTAATCAACATAATTAATCCTCCTTTCCATAACACAAGTAAATACTTGAAATCATTATGCTCAATTCTATGTTTTCTTTCAATTCCTCAAGTGGAAAACAGTATTCGTTTCCCAGGAGCTTTGCATCTTCATCTATCATAATCTTTTCTTATTTCCCTCCTTTTTCATCTTCTTATTTTATAATAATTAATAAATCTCTTCTTCGTCATCATCATCTTCTTCTTCTTCACCTCTTCTTCTTCTTCTTCCTCCTATTATCATCATCATACGCGTATCTTCTCTCCTCCTTCCTTCGCCATCTTGCTTCTCTTATGTTAAATTACACTTATGTTTAACATCTTATTTTATAATAATTATCAAATCTTTTCTTCGTCATCTTCTTCTTCTTCTTCTATTATCATTATCAAATCTCCTATCCTTCTTCCTTCGCTATCTTGCTTCCCTCATGTTCAACTACATTCCAGCCTCTTTTCTCTATTCCCTGATTTTAACAAAATCTTCTTCATTCTGTCTTCAACTTCTCACTTCTCCATCTTCTTCCTTCGTGTTTTCTATTTTCTCTTTTCTTTTATCGTCCTTTCTGTCCTTCAATCCTCTCCTTCGCCTCCCATCCTAGTCTGCCTCCTGTTCGAGATACGAGCACACACAGAAGCTTGGACATGGTACATGGGATCCGCACGCCCCCTCACGTAAAATGCTCACTGAGTGAATAAACCTTCTCTATTACTTATTGCCAACTACTACCACCGGAATACAGCTATAATAAAAATGACAAAAACAACAACAAAAGAAAGATGCGTGTACCAGAAGTAAGCTAACAAGATACATGGAAGGTTAGCTTTGGCTATCTGACATATCCCATCTTGGAGGGGCGATTTTAATTTTCATCGGGAATGATTTACAGGGCAAGTGGTCTCCTCCCAATTAGCAAGGAAGGATGCTGGATGCCATCTCGAGAAAGGACACTTTCCATCCTGGTCGGTCGGACGGCTTCCATCCAGTTCGCCTCAGAAATGAGTTATTGCTTTTTCTCTTTCTTGCTTCCCCTTTCTCATTCTTGTATTGGTCTTTCTTCCATCTACTCTCCTACCAATTTTCCTTCCTTTTTTCTTTCCATCCTCATCAACTCCCATTCTATCCATTCGTCTGTTGCTTCTTTTGCTAATCTTTTTCAATCCTTTGTCTTTCTTTTTCTTCTCTCAAGTTTCTTCTTTTTCTCTTCTGCTTCTCGGTCATTATTTTTTCTTCTTCTTCTTCTTCTTCTTCTTCTTCTTCTTCTTCTTCTTCTTCTTCTTCTTCTTCTTTTTCTTCTTCTTCTTCTCTTCTTCTCTCCTTCTCCTCCTCCTCCCTAATCAATATTATAATATTCTACAATCCTTCTTTTCTGTTTTCAAACTGTTAATCATTTTTCTCTTCCGCATGTGAAATAAATGGTGGAGGTGGATTTAAGTATAATTTGAAATTGGTTTGTATTTGCTCCTTCATATTCTATTTCTCCTTTCTCAACTTTCTTGTTTCTATTTTTTTCTTTTTATTCTTCTTCAACTCTTCTTCTTTCATTTGAAATATTTTTTCCTTATTCTTATTGAATTCTTTCTCGGGTTGATTCTCTTTCGCCTCCCATTCTTTGTCATTCTTCTTCAACTCCTTCTACTTATTTTCCATAAGCTACTAGTCCTTCTCATTCTCGTTCTCTTTTTCTCCTCATTTTCTAATTCTTCATCCATTTCCACATCATCTCCCTCTTCTACCTTGATGCTTGGTAATAAACCAAAAGTCCTAATAAAATGAAGTAGTTACATCCCTCCGAATATCATCCATTCAACCTCCCAGCTTCCGGACCCGACCTCAAAGAGGTCTGAGAAAGAGACAAAGAAGATCAGATAAGACAAAGAGAAGGAGATGGAGTCATAAAGAGCGAGAGAAAGAGAGAAATCTGTAGATGAATGGGGTTTAATGCAATCTCGGAGGATACGTGACCAGAGAGATGGCGCCTACCTTTTAGATGCGAGTCTTCAGATTAGAAAGATAAACGGATGCTGTTTTATCTACAGCTAACTCCGCTATACTAGTATGTAGCATGAGCATTGCAAACCGTAGTGCTTCACAAATAAAACTCCTGATGTGATTTGAAAAAAAAAATGAATTTTTCGACACAAAGAAGCATGCAGAGCAGAGGAAGTCCAGGAATTATTCAATTCTGGTGAAAACATTTAAAAAGCGACCCAGTTCCCTAAAAGTGAAAGTTACCTAAATTGAAAGAAGAAAGGCTGGTCTTTTCAGTATTGAGGAAACAAACACAAGATAGATACAGAGATTCAGAAAGAGATAATTTCTAAAGAGCTATTTCTAAGTAATTTCCAAGCATTTCTAAGTAATGCACACATTAAACTGATACAATGCGTCTCAAGACCAGACTTTCCGCTTCCAATGTAGGAGCAAAACCACCACCAAAATTTCTTGGATTTACCTGATTTCCTGAGTTATCACTGTATTCGATAACCAGTCATAATTTGCAATATTTTAGCTAACCCCTCTCATCAATTCAACATTGGCCAACCTGAGCATCCATGCCACTAAATTCCCTTGATTTTCAACACCTACGCTCAAATACAACCTAACAACTTCATTTTCAAAAATTGAGTTCACTCTAAACTAATATTCAATCATAATATGAATATATTGAATTCAATTCAATTTATTTATTTATACACACAATTACAAAAACCACAATAAAACTAGAAATTTGAGATTAAACAAAATAAATACAAGAAGCTGGGAGAAATGCTATCCAATAATAGGTTTAATATGAGTATGAGATGGAATATGGAGAGAGGTAAAACTTATACAGTTGAACTTACTACTTACACTTCACAGTTACCCTTAGCCCCTGCGCCCACTTCGCAACTGCTATCTGATTTCAGTCAGCAACCCAATGATGCCAGATGACATTTGGCTGTTTTTCGGGTAATCTAACCTATTAGCCAAAGTCATCTGGCAACGCTGGGTTGCTGACTGAAATCAGATAGCAGTTGCTTAGTGGGCGCAGGGGCTTATAGAGTAATACCCTATTCTATTTTGAAAATTTATTAAATTTTGAATTATTCATAATAATTCTGATAACTACTGTAGTAAACAGTAAAGTATTCTCTTGCAGAACTAATAAGGAAATATTACCTCAAGAAAACAGTAGAACCAGTAGGTAACTTGAATAATATTTTAATGTGCCATAAAAAGGCATCAGACAGAGTTCGTTGACAGGAGCAAAGTAAGAAACCTCCATTCATCGGTGATTTATATGCGAGTGCTCATTGCTAAACATAAACGTCGAGTGTGGTATTTGTACAAGTAGACTTGCAGGTAGTGAGTGCAAGTACCACTGTGCGCGCCTTAATTAGTGCCAATGAGAAATAATTACGCATTCGTTATTTCTTGATTTATGTGAGCTTTACTGCCTACAGGGCTGCAGCAGTCTCATCTCTCACAAGGTGACTTCAACACCTTGGATGAACAGGCTGTACATCACCTAGTAGGCTTAGCGTTTTACTGCTACTTTTTCCAGAATTCTTCAGAAACTGTAATGTCTTTTTAAAAGGAGATGAATGTTTTATTTGCTTTTTCATCCACTCTCCACTCTCGTTCTTTTCTTTGTCGTTATTGGTACTTCCTTCATCTTGCTCTCCTTCCTTCTTCATCAATACCTTTTCTTTATTCCAACATATTCTGCACTTCTCCTTCAACGTATTCCTCCATCTTCTGCTTCTCTTTCTCTTTTTCCCCGTATTATTCCATGGTTTACATTTTTAACATTTCTGTTTTCCTGTATTTTTCATTCTGAACCTTCTCTTCCTCCCTTGCCTCCTTATATTGCTTATTTTTCACTTCCTTTTTCCATATTTCTCCATCTTCAGCTTCTATTTCTCCTCATTCGTTTTGTTCAGCTTCTCTTTCTCCTTATTCTTTATCTCCTCCTCTTCTTCCTCTTCTTCTTTTCTCTATACCTCCATCTTTTGCTTTCTTCACCTCTTAGCATAATTTGAAAAAATAGCAGCAATAGTAGTGGAGAATAATAAAGATAATACTCTTGTGTTTAACAATTTACATAGTACTAAAAATTTTAAAAATATGTGAAATATTGAAAATGCCGAATGTTTTTCAATACATAGCAGACTGTTTTATTAAAAACTGTAATATAAGCAATATAGTAACACTAACAACATAAGATATTCGAAATACCGGCTGTTTCTGAAAGTTGTATTCAGTTTTCATTAAAAACAACAAAAGGTTTCATCAATATTAATTTTCTAATACAAAAAATGTCTAGAGATTTCAAATTTAAGCTACACTTGTATTGGTAAAAACATTGTATTATTATAAACATGAACAGTAGTTGTACGGTTTCAGTTTTATACTGTGATTACACAATGTATCTCGTAATACCCATTTTTGAATGTAATTGACAGTTTTATTAGTGAAAGTTTGAAACAGTAGTAAAATATAATTATTTTGTGTACTGTTTATAATTTATGTAGTTTATGTAATTTAATATGTGTACTGTTTTTAGGAATGTAGTATTTAGTTCTGATAAACTGAATACAAAATTGTACAGCGCATTCCATTAACAGGGTGTATTTCACTCGCGAATAGAATGGCGGTAAAAGTGAAAATATCCCGTATCGATTCGTCATTGTCGAATGCGACATATTTATTTTTAGTCGCATCAAACCGGTGTAAGCTACATCGATGATATTATTGAAAACTACCTCCACATGATAGACTGTTTGACAGTTGGTGAAAGCATGAACGCGCATGAGATATAAAAACAGAGATAAAGCACACACATGTGAAAAGGACGAAAATGGGGTTGACCATTGAAATGTGAAGTCGGTGGATGTGAATCAATTTATTGATTAATTGATTGATGAATGGCGGTGACGGTAATTCAATGCATCACAGGTTACAGATAGCCCACGAGTATTGAGTCAAATAGAGCTTTTAAAAATGTAACAATGCTGTGAAACAGATATTGGCTCATCTGAAATTGAAATACAATAATTTGCGGTATTCGTAGATTTCAAACATTCCTTCTAGCTCCTTGAGACAGCCATAGTATACTTAGGTTCAATCTATCTATATTGTAAAAGTGGTAACGCAAAATAAATTGTAGCCTGTATAATTGTATATTATTTGATTGTATTGAATGAATTTTTCGGAATATTGCAAGATGTAAAAAATTGAAAACATTAATCGATAAAAAATGATGAGGAAAATGTTTGGAAAAATTTCTTTACTAGGTGGATTTTATTAGAAAAATCAATGAACCTGAATGAAAATCTATTGAAATAGCTACTCACACAACCTTACCTGAACAAAGCCCACAAACTAAACAAAGACCGAACGTTCGCTGCGAAATTTTTAATTACCGAGCTATCAAACGAGAAAAATAATAAAATTAGTTACCGTACATAATGAAAGAATGGATAATTTTGTTGCCCCCCAAGCTACTAACTGGAATTATTACGCGTTTTGTTAACAAATTCATATATAAAACCGCTCATTTCCCTTTTGTATCAGAATGGAGGGAGATTGGAAAAACGCTAATTAAAAACTTGACATCAAAATGCTCTGATAATAAAGAATAGAAGAGAGCGACGGCAATTATATTTTGCATTAATCCATCTGGTTGAGAATTTCCTGATGCGAATATTTTCAACAACCACAGTTTAATATATTTGAGGTTTGTCAACGTCTGTCTATAGTTTCATAAAACTCAAACTGGAAATAAATTCATGCCAGCTTTGTTCAAGTTGAGAGAGTTGTTGAGTAAAAGGTAAACTGAACTTCCACGATTTGATCACTTTTACAAACTTTTTCAGTAATTTTCATCAGGAATTCAAATAAAATGAAATTTTATTGCAAATCTAGTAAATCATTTTTCTTTCTCTCAAAAATGTGTAACTTTTACTTCCATTTGTTTCACGATGCACTGGAACTAATTTAAAAATACACAAAAGGTGGGGAATTATACAAAACGTCACATAAAAAAGAAGAAGGCGGGTATAACGAATTAAATTAGAAGAGCAGACAATATTTTGTCTACTGAGAGATTATGATTATTATATATAATGTTTAAATAATATGATTATTACACTATCTACGGCGAGATTAGTTGGAATGTGAGATAACGAACTAACTAAAGAAAAAATATTAATAAAACAAACAAGTGAAAAATTCAGATTAAAAAGAAGAGATTTTTCCCTTTTATGCAAAAGATAATGCGGAGTTCCATGTTGTGTGACAAAGCCCAAGTCAAGGGAAGATCGGAGGCTGTTTGAGTTAAAGTTAGGCGAAGGTGGGTAAAGTTGAAATCAGCCTTTGAAGGGCGCCTCGAGCCCAACTCTCCTCCTCCTCCTCAATTGTTGCTTGTTACTCGGAGAACAAAACCAAGGAGGAGGAGGAAGAGGAGGAGGAAGAGAAGGAGGAGGAGGAGAAGGAGGAGGAAAAACAAGGTAAGAGAAAATGGAGGTAAGAAGGCGAGGGGAAAGTAAAAAACATGTTCATTATTTTGCGGTGGCTAATTGGAAGCGTCTACTCTTGTTGTAGCCTGTGCTGTTTGTTGTAGGGAGCAAACTTACAAGAAGCAAACTTACCCCCTGGGAGGGAGTAACAAGCCCCCCTACCTCCCCCCTCACCTGGGTTTGTGACCCCCTATTTTCTGGAAAGGCTTTTGTTGGTAAGGGGTCTAAGGGGTCTGTGGTTAGTAAAGCTCAGGTTCAGGGGTAGGGTGCTGTTGGAGTCATGGTGGGGAGAGGAGAGCATGATGAAAAAAAGTATAAAAAACGGATAAAGCCAGAATTTTTTCATTATTATTGTTATTAGCCGTAAAGCTCCTGAAGTGAAAGACGCTGAGTGAAATTAAATTTGGACTCTTTGTTTAAATCGGAAGAGGAACACTTTGGACAAAAAGCCTGTTGTACTCTCCTAAATAAGTTATTGAATAAATGATTGATTAATTATTATTATTATTAAGCTTATGGTTTTTTGGCGGAGAGACCCTTTCGGGTGTTCCGCCTCGACGAATTATTCAGTTTTCCCTGATGGAAAATATGGAAAACATATGGACTAACTAAACTTATTCCAGAGGTCTAAGGAATTTATAGGGTATCCTCATCTCTATCATCATTGATTGATTGCATGATTATGATTTATTTATTGTCCTTGGTGGAAAATATAATATATTCCTATTGTTCCTTCACCAGCACTTCAATTTTTCAAGAAATTCTCTAAAGTTCAAGTTTCAACTCAAGGAAGCTCAATAGCTTACACTGACTCAAACTCCGCATTGAAATTTTCTTTATTCTTTTATTGTATTTAAATAAATGACGGTGCCCCACACGGAGCTTTCTCTGGGTACCTGAAACAGCTTTATTCAACATTACTGTTAATTTTAATTTTTATATTCATTTTCGCTTTAAATGTAAGAAATTTTGTAAGTTTTATTTGTAAATGTTGAATAAATGGAATGTGAACCATCATTTTCTAAATAGAACATAACTGAAACAAAGAAAGATATTTTAATTTGTATCACCATAAATCTGTACCAATCTATCTAATGACTGTCAGTTATTTTCGTTTCGAAACATATTTTATCCTTCACAAACCAATCTCAGCTGAGGATCAACTGAAAGTGTCTCCTAGATTATCTATCTCTTTCCATCTTCTTTCTCCCTCGATCTTTCCTCCTGATTCTCTCTTCTTTCTTCCAGATATTTATTTCTCTCTTGTCCCTCTCTAATCACCCACAACAGCCAGTTTATTAAGAAGCAAGTCAGTGTGGTCCCCAAGTCTTAATACCAAATAATCCGGCTCGGATTTATTGTTATTTCCAACATTCATCTGACACATGTTTTGAACGAAGACGAATTCTTCAGAAAAAAATTATTTAGATCATTACCGACCAATCTTCCTCTCTTTTTTGCCCCACGAGACAAAGTTTAGGTGAAAATAGAATCGGGAAGAATTATGAGTGGGAGTGAAACAGATTATTGAATTAATAAACAGCGTACGTTGTGCATACCAAATAAATCTTTCTAAATAGCTTCTTCCAGCCACAATTATTGAGATCACCCTCACACGAAGAAATAACTCGATGTTAATTTAAATTCCAACACAAGTAAAACACGCTCCGAACTTGTTGAACAGTACAGTTATGATTTAATGACCCATAATTTTGTTATTAAAACATTGAGGGATGAAAAAAGTTAAGATTTCGTGTAGTATATATCAAGTAGTGTGAATTTACTGAGATACTAGGATAACAGAGAAGACGGGCTAGCTTGTTCAATGATAAATTGTACAATTCAAGATCGCCTTGATTCAAAGAAACCAAGGTTGCTAAGAAACTAAAGAAACAAAAAGTTGCTAAGTAATCATGTGGTTAAGTTACAAACATTCAAGACCCCTCTCGGATGGGTGACCGACACAAAAAAATGTGCAATTAGGCGAGGTGGAACCTACCCGTAAGGGTCTCCCCACCGATAAAATTAAATTCAATTCAAGATCGCCTCGATTCAAAGAAAGCACTGCAATAAAAAGTGTTCAAATTTTTCCTTCAAGCCTGTTCGTAACTACTTGAAATCTGGAAGGAGAGAGGAAAAAATATCACTTTAAATTAATCTGGGCTGGGTTTTTACTATTAAATTATCAGATTCATGACGTTTGATTACATTTTGAATGACCGAACTTTTCACTTTTGAAATTGAATTCTCTGAAAAGTCCATGACTTATACCCATCAAACTTAACTATAAACAAACTTTACTATTAAATCAATAACCATTACGAAAACGATGTGCAAAAAATTGATTAAACCTTTAAGTAGCGGAAAATTGATCAGACGACAAGCTACCTTCACCACCAATAAATCCATGTAATCCGACAATCTATCATCTATGACACAAATTGTAAACTGTTTATAATAAGCCAGTATTAATATCATTTTCTTTGATTCCAATAACCGTAGCGGATTAGCCGTAGCGGATTAGCCGTAGCGGATAACCGTTTGGATACTTCCAAAAAGTAGCGAAAAATTGATCAGATGACAAGGTACTTTTCACCACCAATAAATCCATGTAATCCGACAATCTATCATCTATGACACAAATTGTAAACTGTTAATAAGCCAGTATTAATATTATTTTCTTTGATTCCAATAATAATAATATGAATAGAATAATCTAGATGATCCGACCTCTGGAGCATGTTTCATAAAAATTAAAAACTCCTGCAAAACTTGAAAAATGCGAACACACACTATAGACATAGTATAGCATGTATAGGCACACTATAGAGTTATATAGATAGCATGGCGTACTGGGCTATCAACTAATAAGTTTAGTGTGCATTCGCCTATTCCTGTATTATAGAACTTCTAAAATTTCATGAACCAAAAATATCCAAAGGAGCTGGCTGGTCAGAGCAAATTTCATCTGAAGAAGAGCCTTGTATGTCTTATTTTTTCTTATCTCATTGTTCTTCTTCATCCTCCTCTTCTTCTCCTCCTTCCCTGTTCTTCTTCTACTCCTTCTCCTTCGTCTTCCTCTTCTTCTTTCTCCTCTTACTTTCTTGCCTTCTTCCTCTTCTTCTTCTTCATCTTCTTCTTCTTCTTCTTCATCATCCATATCCTCCTCCTTAGTTCCTTCACGTCAGTGGAATTCTCTTAGTTTGAATTCTACATTCAATTTGCATGCCATTATTGCATTGATGCTGGGAGCCCGATTAGATAAGAAGGAGAACGAAGGAACGGTGGGCCATGACAATTCCATTTGGAACGGTCAGAGCATTCAACAAGAAGGAAGACCCGATAAGCTGAATAACGAGATCCTGGCTTGGTCACTGGTTCATTGATGACGATGCTGCTGCTGCTGCTGATGATGATGATGATGATGATGATAATGATGATGAAGACTATTACGATTACTATTTATGGTGATTACGTAGTTGAATTCTAAAAAAAAAATCCATACCATGAACAATACTTGGAATTATAAAATGAAATACGGTATAAATAATTGAAAATATTAATAGTTTTTCCTTGTACAATTCAAAAATCTGATGATGATGAGGAAGCTGCTACAGACTATAATTATAAATGATAACTAGTTAAGATGATTACGAAGTCTCATTGTCCCGACAAAATTCCATACCGCGAACAATACTTATAATGCTACAGCCTCTTCATAAATAATTGGAATTATCAATAGCATTTCCTTGGACAATTCAAAAAGCAATGAAATTCACAAAGAAGTGACAAGGAATTCGGCGAACAATACGCAAAAGTAATACAGGAGCATCCTCGATTGAAACATATATGTCAATTGTCGCAGCTCTTCAGTTTTTAATTGCTTACAGAGTAATTAAAAGCTCATTGACAATGTTTGTCACACAGTCTGTGTTTAGACTGAAGGAACTCGAGAAAAGAAAAAGAAGGAGGAAGAAGGAGAAGAAGAAGAAGAAGAAGAAGAAGAAGAAAAATAATAAGAGAAAGCTGATGAGAAAGGAGAAGAAAAGGAAGAAAAGAAGGAGAAAATCAAAAAGAAGGAAAATCTGTAGTACTGGAAGAATGTGACCGTTGCAAATAATTTCAGCTTTCAAAAATCCCAGAAAGGTTGAGGCACTCATAACGTGTATGACGATTTTGGTCACTGACGGTTGAAAAAGGCAAGAAAGATGAGTAAAGAAGACGAGTGAGTTGAAAAAGAAGACTGGAAAGAATTTGTTTCATACCTTAGCGAGACTGATTGAGACGCATTGGCGAGTCACATTAATTCAGAGCTTTTAAACGTGTGCAATGCCAGTTATGGGAAAATACAATGAACAAGTCTTGAAACTAATTAATCGACAACTTGGCTTTTAATTAGCGATTGTCTGGCTATTTCACTGTCGCTTATGTTGTATTTTGTCAAGTTCCTATTGAGGAATTTATATTCTCGTAATGCAACAAATTTACTTGACTAAATATCATGTAACTTTCATCAACAGACTTTATTAATATTTAACAATATTTACCTTTATATTTGGTGATATATGAGTGCAGTTCCATAACATAAATTTATCCAATTCATTGGTTAATATCAGGTTTTCTAATAAACGATCAACTTCATTCTCATAAACAATGCTGGGTTGTTTTCAATCCTTTCGACTCGAATTGTAAATTCAAAAGAATAACTCTCAACTAGAGGTTCTATTTGTTCAGAAAACTATTTTTCCTACTGATATAACTGATTCCCACGAGAAATTTTACAAATTTTGTTGGTTTTGAAATATATTGACTGTTATTTCATGATATCATTCACACTAAATCGGAACATTGAAATTTCTTCCCTCATAATATTGTTATACAGTTTGGATGAAGGCCAATATTCATCAATATTGATTGTCTTTTATACACTGGATGCATACAATTCATCATAATTAAAGGAGAAATAGCGATGTTTGATACTGAATCTGAATAGACTTTTAAGCTTTTAAGGCAAGCAACATCAGCCACAGAAAAAAGGGGAATTCTACAAAGATATTTTTTGTAAAAACATATTTCATTATCATTAACAGAAATAATACCAAAATAGAAGGTAATATTATGTCAAACAAGGAATCAGACAACAAGAATTCTACAAGATGTAGAGAGTTCATATCAGCACCGCATTAAAATAACACTGGATTGAGAAACCATCAATGTTGTACACAATTTTTTATACTGAGACTCCATCTCAAATCAGCAATAAAATTGGAATGGCATAAGATTAGAGGGAAATATATTAATTGAGTGCAAGTATACAACTCATAACATTGCACATTAGAATAACCCAAGATAAAAGGACCATTAATGTTGAACGAGAATATTGTGGAAACAAAACTCATATCAGTAACCAGAGTAACAAGATGAATCAAAATAACACCTGGACCATCCTTACAGCAAAAGCTGTAGCATCTGTCTCAAACCAAAGCATCTCAAGATTCCACTGAAATCAAGTCACATTCTTAAGAGTCGCACATCTTAAGATAAAAGCAATCTCGGACACGAATATTCAATTAGAGACTCGGCCGTATTCGAGCTCACTCGGCTCAGTAGAAAAGCACAAGTGACATTTTAAATAGTCAATTAATTGTTCGACGATTTTCCAAGAAACTGAGATATAGAAACAAATAAAATACTGATAGAATAAGAATGAAAAAAAATCTGGAAGTTGATTCGTCTGGAACTGGAATGAGCACAATCGATAAAGGGTTACGTTAGGTAAGGGAAATTTAAATTAGGTGAATATGGATTGAAAGGAGATAGAGAAGAAAATAAGGCATGGAATGAGAACGAAAATAAGAGAAAAGAGGAAGAAGATGGAGAATCAGGAGGGGGGGAAGGAAAGAAAATAGCTGGTAGTATAGAAGAGAACAAATACAATAAGACAACAAAAAATATTTAGAAGGGATAGATAAGTAAGAAGCAGAAGAGATCATCTAGAGATCTAGAGAGAACAGAAATAAAAAGGAGAAAGTGAGAGAAGAGAGAGAACTAGATAAGAAGAGAATAAAGTATACAAGAAACAATCTATCGATAGAATATATTCGATTTAGTTTTTCATGCTTGGCTCTGGTTGTTTTTACTAAAAGTAAATTTTATTCTCCAGCAGTAATATTGTTATTTTAGTAATAAGGTTGTTATTTCTTGTAGTCTATATCCATTCTTTTTCTTCAGTGATGAAATTACACTGACTTTAAAAATCTTTCAAGTAGAAAACTTAATTCTCAAACTTAATTAGAAACACCAATTCCCAGCTACTTCCATACCTTAGCCTTAAAACAGAAACAACTGTTCCTCAGCCTGAAGAAGTCCAACACCAGGACGAAACGATCGTCACTATAATATAAGTCAAGTTGGAAGTTTTTCAAAGTTAGTGTTTTTTCTTATAACATTTTCTAAACAAGAACCAATAGATTGGATAGTTTTAGGAATGTATGATTTAGCTTAGTTTTCAAGTGCATGAATTTGAAGCAAATCTAGTAAGACAATCAATTCAACTTACATTTATCCCTCATAAATAGGAATGTTTTAGAAGAGCCGCTGTGATTTGTTGGCTCAAAGTACTCCATCCTCAACAACAAAACATCTTATTCTAGTAGTTAATGGAATAGTTGTTAATTTAGATGAAATTAATATGTTTTTGTTTTTGCAAGTCAAAAACTTGTGATGCACATTTGTCGAATTTTTAATGACCACTTGCAGAACTCTGAGAAGTCCTGCTTGTCGTTATTAGTTTAACAATCACCATTGCCAATAGTTTGAACTTGACGAAACGACACATTAAATTTCCTGATCAAGAATTTGAAGTCATACTGGTGAATTAAACGGTTTGCCCCTAGATTAATAGCAAGCTAATGAATAAAGACAAGTATTCGCCTTCCTTACAGCATTTTGTTATCAATTTGATGGTAGCCTACACTTGGCGTAAAGTGTGAGCCGTGGCTATCATTGGCGGCAGGTTTGCTTCTTGTAAAGCCAGTTGAAAGGGCTTTTAGTTGCAAGAATATACGAGCCAACCGCATAATGTGTATTGGCACATACCGCACTTACTAGCTTATGGTACGCTACTACCCGATAAATTCAGGACAACTTATCAAGTAGAGAGCCACCATAGTGTTCTTCTGCAGCCTCTTATACTCTAAGTTTGTTCTTCTTTATTTTATCCTACTTAAACCATATTATGATAATAGAATATCCTTGCAGAATCTAACTTTTGGGAGATCACAATAGTCAGCTGCCACTTCTAATCTCTTTTTTAGTTTGTTCTTCTTTACATTCTCCTACTTAAACCATACATGACAATATAATATCCTTGCAGAGTCTGTATTTTTTTGGAAGATCATAAAGAAAGCATAGAGATGAGTGTACTTAACCATACATGACAATATAATATCCTTGCAGTCTGTAATTTTTTTGGGAGATCATAAAGATGAGTGTACTTAACCATACATGACAATATAATATTCTTGCAGATTCTGTATTTTTTTTAGGAAGATCATAAAGAAAGCATAGAGAGGAGTGTACTTAACCATACATGACAATATAATATCCTTGCAGAGTCAGTATTTTTTCTGGAAGATCATAAAGAAAGCATAGAGAGGAGTGTACTCTACGTGAGACTGTTAGGTGTTGGTAATAGCATAGAGAAGCGATACTCTCTAGTCTGTTCTAATCTGTTCTCTGTGAAGATTTGATGCATAGAGAGATAGTTTTTTTCAGTAGGCCACCTAGTTTTTTTGGGGAAAATGAATTTAGAATAGAATTTAATTACTAAAATAAAATAGATATCCGTGCTTCTTCTCACGTTTCGCCTTGTCCCACCTATTCTACTCCTTTTACTACCCTTTTTGATGTTTTCTCTTCCTCTATCACCCTTTTTAAACTTATTCCTTAAATTGAAATTTTCATATTTACTTGCTTCTAGTACTTCTAAGGAGACCTCCACTAAGGAGTTAAAGTGTCTCTAGGAAAATTACTAAATGTTTTTTTACATTTGATGATTAGTATATTTTATTTATATGTATTGTATTTTATGTTTCATAGACAAGGGTCTGAGACCTGATTTTTGTAAACAAAAGTAGACTAATGTAAGCATCAAGGAAACCATACGAATGAATATAGTACTTCTTTTCCACCTACTACAAATTTTTCATCAACCATCTATACTTTAACTGTACTCTCCCATTCAAACATCGACCTGGACTTGTATTCTATATTAAAGTTCAACACTTATAGGTGGGGCCGGTATTTTTAAGATCTGTTGAAACAATTTCCAAATTTAATTATTAAATTAAATCAACGTTGTTCTACAGTATTCACATTCGTTCAAAATGGAATTCGAATTCCTTTCATGTCAAAATCACATGTGATCATTCGGTTAACTCTTTGTCACAAGGATATATTTTATGAGCAAAGTGAGTAAAGCCATCAACTCAACCGAATCCAAACAAACGCGACGCCTGTTCTCCTTTTCAAAGACTACCGTATCACAAAACCGAAATAAATAGAAACATTTTATGAGACGATTGAGACTTAAATTTTTAATACTGTCAAAGAGAATTTTGAGACCGCTTAAAATAATGTTGGGGAGGTGTTACAAATGCCAATAAATGTCACGTTAGAACAACAGCTGGCAACATAATAAAAGTTCCTTTGATACAGAGAAATTGATGCAAATGCAGAGAAGGAGGAGGAGAAAGAGAGGGAGAAGAGGAAGAAGAAGAAGAAGAAGAAGAAGAAAAGAAGAAGAAGAAGAAGAAGAAGAAGAAGAAGAAAAGAAGAAGAAGAAGAAGAAGAAGAAGAAGAAGAATAATGGAACTGGTAAAAGAAGAGAGGAAAGAAGAAGAAGAGAGAGTGTGAACAACGTTGGAACTTTTCATATTAACGGAAGAAGAAGAGGAAGAAGAATAATAAACGAGAAAGAAGGATGAAGAGAAGCGAGAACTAATAAAGAAAATATTGGTGTACACAACGTTATGACATGGGCTAGAATTGAGTGTTCTACATTTAGTTCTTGAAGTTGAGCCATTTAGTGGACAATGTTCTTCAATAGGTTTCACCCGATATGAAAGACAAAGTCTCAAACGTGTGCTATAAAAATAGTGTGATATTATACTAATAGCTTTACAACGTAAATAAACCTCAACAAGAAAGCATGACTTACTTCCCATCCTCTTTGAAGTATCCCGATTTTTCAAGTTTACAATTAGCTGAGAAGAAACATTTTGTCTAAAATTAGGACTTTCAAATTGATGGAAAAATTTTCAAAGAAATATTTATTACGTATTTTTATAGTTTTAAAAATTAAACCATATTATAAAGCATGTAAAACTGATCATTGTTACTTCGATTTGAAAAAGAACATGCCAAGCACCTTCCAGAGTTAGTGTTCATTAGTAGAATAGTATTTACTATCAGAGGCAATTCACTATTATGAGCATAGTTGATGATGGTGTTATCGATTTTCCAGTAATTCAAAAACTTCAACCAGAGAATTCAAGAACTATTCAAGAAAATTTCAAAAAACACAGGAAATCAGCCAATCGCAAAGAATGGAAAACTAATTGGAAAGAGGATTATAGAAATTCAACAACTTTCGACAACTATGAAGAAAACTGAAAAATAAACAAACACAAATACGAACATATCATCAGAAGCGCATAGGCCAAACAATAAAAAGTGACTTATAAAGTGACAATAAAAGTGAGTTGAGTGACCTATAAAACAGGAGAAACTTTCAAAACAGGAAATGAAAATAAAGATAAGTGAAAGAATGAATGGCTGGTTCAAGTGAGAATGGTGAAGGACTAGTGACATAAGGTAAATGGGAAGAGATGGGAACAAAGAAGAAGATGTAGAGGAAGATGAAGAGAAAGAAAGAGTTAAAGAGAGAGGGAGAGAGGAAAACGTAAAAAGGAGAAAGAGGAAAAAAAGAAGAAGATACAGTAGTGACATGACTTCACTCTGATTTGTGGAGCCTGCAATGTTATTTTGTTTTGACTTCCCGCAAGTTTGAAGAACGTTGAAAGACGTTTTTTCGGTTCTAAATCAGTGTGTTGGAGGGGTAATATGTTAGCTCTATACAGAGTCATAACAGGCATTTATCTAATTTAATGTGCGGTCTACATGTGTTTGAGCTTATCTTCGTGTTGACGGATGGTTTTTTCAACACAAAGAGTAACGCGAGATTTTAGGCTTGAAATATAACCGAATAAAAATAGATTCACGGGAATTTCAAATTTACCTTATTAAATTGAGAGAAATGATGTACAGTTCTAGAAAGCTCTACAGCAGATTACTTAAATAGTCTGTGACTTTACCAATAATACATGTGAAATTACAAGAACTAAAAGTACAAGTATCAAATCTAGTGCTTCTGAAATTTCTATCAACGAATGTTTCCATAATCTATGGAATTCATTGTATGAGTATAAATCTATTTTGTACTTGTATTCGTATTAATTACTTAAATTTCCTGATTTTATTTATTACAGTTCTCGTTGTCTTATCTGATTGAGAAAAAGTAATTTACACTATTTATCATTAATATTGCAGAATTGGTTTACATAGTTAATATGTAGTTTACTTTCAACTTACGCGATACTGCGCTCCTCATGAGAAAATTTCCTCTTTGTCTCAATAATTTGTTAGATCATGTATAAAATGATTTACCTGTAAAATGGAAAGAAAAACTTTAGAATGTTTCAAAATACGACATAATAACAATATAATCATTGTATCACTATTGTATGACATCAATAAAGTCATACCACAAGCATTTTCAACACAAAACTTAAAGTGATCAAATCCGAATGAATTTTCATCTTCCATCAACTATGAGTTTATAATAATAGTTCAGAATAAAACTAACCCGCGAATTGAAACTCCAACACTAGAACGAACCTTTACCACCAATCTATCAATCCGTTTCTGTAACCATACTCCCTAAACTGTAGCAACCCAAAACTGACCCTATACCAAATGGACCATGAGACATGTCACAAATCAGACATTGTAGGTCTCATCACCAGAAGATGTTGGTGTGTCATCAGGATTCTATGTTCTTGTCGAAAGTGAAATGCAGCGAGATGAAGACAGCTACACTGACACACACGTCAAGAAATTGCAGCCCGCATTCAAAATGTCTGCAGAGCATCTGCACACCTTGTACGTTAGTCTCGGGACCATGTAGATGTCATCTTCTGTGACGGTCAGCTAACATGCAAGACACACGAATATTGTTATTCATCAACAGAAGAACAAAAATTTGTCAGCTACCTGCTCTCACACATCTGGAGAGAAGCGTAGACTGACGTGGAGAGACATACACACTGCTTTGTCTAAGCCCCTGCGCCCACTAAGCAACTGCTATCTGATTTCAGTCAGCAACCCAGCGTTGCCAGATGACTTTGGCTGATAGGTTAGATTACCCGATTACCCGAAAAACAGCCAAATGTCATCTGGCAACATTGGGTTGCTGACTGAAATCAGATAGCAGTTGCGAAGTGGGCGCAGGGGCTAACTGTCGGAGAAGCTCCCAGACATGATAATAATAATGGAGGTGAATTTCTAAACATCTATATCTAAATATGACTTGAGCCACGAATGTACTGAAAAACTGAATGTTGTGAGATTTCTGTTCTTGCACTAGATAATAATAATGTTCAACTATTTGAGAAGCTTCTAGACAGTCTTACATGCAAATAATATGGATTCATATTTCGAAACATGTATGTCTAATCTATGTCTGTTCTTGTTGCATATGATAGCCAGATTTGATTAGACTTAATCAATGAAATACATGTCTAACTAATATAGAGAAGCTTGTTCGTGCATATTTTGAGAAGAGATTTTTCAAATTGAGGTGTATGAGGACAGAACTAGATTATGTCAGTTTCAATTATGTTGAAAACCTAGTCTTTATTAGAGTACAGAAGCTTCTGGATAGTTCTAGTATATTCAATGTTTGAATATGATTCGGAGAATTTTCATACGAATAACCTTATTTTGAAAATGAAAAACATTATACATTATACAGCATGAAGGATGTTGAATTTGAAGAACGGTTTGTTCAAATGAGGCATATGAAGAGTTCTCAGTCTATTCAGGATGATAAATGAGATGAATGTCTAATAAATTTAGTAGGGAAAGAGCAGCAACTTATGATTTCAAATTGAATTATGTGATCATTGGGAGAGAGGTTGTTCGAACGATTGATAAAATATTGTAAATCAAATAAACAACGTTAAAATTGACTAAATTCGAAGAAAAGGTTCATTCAAATCATAGGAGACTTTATTTTACTATTCTAATTTCATTTACAATCTCTTTCCCTCCACAAACTCAAATTCCCGAAATTACAAAACTCAACAGCTCCCACAACAACGGTTGTCAACATTTTTCGCTGTCAAATATCATAAACAACAGCATTTTTCAACCCAAATGCCCCCCCCCCCCATACTCCAACTTCGAAATAAAATCTTGTTTCTCAAGTTGTGGCTTTTTTTCAGAAACAAACAACATTTCCAACAACACTCACTATCCCCATTACGATGCAAGGTTGTTTCTTGGAGAGTAGAGCATCGATATTAGTCGAGGTTGTTGAAGTTGTTCAGAAGGGGTACAACGACAAATCCTCCCTTGGTCCCCCCACCCCCAAAGTGCCAAGTGAGGGTTTTTAGGCGACATGTTCCTAATTCATTCTTCTTACCCTTTTCTACTTCTTCTTGATCTTGTTCTTTTTTCTTGTTATTTTTTGTTCTTCTTTTTCTTCTTCTTCATCATCATCTTCTCCTCTTCTGTCTGTTTCTCTCTTCTCTTCACCTTCCTTCTTTCTCCCATCTCATTCTACTTCGTGTTTTCAAACAGACAAATTACACCGGACGTTGTTTTAGAGCAAGACTGATGACAGAGGGCTCCTGACTGTATGATATGGCTGCAATGGATAAACAAATATATATGTATATCCATAATATATATCAGGCATAAATATATACAGGACAGTTGGAGAGAAGTGAAAATTCAGCACAGTTTGAAAATAACGGTTCCTATTGGTTGAAGGTTAGCTATGACGTCAAAGAATGAAATTCATACACCATTTTGATTTCTTGTAGTGTAACCGCCATCCTCCATTTTCTCCTAATAAAGACGCCATTTTCTTTTAAACTTATGACGTCATATTGACTAGGTTTCATACGCTTGGAACGAGGTTTCATTTTCTTATAACTAGCACCTTACTAAACTTTGAATTTCATACACAATTTCGTATTTTTATCAGATAATATTCTCTATCACAACAGGTTTCACCTAAGATTTAATAATTGTTACTGTATTTGGCAGGAATTTCTAGTGAATGTTTCAGATTTTTCAAATGTTTCCGATTGAGACTTTCGAATGACCAGGTTCAACCCTCATACTTACATACCGGTAATTTATTTTATATAACCCCTCATATTCAACACTATAGAACATTATCTACAATGAAAATAGACTTCATATTTCTTAGGCTAGGCGTACACCGGTTAGTCAAGACAAGACAAGACGAGATTAGTCACAATAATTCACATAGTTGCTTATGAAGCAGCACACACCAATGCAATGACTAATCAGTGTGTGTTGCTTCATAAAAAACTATGTGAAGTACTGTGTCTAAACGTGACTAATCTCGTCTTGTCTTGAATAACCGGTGTACGCCTAGCCTTATGTAGTGGCGAAGCATGGTATACGTATTTGGTACCGGAAATATACCCGGCGATGACCGAATAAGTATACCACGCTTCGCCACGGTTCTTATGATACAGGTAGATCCTGATTGTTCAGTCCGAATTTGTTTCTCTACTTTTCATCTCTTCCCATTCATACCAACTTGGGAATTTCACTTGTACTATAATGCTATGCGTGACATTCTTGCCGTGCCCAACTCACAGGTAAGCTGCCTAGGGCTGGCTGGGCTGGGCTGACGGGCTTATGGGTGGGAGTCACTGCTTAGGACTTGGGAAGGTGACTTGTCTCCAGCTTTAAAACCCTTGTGTTGAGATTTATGTGTCGGGGAACACTAACCACCTCACCCCTAATGGCGCCATCTCCTTCCTTCTTCTCTTCATCCTACTCCTACTCCTCCTCATCGTTATAATCCAATATTATTCCTTTTATTCCACTTTCATTCACTTTCTTCTTCCTCTATCTCATAATCCAAACTTCTTCCTTTCCTACTTGATCTTCTTCAAGTTTCTATTCCTATTCCACTTCACTTTATATTCTTCTCCTTCATCTACATTTTGTTATTATTTTCATTTTTCTACTTCTCTACTACTTTTTCTTTCTCTTCACACTTCTACTTCTACACACTTTTCATTCTTCTTCCTCTTTCTTACCCCCTCCACTACCTCCTGTTTTTCTTATTCTTCCTCCTACTCTTTTTCTTCTCCTGTCTCCTACTACTTCTTCGCTTTCTTATTTCAATCCATTCTTTTTCTTCTTTCTCTTCCTCATCACACTTCTCCATCTTCTTCCTTTTTCTTATTCCTCCCACTTATTCTTCTTCTTTCTTCTTAATCCCCCAGCATCTTCTCCTCCATCTCTTTTTGGCATCAACTTCTACCGTTCTTGCTTATTACAGTACTATCTGATTCTTATTATTTTTTCCAACTCCACCCTCTTCATCATCATAATAGTTCCCAATCCTCTTCTCTTTTTGGCATCACCTACTCCCGTTTCTGCCTCTTCTCCCTCTCTGATTCTTCAATTCCTCTTCCTTTCTCTCCTACTCCTTTTTCTTCTTCTTCGTTTTCTTCCTCCCAATTTTTCCGCCTTCTTCCTTTGTCCTTAATCCTCTTCCCCCTCCTTCTCCTCATCGTCCTTCTCCTCTTCCACCTTCTCTATCTTCTTCCTTTGTCTTATTCCTCCCAATTTTTCTCCTTTTTCTCTCTTCGTCTACTTCTTCTCCTTCCTCTCTGACACTCCTTCGCCTCCCTTCCATCTTCCTTCTCCTCTTCTTCTTTCTCTTTTCCATCTGCCCTTCTCTCTTTTCGACGTCAACCTCTTCCTTATCTACTAATTTTCCTCCTCCTTCCCCGCCTCCCCCTGCTTCTACTTGAGCCAATTAGGACACCTCGGACACCCCGGCCTGATTTATTGTGTGGCCTTACAGCCTGGCGTTCACTTCCTGTCCTCCTATGCTGGCTGCATGGATGAAAAAGACAAATAAATGGGACACACGAATTGAGCTGAAGCACCCTATATTCTAGATTCTTTAGTTTCACCATTGAATACACCCTATATACATACAGCGTATATATTCAATGGTTTCACGCAGTGGTTGTCGCGTCCTAGTGTTGTGGTGTGTGGTGAGAAAACAAGAAGAATATAGCTTGTGAAAAGTTTGAAAAACAATGAATGAAGAGGAAAAGGTTGAGGAAGTTGAGGAAGTCGAAGAAGAAGAAGAGAAGTTGCATATTGCTCAAGTACTGTATCAAGTTTTTACACTATGGCCGTTTAACACTTAGGCTAGGCGTACACCAGTAAGTTAAGACAAGACAAGACACGTTTAGTCACAGTACTTCACATAGTTACTTATGAAGCAACACACACTGATTAATCATTGCATCGGTGTGTGCTGCTTCATAAGCAACAATGTGAATTATTGTGACTAAACGAAACTAATCTCGTCTTGTCTTGTCTTGACTAACCGGTGTACGCCTAGCCTTAACGACACGGCACCGACACGATGGAACACATGATCGTCAACTATACAAACAAATGAACCAATGCACACCAATATATTTATTGCTCTATTTGTTTGTATAGAGTAGACGGTCGTATCGGTGTAGTGTGAGCGTTTAGTGTGAAAACGGTCAATATAGCCTCTGAAAATATAACCGTTTATTGTTTATAATAACGGCGTAACTTCTCTCTCACTACATTATCAAAATAATAATGTGATTGTGAAGACATCAGACTTCATATTTATTATGGATATCTTTAATGATAGCATTATGGATATCTGTTGTGGATAGCACTTTCTACACCCAATAGAATTTAAGGAGATGAAATATTCACTCTAACCTCCAGGATAAAGTCTACAAATCCATTTCCAGATCCTCCACCCCCAAACATTATTCCAAGTATCATAATAAAACAACAGCTAGCAAGCTGAAAACACATCCACAACTTATTACACTCCATTCAGTCATATTAATACCTCCTTTGCCCCATAAAAATGTTGAGGAATGTTTGTTGAATGGTAGTTACGGCAGAGCTGTAAACAAAAACCACCCTCACCACTCGAGCGACGAGTTGAGGTGTTCTACCCCCAAGTTGGGGGTGCTCAAGCCTCCACCAAACTAGAGGAGTCTCAGGGGAGCTCTCAGGGACGCACCCATTAATAACTTACTCTCTCACCAAGCTAGGCTTTTCCCGGAAATCTACTAGCATCTCTCACTTCCTCATCAGGATGCTCAGTCCGGCAAGAGGGGGAGGTTTACCCCTCTTCATCCCTCACCCCCTCACTCATTGGAGATAACTCCCCCCTTCCGCCAATCAACCATGATCCATAGGATGAACGTAAAGCCAGGGTTGTAGGGTTTCATCATAAGCCATTAACGAATATCTGCGCACATTCCTCAAACCATTCCATACTTATTCATCTCTTACAAAACACATATTCGATTTCCACGTTTTTCCATTATCTCTCTCAATCTTTCATCATTTTATTCTCTGTCTCTTCTTGCTCTAACTTCCATTCCTACTTCCTCCCATTTTCATTGGATACTTTCTTCTGAAATATGAATGCCACAACTTCAACATTTTTCTTTCTCTCTCCAACTCGGTTCTTATTCTGTTCTCTCTTTTCCTTATTCTCCCCCATTATCAATAATTATTCTTTTCTTCCTCATCTTTTTTCTCTTCTCCAGAATCTAACCCTCTCAACTGATACAGAAATACCCATTATTGGGAGAAATGAAACGATAAATTATCCATAACAGCGTGTCCAACATCGAAAATGTTTCATGCTTTCACATGTAATCAATGTAATAAATATGACAGCAATATATAAAAATAATATCGTTAGATACAACAATAGTATCAGCTGAAATAGAGGCGGAAACAAAAAGGGTTGGATTAGGACATTAGGTTTAGGAAGACTCCTTTCGTTAGGTTAGGAATAAGTGTTATGATCTAAAAACTCAAAATTTTAGTTGGCTCATCAATAAAGCACAAGCAATAATACAGGATCAGGTGAGTACGTTTATAACAACTCATCACTACTCAATCAGAATTTCACTAATGTTCTCGTTTATTTAAAGCTTCTTTCCTTTCTTGTAAGAATGATGAATGAATAAACTCATGAATGAAACTCAAGAATGAATAAATGTAAGATTAGATCATTAGCATAGATGATGTGAGCTTTACACGATGAAGCACCTGCAATTCTCGTTGCTTTTTCGACCAACAATCAAAAAGGCATCTAATTCGTTTGCCGGTGATTCGGAACCCACCTAAACCAGTAGGTACATCCACCTCTCATTATTATCATTCCCATTACTCGCGCAAAAGCCAAGAACTTGATTTACTCTCAGGGAAAAGAGGAAAAACTACTTCACCATTGTTATACACTATCTTAATCCCTATCTGGTAAAATAATTTGATCGCCACTTTATAACAACATCAACATTCAACATAAGCTTCACCAAGAGCTCAAAATTTTGACAGACATTACTATCGTCACCAGCACTCATCATCATGATCATTATCACCATCATTACAATCAATATCAACGACTAAATCATCATTATCATCATCACCACCAACACCATCACAATCAATATGAATGTCTAAATAATCATTTATTTAGACATTACAATCAATATCAAATTCTAAATATCATCATCATCATTCATTAGATTCATCATCACAATCAACATCAACGTCTAAATCATCATCATCATCATTACTACAATCAATATCAACGTCTAAATCATCATCACTACCTTGACGAGGAAGGCGATTTATCCAGTCGGCAGTTAATTCCAGATGGAGTCTGTGTATTTGCTGAGGATGGTGCTCAGGTGGATGGAAATATCATCATCATCATTCTCATCACAGCCAGCCGGCGTCAATCCCTAAAGGGAATGTCAACACATTTCTGTTTGCTTTATTATCAGAAGCCACGCGGGCACCGCTCCACTCTCAGATTACACGCTAGCCAATTTCCAAAAGGGTAGCTGGCTGACGTCAATGCTTATTTTAGGTTAACTGTTACAATCAGCATGCCACTGTCTCTCATGGCATCACTTATTTTCAACGTATTGTTATCTTCAAATACCATTCCTAATCATAATTTTACAAGGAGTACAAATACTTCTTTAGAGTATTAAACAAATATTATAAAAAAGCTGATTAATTTTAAAGAGGCAGCTGGATTTGAAATAAATATTGTCTAGATTATCCAAGAGCTTTCAATGATCAAGAGATTCTTTATGCTTTACAGGCATGGATGGTACTTTAAAAAGTCTGGCCTGTCCTTGACAAATAAATTAATGTCAATATTATACAAAGACTATACCCATCAAAGAATACTCAATTTCTTTCAAAAAATAGCTGATTAATTTTAAAGAGGCAGCTGGATTTGAAATAAATATTGTCTAGATTATCCAAGAGCTTTCAATGATCAAGAGATCCTTTATGCTTTACAGGCATGGGTGGTACTTTAAAAAGTCTGGCCTGTCCTTGACAAATAAATGTCAATATTATACAAAGACTACACCCATCAAAGAATACTCAAATTCTAGTAACAGGACTGAAAAAGAGGTAAAGGTATGCCAGGAGAAAAGAATCAGGTATTATACATCCCAAAAAGCATTCATCTTGCATGAATTCGAATACATTAATCAAATTCGAACACTCCAACTCCAGGTACAGTACTACAATAGAAACCAAGAGATATATAATTATGAACAAAGAGAAAATAATGAGATACGCCAGAAAGCAAGACTTAGTAACTTTACAAAGCTCCAGTTATTTTAGTACATCATTGCAATACACCTCTGTATGGCGTCACAACGGTGCTGTTATCTCTAAACCAATCACAGTCACTCTCCAATCGGAATTAGGCAGAGTCAAGAGCTAATATTTACTTTTGGTTAGCATCTGTTGTCGTACACCTGAGTGATCCGTGGCCAGGTTGATGCTAGGATTAACTTGTTTGTGCAATTTGGAATCAATTCCTTTTCATAACAAACTACAAAATTGTAACTACAAACTACAACTTCATAATTCCGTAACACTTTGCGGGGCTGTGCTAATATTATTAGTTATAACTTTGTTGAGAAAGTGAGGTACTGGAGGTCGGTTCCCTTCACTGGAATAAACAAGATTTTGATTACTGATGAAATTGAAGTCAATGAATTGCAAACACAAATTTCAATCAAATTATTACAACTATGATAAGATCTATTTTAAATCCGCTTACCAGGACTGTCTGAGACTTCACTAACAGATGAAAGTTTATATTTCCATCTATATAACAATGAAATACATGTTCTCTATGAATCTGGAAACCCAAAGATTGAAAGGGAGCAACAAGCTTCTGAGGCTGTATTCACCATCTTTGTTTAAACTAAGTTCAACAAAACGTAGTTTCAATTTGGTTTAAACTACGATGGAGCATGTGGGCCTTAAGCCTATATTTACACCTTTTTACAAAAAACAATGCAATATTATTCATTGTATTTGTTTACCAAGCTAGTCTGAAGTAACTTCCGTCACACAATGTCAACAATTGCTTTGTAGGTGATGTCAACTAAAACTTCGATTTCTTCAAATTATTTTGCAAATTATGAACAGATTTGTATAAGTTGATTCATAACAGGAATAATTTAGTTTCATGTGTAGATAATTTGGAAGAATGTTCATTCATATTAATTTCATTATTAGAGAATGGAGAATTGTTTCTTAAGGTAATTTGGAGGTTGAACTAACCATTCATCTTGATTCCATGAAGTTCCATAATCGAGCAATGCTCCAGTTGACTAAGAGACATACTGTACTAAAATTGAGCATTGAAACATACATTACACATACCCTACTAATTAAATTGAAAGGGTTGGAAAAATTCAACCAAGAAGCTGGAAGATGGACAAAACAGTCACAATTCTGTGAACACGATGAACCCTAGATAGTTGAACTTATGAAACAGGCATACAACAGGAGGCAAATTCTTGACAGGAGAAAACTTTCAATTTTTCACTTTCTACTACCAAATCTTCAAACTAAATGACCCTTAAACGACCCGGCACATTTGCAAATCACACCAGTAACCCAAAACGCCAACAAGCTTGTTAACTAGAATGTTTGATTCATGTGTTTCACATGTTTGAACAAATTCTAGACAAACCTACCCCACCTACCACTCCCAACCCCAGAGGCGACAACCCAGGTTTCGCCCTATTAGCACGAATAAATCACTCTCCTAGTTCCTAGGACCAAAACTACAAATATTGGAGTCCAACATTAGACAGAGGAAACGAAAACTTACACTGAAAGAAATGGGAAACAGAAAAAGAAGGCACCAGAGCTTCTGAAAACAATCAATATATCAAACTGGGAGATCTTCCTGCCCTCAAGTTTCATCTATGGGAAACAGATCTGACTGCTGAAGGTTGGCTATTGGGTGCAGTTAAGGGTGTGTAATAGATTGCTTTTCAAACCTGAACGGAAGGCGACTATAAAAATGCTTTTTAGTCTGTGGACGTATCTTTTTGAGAGTGTAAAATATCAGAAGCATCAATGGAGTAGTACAACTGAATGATAATCATTCATGTCAAAATACTGGAAGACAGTATCAGGTCTTTGAAGCCCACATTCAATTCGTGATTCATTCATCAATAAAGATTTATGGGCTTTATGGATTTATGGGCTTTCAATTAAGAAAGCCCACATTGACCTCAAGTCATTATTTTATCTACAATGCTAGAAGTAACATACTCTTCTAATAATTTATGAAACAATTCGACTACAGTATCTGTCGATGCATATTAGGTCAAATCCAAAATGAGTAATCAGGCAGCACTGTATCCCACAATATTCCAATCCAGAATTTTATCAAACTATAGACAGTATCAAGCAGTTGATCGGGGCTTAGAAAAAAATCACACATATACAATCTGGATGAACTAAAGAATCTATAATGTAAAATAATACTAAACCCAATTACACAGCCAATAATAAATTGTTGAAGGTAATATATTAGACAAACCACATATTTGTTTCAATGAGCAGTCAAATGGATATTAAAGTCTAGTAAAAAATATTGATTCAAATAGACTGAAGTAAAAAATACGAACGGAAGTAGAATCAACCGCCTAATTATTGTAGGAACACTTAGAATCACTTAGAGAACACTTAGGAATTATTTGAATCAAAACTTTTAGAACCAATAAAGAACTAGTTTATAATTTGGTTTATAGATTCCGTAATAACAGAAAGAAGAACATAATAGATTCATTATAGATACGAAATATTTACTCCAAAAATATGAATAAATAAGGATTCAAAAGTTGAATGGATAACATGCCAACATCAGCAAGCAGCTTGAATTACAACACTGAGTTGTTGACGTTCATTAACAAACAGCTGGAAGTAGGAAAAAGGCGACAGAAGAAAGAAAATGGTAAGGAGAGACAAAGAGAAGAAGAGGTTGATAGAGAAATAGGATGAGGGGAGAAAGAGAGAGAGAGTGAGGCAGAGGAAGAGGAATTCTTTGAGTATCTCAATACGAGACGATTCGTCAAAGAATGTGTCAAGTCACTAACCAAACATCCAGAGCTATCATCATTAGTTTAGTGCCAGTTGACTCTTCATTTATAAAGTACTGAGTGGGGGAGGAACCACTCAGGTTGCATGGCTAAAAAGATCTGTCAAGTAAGAAGGAGGCGACTAGAAGGAATATGAAGAATAGAGGGGAAGAAGAACTTGAATAAGAATGAGGTAATGAAAGGAGAATATGATTGGATGGAAATGATGATATGAAAATGAGATGGAAGAGAGAAAGATAAAATTGAGAAATTTAGAAGAGGGAAATTTTGGACAATGAGACCCAGCTAGAAGATACGAAAGAGAGAAAGATAAAATTGAGAAATTTAGAAGAGGGAAATTTTGGACAATGAGACCCAGCTAGAAGATACGAAAAAGGAAGAGGAAACAGTTAATTATCGTAATCGATGAATAGGAATATACAACTGAACAATATTGGAGAAAATTTATGAATTTTATATAATTAAATTTTCGAAAAACAACATGCTGGAGGAAGATGAAAATATAGATAAATAGCTCAAAAAATAAGAAACAGAGTAAGAGTAACAGGAAGATGAAAAAGTGTAGACAGAAGTGAAGAAATCGAGACAAATGCAACATATATATGACGATAATACATGGAGATGAAACCTAAGAACAGGTAGAAAAGAAGAAAACAGAGGAAAAGAAGCAGTGGAAAGAAGAAGAATATGAGACAAGGCAAATGAATAGAAAAAGAGTAGATGTGGAAAGCAGAACACAAATCAGTAAAAAAAAGTTGACAAAACTTTGAAAATAAGCATCACAATTTCCAAAAAAATCAAACAAAAAAGAAAATTAGTATCTCAAAAAGGAATAACTGCTTGATTTTATTAAATCACATGGGGAAGGAAATCAAGGATTGATGGATGATGAACAAGATCAATGTGACAAGTATTTGACGGTTCATATTCACAGTTGATTGGGAATTTTGAGACAAAAAAATGAGATAGGCACCTGTATTCATGAGCAATTAGTAAGTAAGTAAGGTAACAATGAGAGGCATGAAAAATACTAAAAAAAATAAGGTGAAATTAATGGATGACCACATGGAGGAGCATAAGCTTAATAAGTAGAAAACGGAAAGAGAATAAGAGAAAAATGAAAACAATAACATGATTAAAAACAAGAAACAAGAAGAAAAATAATGAAAAATAAGAGTGTAATAGGATGAAGACACGTTGAAAGGTGAAAAGTGGTTGGCTCTTGGCAGTGAGTAGTGATTGAGCGGTGATTAATGAATTGTGTCTAAAGGGGGGGTGGGAGGGGGCGCAGCGCTGAGTGAAGAGCCACGGCGTTTTTAAACATGTGTTCAACAGTTAGCCAATGATTTATTACATTGAGACACTACCTCCGATCCCTCAATCATAACTAAACTTCTCTCATTCGAAAAACATCTTTCTTTCAATAATACATCTCGATGGTTCAGAAACCCCCTGAAACTGAGACATTGACATGCCTCAAATCTTCTTAAACATAACTGAACACCTATAATTATGAAGAACACTCCTTTTAGTACTAATTAACATTTTATACAACTAATAATCATGAGTACGAATTTTTGTGGCGATACAAAACATTTTATTTTTGAGAAAAAAATTGTTCCTAGGAAATTTGTGAGAAGAAACGAAGTCGTAAGTTGGAAAAAATCAATGAAAAATTTGACATTACAAATGCAAATAGAAATACCGTACATTGCTTATAGCTATGTGATTCAATAATTACTTATCCAATTAAATCTTTATAACTGTCTTTACTTAGTGTAAAAATGCACCATCGATGATCTGTGGCAGGGAAATGCTTCTGGCATTTCGGTGGCACAATACTGGAAAGGACAACTTTAATGCCTTATTGCTTGGACACGAAAAAGTAAAGTAAGTATTATAAACTTCGAGAGCATAATAACAAAAAAAGAAGCAAGTTCAAGTTTCATATGCATTGAATTGAACGATTTTTAATTATTTTGTAATTTTATCTGTTACGTAGGGGACAAATGCATATAGGAATGCTTCTCTGGGTTTTTCTCCAAAGCAAATTGGAAGAGAATGAGAAAGATCAAGAGGAAAGAGGTTGAAGAGTAGGAAGATGAAGAGCAACTACAAGTAAATTAGAAAAGCGTTCCAAAGAATCTTTCAACACTACCATAAAGTAAATTGATAAATATGAGGCCATACTACTAAACTCAAAGATAAACTCATCAGAGCTCAAAGCTATTTGGATATTATTCTTTCTCTTTTATTATCACTTTCCTCTCCTTCCATCCTTTCATCTTCACACTCTTCTGTCAAATTATCACTTTATCACCTATTCTAATTTTAATTATATTACTATTTCTTCTTAGAATTCTCATTTTCTACGTATAAAACCATCATTTTACTCTCTCAAATATCTCTCCCCTCTATAAATTAACCCCTCTCTCTTTTCCTCCATGTTCTTCACCTATCTTCTTAAAACTTCAACTCTCACTCTCTCTCTTCCTTCTACCCTCCTTTAATTATCTTTGTCTTCAATGTCTCTCTTCCAATTATTAACGAAACTGTAACTCTCTTCCTTCCTTCTATCCTCCTTCAATTCATCTTTGTCTTCAATGTCTCACTTTCAATTTTCAATTAATTTTCATACTCAATTTTCAATTCGTCTCCTCCTATCTTACTTCTACAACATCTTTTCCTTGAAACTCTTTCTCAGTTTCTTCTCTCATTTCATCTCTTCCACCTCTTTTTCCCATTCTGTCCTCAGCCACTAAACATCAGTATTTCAAGCCGTTTCACTAAATCCATACAGAACGTCAACCCATGCTTCTTGTTGCTTCACTCCCACCTAATTTATTTATCTAACACCAACATTTGAATCAGACCGTCGGACACAGAACTATTTAAAACTGTTTTACGACTTTCAAAATGTTTTATACTTGTCAAACATCGTTTCATCAACGTGAACTACAACTTTTTCATTTGCGACGTTTTTCGGAGATCGTATAATTGCCTGCGACACCACTACTTACGTCACTAAGCGCACACACGCACGCGAAGGGCCGGTGCGGGCTCACTGGAGTTTAAATTTAAAATTACTCGATTTGTCAAGGTTTTAGTACTTATTGAATTCTTATTAATACTTATTGAATACTCATTATGAAAAAATTATAATAATAATGAACAATAATTCCTTTATTGTCCTTTAAAACATAAAAACTTGAACAAAAAGTATACAGATCAATCAAGCCCGAGGTATAAACTTGCATGGGAAACAAATTTAGGGCCGTATCTATGATCGTTCCTTGAGGGTTCCTTTCCGAAAGGGCGCCTTGAAAAGTGTTTCATGAATGAAAAATCAGCTGATTTCATTCATGAAACGCTTTTCAAGAGTCCCTTTCGGAAAGGAACCCTCAAGGAACGTTCATAAATACGGCCCTTAAACTTAGGCTTATACTGTACATAAAAGCTCTTTATTGTTTCCAATACAATTAGGATGCGGTTGAACAATACAGCTCCTAAATTGTATCAGTGAAGCGTTCTACGAAAATTATTTATTGAATTAATTATGGCCGATTGCACAAAGTCCAATCTCATATCACAGTCGTGAAATGATGTCATTTGATAAAAACCTACTTCTTGCCATCTTTTCGCATGCGCACCATGCTAGAATCTGATATCAGAGAAGTTGTCACAGGAGTCAATGACTTCTACTGTTAAAAAATTGCAGAAATAAAATTTTGATCACAGCGTTACAGCCAATCACACATCTTCATGCGTAATTGACAAGAAATCACTATACTGAAATTGTAATGCGTATAATTAATAATGAATAGACTGTATTTTTAAATAATGAAGTTATACGAAGTAATAACGAAGTTGGGATGTTTTTAAAATAAGTAAGATTATTTTTAGCCTACATCTACAATCTATTGCTTCCCGAGACCCTACACAAGAAGAAAAAATTGAAAAATAATTGAGGTGTCTACAGATAAAGACAAATGAAAATAGATTTGAGAAATGAGACGCAATCCAAGTGATATTCGTGAAGTTGAACAAGATTAATACAACGAAAGTGTCTTGAACTCAACAGCTGTTCCGTAATTATTCACTTGACTGCACCGACACAACATTTTCTGACTTCTGTTGACTGTTGAAAGCGATCTGCCCCACCTCCTCAATGAAACATCCCCTTCCCCCTTAAAATTCCCCCCAAAAGTTCCTTTTTCTCCCCCAAAATTTCTCCCTCCTCACACCCCGAGATCTCCCTAGCCACACAACTGAATCTTTGAATAAACGCCTGGGCGTTCCTTTGGAACGTGTTGACATTTTTCGACTAGAAAATAATCTTGTTGAAGCGAAAGACAAAAATAAAAACATAATCTAGAAAAATTGTTGGTTTCTGCGATTAGCTAAACATGAACCGGACACGATGTTAGCAATGTGAATGCACTCCTGAATATTAGCGTTACATCGAAAACGGATTTCAAAGATTACTGTTACATGATTTTACTGTAATATAAAACTGGCATCTTCTGTTACACAGTGTACTAACAAATAAGATGTTTCTTGCTCAATCTATGTGAGGCTGAATAATATTTTGTAAGTTACCAATCCAATTTCACAGTGTTTTCTGACTCATACAGCCAATTGCACTGAAAGCCAATTGAATTCAAAAGCCGTAAAATTGCGTCCTTTGACGGTACCAAATTGAAAATATTGACGGTCCTTTTTGACCTCCTTGTAATGTCTTCATTCTACGACGGATCAATTTAATTGGAATTCAGCAATAGACCAACAGTTTAGAAATTGTCAGAAACACGAAAACAAAAATGAAACGTCAACTTATGTTATTTGTAAATTATCAACAGATCCACCAATCACTCACAAATTAACTATTCTTACAAACCGAGATTATATGTGAACCCTTTGTAATGTATTTTGATATGTAAAAATTATATATTAATTATGAAAAAGATAATTAATTTATACTTTTGGGAGGAAAACGAAGTAGGCTATACTTTACTGTTATGAATGTAACACTGTTTATGAATTGGAGTGAAAAATGTGGAGATGTTTCTAAACAGCAGATAATCATCTCAGGAACTACTTCTCTAACATCGAAAGTGATCAATTAATACATGTTCAAGTTTATAGTCCATACAATATTCTCTAGTTTCATCTTAACCAGCTATTATAAAGTAGGAAAATAAAAATGTGAAGGTGGAGCAGACAGAAATTCTCCGAATCTTTGTGAACAATTTCGTACATTTTTCATGGATTACAAGCAGAGAGTATCGAAGACATTCGAAGACGAATTCTTCTTAAAGTAAATTGGATTAAAGTAGGTAGCTCCCAAAAAAAAACTTCCAAAGCTTCATTTCCATCTCTTTTCAACTACCGTACCAAAATCTGACTCAATAATAACAGTCTTTCATTCACCCCTAAACTAACCTATATAGAAATGTCACGATCATAAATCAAGAAACAAGCAGACGTCGCGACCTCTACTGGCGCCGGCTGCAACTAAATACACCAACAGTTTAATAATTAGGATAACTAAGAAACTGTGAATAGTTTTTTAAATCTCTTCTCATATACCACAGAAGTTTCCCATCCACCAACCAGAATAATATAATGATAATCACCAAAATAATCTAAATACGTTAATTATTATTTATTACTAACTACAGTATGTACTTGGAGACGGAAGCAATTGGAGCCATATGTATGGCGCTTCAAGCACCACAGTGGCGCCACATGCAAAACGAGAACCTTGGTGAGGGACTCAAAAGATAGATTGGAGGTAGATGGTTGAAAGATAGATGAGGTTTTGAGGTTTAGCAAAAAAGAGAAGTAATAGCAGACGAAGGGCGAATAAGAGAAGTCGAATAAAGGTAAAGAGGATTAACATCGATTCTCATACCTTCTTATCAAGAAAAAATATATTATTTGACAGATTACTACTATGAAATTAATACTAGTAATTATGGCAATAACTGTAATATAACTGCGGTAATAACTCTTAACTGTAATAACTACAATAAGCCTGTATCATAGATAAGCTATAGTAGACTAATCTGTCTAATCAGATTCTAATCTGTTATCTATGCCTGTATATAACTGTGACAAATATAACTGTAATAACTGCTAGTAATAACTATAATTATTATGGTTTCTAATCATCATTTCATTGAAGTCTGAGTTAAATCATAAGATTTCTTTGAAGTTCTATGGGTTCCACAGTAGTAATTCTTGTGTTTGAATAACAAGGAACTATTCTTCTTCTTCTTAGAGAAACTGTGTTTTCTCTCAGAAGTACTGATATAAGTAAATTTCTCAAAGTATTGGGCCTATTATCGTTTTTAAATGAAAAGGAACTATTATTCTTCTTAGAGAAATAGCGATTTTCACTTCATCAATCTCTAGTGTGGAATTGAAATAAAAAGTACACAAACAAATTTGTGTATAAAAATACTCAAAGCCTTCATCTAACTCGTCTCGTGATTGGATCTTCCAAAGAATTCCACCTTTTGATCTTCCAGTTCAAGTGATACTTGAAATAATTACAATACTTGTAAGACTTGCTCACCTCAAATCTGAATAAAAAAGAACCAAACAGAAAATTCATAAAAACTAACATAGTTGATTGAAAATTAAACTTAACACACCTTTGCGCAAATAGGACAATTTAAGTTAGTTGAACGGATAGAAATTGCCTACTAGCATTAGCAATAATGAGGGAGGAGGGATGGTTTTTGGTAGGGTTGCGTTGCTAATAGTTGGAGGCAGCCACTAACGACTATCACATGTGTGGCGTATGGTGTACAATTAATTTGTGTCGGGTGTATGGGATGGGAGATCTGGGAAGCACACTAATAGCAGCACAGACGAGTTATGGGTGTTGGAGAACTGCTTAATATTTTGTGGGATGATGTAGAAAGGGGAAACGACAAAAACAGGCAATAATTGACAAAAATTTTGAGAAATTTGTAGGGAATTGAGAGAAATTATTCATTGAGAAATTTTTATTCGGCGATTGATTAGTGAGGAGTTTGTAGAAAAACTCACGTCATATTCAGGACCAATGTAATTGGATCCTGATTGAGCGCAGTCAAATGACGTCTTTTTACGACGGTTCAATGTATTGACTTATGTCGTAAGAGATTGAAAAATAAAACATCATTTACAACTACTATACCGACATCAGACAGACACGAAAGATTGATTGTAATATATCAAATAGATGAATTCTTGAATAATTAGATTCAAGAATTTCAACTTTCAAAAGGTTATCCGTGAAAAAAGTAGGCCTATGTCAATATTGATAGTCAATGACAATTGATTCCAAACTACAGTACAATCGAAACTTAATCAGAAACTTGAGTCAAATACAAATTGGATTCAACATAAATGGCAATACCTAATACATATATGAGACAATGTGTTATTTCAACTTCTGTGAAGTTGGCCTGCTTGATACACGCCACACAACCCCCCCCCCCCCAAACTGAAATAATTGTTATTTTAGCATAAGTTCAGGGTTCTTTTTGGTAAATTTGAAGTTTGTTTAGGTTTTCAAACCTGACCTAACCTAAACCAAACCTAACCTTAGGTTATTATTAGATTGGGTTAGCTTAGGTATAGAAACCTAAACAAACGTCAAATTTGCCAAAAGAACCTAAACTAACGATTTATAACTATTTCATTTGGGGGGGCTGTATCATGCAAGCCAACTTCACAGACATGTTATTCTAAACACGATGTCCAATAAGGCTAGGCGTACAACGGTTAGTCAATACAAGACAAGATTAGTCACGTTTAGTCAAAGTACATATAGTTGCTTATGAAGCAACACACACACCGATTGTCATTGCATCAGTGTGTGCTCAAGAACTACTGTGGTCTTTAACACGGATCTCTGTACAAAATGAAGTTGACCACAAAACAAGAGTAGCTGCACCAATTATCCAATTACCGAACCAGTGTAATGGGCATGTATGTGGCGGCCACTGGACAACTGTAATTACACAGAGCGATACTGATGAGCCCGTCAATAAGATGGTCGGCCATCTTCGAATGTCATAAAGATCTTGTTAGAACAAGGACTGAGCTGCAGTCGTGATTTGAGGCTGCGGCTGGCTTTAGGTGTCGACACTGATGCGATATGACATTAGCGGCTCACTCTTGTTAGCTTACCGTCTAGTGTAGCGTATAACTAGCACGCTGTAATTGAGGCGGCTATTATACGCCGGTGCGGCACTGAGAAATCACGCCCTTAACGTGGAATTAATAACGGAATGGTGCTGAGAATAAGATGATTGACAAGGATGACAAGAGGAAGAAGAAATGGAGAGGATGATTGACAAGGAGAAGAAGAGAAAGAGGAAAAAAAATGAAGGATAAGAAGAAGATGAAGAATGAAAAGAGGAGAAAAAGGAGGAAGAGAAGATGAAGAGGTAGCAAAAAGAAAATGAAGAATATAAAGAGGAGAAGGAGGAGGAGATGGAGAAGGAAGAAGAGGAGAAGAGCCTTGAGGAGGAGGTGGAGGGGGTGGAGGAGTGAGAGGAGTGGGAGGGGGTGAAGGAGGGTGAGGAGGAGGAGGTAGAAAGATGTGATAATGAATTATGACAATGGAAATGATGAAATAGAAGGAAAAGACGAAACGGGAAGAGAAGAAAAAAGTAATAGAAGAATATGTAGAATGAATGGACGTGAAAAATGAAATTAATCACAGAAAAGATAGGCTGAAAAGTATAAGACGAGGAAGGCGGTACCGAAGCAGAAAATGAACATGGAAAAAACTAATAGAATAGAATAGAATAGAATAGAATAGAATAGAATAGAATAGAATAGAATAGAATAGAATAGAATAGAATAGAATAGAATAGAATAGAATGAATAGGGAATAGGAATAGAATAGAACAGAATAGAATAGAATAGAAATGAATAGAATAGAATAGAATAGAATAGAATAGAATAGAATAGAATAGAATAGAATAGAATGACTGCCTTTATTTTTTACCTGGGAGGGCGAAGTTAGGGCGCAGTCGGCCCTCTCTTACACTTAACAAACACTCAACAATATAGGAGCGGTATCATAAGATAATAAGAGGAGAGCAAAAATGACGAACAGGAGTAATGAGACATAGAATAAGAAAGAAGAGAAGATGTAGAATATGGAAGGGAAGAGGAAAAATGATAAAAAGTGGAAAATGAAGAAGTGAATAGTAGCTGCTACAAAAGATAGAACAGGTGTAAGGATAAAGGAAGATTGAAAAAAGAGAAAACATATGAGAATGGAAGAAGTAGAAAATAAGGAGTGCAAAAAGTAAATGAGTAAGAATAAAGAATAGGAAAAATTACAAGCAATAACATAAGAAAAACATTAGAAACGAAATAGGTTACGGAGGAGAGGGTAAGAGGGCGAGACAAAAAGAAGAAGATTATGATTATAGAGAGGAAGACCAAGAATAAGTTGCTACGCGTTAGGATAGATCACCGGTCTAATAATCTTATCTCTAGTACTTATCTCTTAGTACTACAGTAGTAGCTCCAGTATTATAGTAGCGGACACCTGTAATTTTAAAGATGGTAGTATTTTGTAGGGCAGCATTATCATTATCAGGCCAAATGTCTTAATATTCCTTGTAATCTTGTTTGCTTTCTTTCAACTATTTCTTCTCTTCATGTCCTAGTTGTATTGTGTCGAAGCCGCGCTGCTTTTCACGAACTTCAATGTACAAAAAAAGTATTCTAAAAAATCTGGTAAAAGCTGAATTTCATCTTAATTTTTTATGAAAGACCCAAATTAGTCATTTTCTTTCTACTCTTATCCTGAAACTGTCTATTCAACGTTCTTCCACAGACAACAATTAGTTAGTCTATGGCAATACTCTCTGGTGACTCTAGTCTGTTCTCTGTGGTATTATTCTCTTCATCTTCCTTTCTTTGTCTATTTAATTTCCGCCTACTGTTCATAATCTAGGGCCTAATCCATAAAAATTTAGAAGTCCTCTAATATAGGAGAAAGGCGGATGCACACAAGACTATAAACGTTTTGCGTAGTATGTTGTGCTACTCATTTCTAGTAACAGTTTTACTCATGTCTTTTAACAGGACTTCTCTTTCACAGGCTTGATACATATTTGCGTTTTTCCACGCGGCTTGCGAGCTGCGTATACGCCTAGAATGAAAACAATCTTCTTTTTTCATGTTTTTTCTCTTTTCGCTACCCATTTCTAGTAACAGTTTACTCATGTCTTTTAACAGGACTTCTCTTTCACAGGCTTGATACATATTTGCGTTTTTCCACGCGGCTTGCGAGCTGCGTATACGCCTAGAATGAAAACAATTTTCTTATCTCATGTTTTTTCTCCTTTTTCCTATTTTCTTTTTTCATTGCTTTTCCATCTTCTTCTTTCTATTCCTTGAAGGAATAGAAATTTATAGAAGTATATTTCCTATAGGAAATATACCCGGCGATGACCGAATAAGTATACCACGCTTCGCCACTAATTCCTTCTGATTCTTCTTCTTTCTCTTGTTCTTCTCCTTCGTGTTCCTTTCTTGTTTACAAAAACATACCGACCAACTTCTTAAAGGTTCTAGCCTGTTGGTTCACTTTCTTTCCTTCTCTATCCTCCGCTTCTTAATCTTTTTCATTTTCGTTTCTAGCTCACCGACACCGCTAATCTCCACCACCAGAATAATGCTGACAAGGCATAATTTCACCTAATCGCCCACATCAACCTGCCCATTCATCACATTCTCAACGAGGCTCGGCTCCTCTTTCAACACCGGTAGTTACAATCTGAACTACATTACATCTTGTTCTACTAGTGCACTTATCATCGGTGCTAGATGGCCTCTAGTTATTGTGGATAGCTTCTGTGTTGCGCCGGCTCACAGGTACATTACCAGTTGGAGCAACTAGCTAACATCTCGAGAAAAAAAGAAAGTGGAGACGAAAAAGAAGATGCGGAAAAATATTTAGAAGAAGGAGAAGAAGATGAAGCAGGAGCAGGAAAAAAGAAGTAGGAGATGATGGAGAAGAAGGAGGAGAAGGCAAAGGAGAAGATGTAGAAAAAAGAAGAAGGAGAAGAAGAAGAAAAGGTAGGAGAAGAAGAAGAAGAAAAAAGACGAAGAAGAAGGAGAAGAAGAAGAAGAAGAAAAAGGAGAAGAAGAAGAAGGAGAAGAAGAAGGAGAAGATGTAGAAGAAGAAGAAGGAGAAGAAGAAGAAAAGAAAAAGAAGGAGAAAAAGAAGAAGAAGAAGAAGAAGAAAAGGAGAAGAAGAAGAAGAAGAGAAGGAGCAGGAAGAAGAAGAAAGGAGAAGAAGAAAAAAGAAGAAGAAGGAGAAGAAGAAGAAGAAGAAGAAAAGAAGAGGGAGAAGAAGAAGAAAAAGGAGAAGAAGAAGAAGAAGGAGAAGAAGAAGAAGAAGAAAAAAAGGAGAAGAGTAGTAGCAACTAGCTATAATCATCTCAAGAGCTGGATGGTAACCCATCTAGGAGGTGTTGATCATAATAGGTCCTCATCATGATTTTGTTGAGTGTTTTTGTTGTAGTTGTTGATGTTGGTATCATTATTATTAGTACTGTAGTACACTGGTCGGCGTACTAAATGTCAAGGGTGCATTACCTCACAATTTACAGCCTCCCACGTGATAAGGGACAATAACATTTCAAATATACTTTATCGTTCAATTGATACAAACACAAAATCATAATACGATTAGGGAGAGAGAAAAATAGCTCAGCTCATACTCTTTCTCTCCCGAATTTTGATTAATAATTTATTGCAAAATAGGGTTATGATTACGCAACAATTCAACATAGAAATTTCCATACCACGGTTTATAACTTAAAAATAGCTACAATATAAGTAAAGTGAGGAGGAAATTATTGAATTTCTTGAAGGAATTTGAGGAATTTTTTTCAAATTAAAGTAATTTCCAAAAGGTATTGAGAAATCTGTTTTCATACTTTTTAAAACGTATTCCTTTTCACCAAACTGTAAAAGGTTTGTACCAAGAAATGTATAATATCTGATTCATATATTTTCAAAATATTATTGTTACATCATAATATGAAATTATCCTGATTTCAATATTCAAAATTCTCCCCCTTTCCTAATATTTCTTCCTATTACCTCTTATTGTTTTCATCCTATTCCATAAAAAAGATTCCCATTCACTACAATTCATTCACCCTTCATAATGCTGAACGTAAGACGCTAATTAACAAACTAAAACTAACTTATTAAATAACTAACACTTGTATGATAACAGCAACAATTATTATTATTAACTGGCACACACTCGATCGAATCAATCGATGCTAGAAGCAGGACACTGGGCAGGAGAAAGAAAAAAGAGAGAGGAATTGCAAGATTCAAGTGAGAAAGAGAACAACCAATCACACACGGGGCGTGTACTAATAACTAATAAATTTCATAGCACGAAAGTCAAAATACAATTAAAAAAGTTTCACCGTCGATAACGAATGGACTGATGACAGGACTGGGCCCACCACCAATCAATGATAAGTTAGTTTGTTAACTCTGATAATCAGGATCAGGTGATACGAACTCATCTCCGAAAGGAGTTTGAGTGAGTTTAATCGAGAAGAAGGAGGAGAGAGAAAGGAGAAGTAGAGCAGCAAGAAGAGAGAGAGAGGAAGATAAGGAGGATGAGAAAGGGAAGAAGAAGGAATGGAAAGGATGAAAAGAAGGGATGGAAAGGTAATCGAGAAGATCATGAAAACAAATATTATATTTATACTTAATGATGGTGGTGAAGAGCAAGGAGAAACAGAAGAATTATTTTGCAGAGAAGAATAGAAATAGTTTTTCTTATAAAAAGAGAAGAGAGAGAGAGGTGGAAAGAGGAGGGGGATGAAGAAGATGAAAAAGAGGAAACAAGGCACTGATTCAAAGGAATAAGGATATGAATGGAAAGAATAAGGAGGTAGAGGTGAGGTAATAAACATCAGAAGAGAAAGAAATGGAGGCAGATTAAGCGAAATAGCTGGAGAATGATCGAGAACAAGAAGAATAAAACAGAAGATAAATTAAAAAATAGAATAGAATAAAAACTTCAAGAAAATGTAAAAAAAGAAAAAGTAGGAGGGAAATGAGAAGGACGAGATGAATAATCATAAAAAGTGAAAGAAGAAGAGGGAATGATGAATTGGGAGAGAATACAAGAAAACAAAATCAAAGAAGAGCAATAATGAGTAAGCTTAGGAGGAGGAAAAGACAAAAAATTAGGCGATGAAACAAGGAGAAGCATAAGAAGTAGAAGACCAATAAAAAGAAGAAAGAAGAACTTTGAAGAATAAGGTATAGAAGGGAAACAAAAAATGTAAAAGTAGTAAATAGATTGAAGGCGGAGACAGAGTTTTGGGTTCGCCTCTAAACAAATAATATAAATTTTCCCCGTTCAGCCGTCATGTAAGATAATATAATAAGGGGCGGACCCGGGGTGCTCACTATGTTCAATATTTATTTATAATGAATGTTTCTCATTCGATTCACAACTTGTGAACATTCAATTAAAGGCGTTATCAGATGCATGTAGTTGCTGTAAATAATATGGGTAGTGGCTCCACTTCAAGTTTAGATTGCGACGAGTGCCGCTCCCTTGAGGTTAACCTTAAGGTCTTCAGTGTGACCTTGAGGTCAAGGAGGTCATGCAAAGGCTACTACCATCACTGCTAGTAGTTAGTACATGAGTACTTACAAGTACTGTGTAATTGAAGTTGTACCGAGATTTTGTGTCGTACGGTAGCGTGTTTTCGACTAGTTTACAAATTAGCGTACTAGCTCATTGGTTTTTTATATGATTCTCATGTAAAATTTGTTTCATTAATTAATCATTTTGAGAAACTGTCTATTTGTGAATAATATCATTTCAAAGCAGCTTGTTTTTTGTCATTTTAAAAATACATGTACCAGATAATTGTATTTTTGTTATTATAGAATTTGCTTATGATTTATGACAAACTGTTTGTTTGTAAATAACATTCAAAAGATGGGAGTTTGGTCTCTTCAAGTGTGCGTTCAAGTAATGTCTATAAATACGGCCCAGTCAATACAGTTACAATACAAGTCGATACTTTGAGCGGGCCAGTTATAATGGAAAAAGGTGGTAAAAACCTTTCAAATAATATTTCCAGTATTCGATATTTTAAATTCAATCCACGTGTATATTATTTCAAGAGTTTTCAAAAACAATGTTGCATCAGAAAACTTCAAAACGTATACAAATTGAATCTCATTCGAAGTTCCTCTTCAAATCCAGTTCTAGTAATTAAGAACCCCCACCTATCTTCAACAATTTGTTCTTTTCGATAGTGCACTCATTGGTATTCATTGTTCAAGTAGCAACTACTACAAAATACTCATCAGCCGGCTACCACCCTTATAAATCAATTGTTTAATTGAATTCAGTAACTGTTGTTGTTATTAGTAATCGACTAGTGTTGGCATGTAATCATGCCCTGAATCTTCCATCTTTTTCTATTCAGTTTCTTGACTTGTTAAACGATTGAATGAGGGTCAACCCCAACCCACTCAGGAATTGGAAAATATACGATCCTGTATCTATTGGATTGGATTGTGTTGCGTATATCGACTTCCTCTCCTTCACCATCTCTTTCTTCGTCTTCTTCTTTCTTCCCCCTACTTTTTCTTACTCTGTCATTCTTATTCTATGAAATGAAAAAAATACCTGGCGCCACCTTACCACGTTCCTCATTAATACTTTTCGAATCTTTTTCACTTTCATTCTCTCTCTTTCTCTCTCTCCAAGATTAGGATACTCTGTTTTTTATGAATGACTTCAGTTCAGACCAGAGTAGCGTGGGCTGAACCGGTGGTTGTCAATTGGAAATTGGACACCCTAAACATTAACCAATAACATTGAGGGGCTCATCGTTGGCTCTTTCACAACTGATCACTCACTGTAACTGCTGTTGAAAACTTTACTTGAAAATAAAGTGAATTAATTAATTGGAAAGTAATTCCTATATCGTGGATAGATCATAATTCAATGGAAATCACAAAGACTTAGAAAAAAGTCGTAACATTTCTATTCAGTTCGAAGAGAAACTAATCATTAAACCAGAGTGAAAAATATAAGTCTTGGGATATTTGTGCGGTGTTAGGCTAGGCGTACACTGGTTAGTCAAGACAAGACAAGATGACATTAGTCACGTTTAGTCACAGTAATTCACAGCTGCTTATGAAGCAGCAAACACCGATGCAATGACTAATCGGTGTGTGCTGCTCATAAGCAACTATCTGAAGCAATGTGACTAAACGTGACTAATCGTCTTGTCTTGTCTTGATATTTGTGCGGTGTTATAATTATCTTGAAAAAAGTCATTCTGAATCACACCTTATATAAATAACTATTGTTTTCGTGGGATATTCAAGTGTCATTCCCATAGAAGGTGAGTTTTCCAATTTTTTTTCTCGCTTTTATATCTGATGCTGAAAATAATATCATCTTATCACTAAACACTGTGTTTATGAAAACAGGTAATGCCTTTTAATACCTAAGTTATATAAATGAGTGAAGGACATCTATAACATAGATGATTCCAGAACTAATTCCATCGGAAAAAGTGTCACCAATATCATCAGACCCATAAAAAGCAAACCCTGACAGAAAATGTCCACACAAAATATAGCAGTCTCTCCTAACTGGAAAAGGGCATCCGCATACCCTAACGAGCGCTTATCTATCTCGATTACACTGCTGCCTGACAAATATCCCCATAACCCGGCTGTTTCACACTCCGACTCGCCAAACGAGACAACTCTTATTAAAACCCTTTCTGCCCAAGAGACGACACCCCCCTTTTCTCTCAAAACAACCCCTATACCTTTCCAACCCATTCTAGCCTGGGCAGGGGGTCCTAAAACCCCCTCGAAACAACCCCCATAACCCTCTAGCCTGGTCAGGGGGTCCTAAACTCCCCTCAAACAACCCCTACAGTTTGGACAGGAGGTTTAAAACCCCCAAACCCTTGTAACAATACGAATGTCCACTTTGGCTCGCTCGCTGTCTCCCGGCCCCTCGCGTTTAACTCCATTTGCAATTTTAATTCTTGTTAACACCTAGACATGTGTTGCCGCCGCATCAGTATTTCCTTCCCTTCGCTTCCCTCTTCTTCTTATTCTTCTTTTCCTTTTCTTCATCCTCCCTGTATTATTCTCCTCCTACGACTTTCATGTACTCAAAACTCACATTTTTCTATTACGTATCTTATTTTGTTCTTCTCCCAATTTTCCATTTCATCTCTTTTCCTTTTACCCTTTTTAATTACTCCTCATCTATTTACCCTTCTCCTTCAATGAACATTGAAGCATTTAGAGTGTCATTACATATAACCAATGTGTGTGGATAAGCTTGTGGACGAACGACAAATCACTGTTTCAAATTCCATAATTCAGTGTTTCTCCATTCAATTTTCAATAATAAAATGCATGATCAATCCAATCCATGGTTGAAAATTGTTCATGATGAAATTATAACGTAACAGAGACTAAATAACAAAAAACATGTGAATTGGTAAATTTTGTTGACGGTGAGTTTCAATGTCTGGAGCGTTTTGAAAGACCAATCGAACAAGATTTGAACCTATAACACAACTGAGTTCGTTGATCACTGGAATCATATTACTGAGGAATTATCCATTTCATCACATTATGAAATTCCATTCAAAAGCACTAAGATAACTTAAATCGTTTATCCATTCTACCCTTTCCTGGAACATCCTATTACAAAGTAAACCCCTGTTCCGAACGCCCAATCAAACATAATTCAAATTTAGAACACAGCCGAAGAATAATAATTAGAATGCACAATACGATACGGAGGCATTTAGAATAACATGCTTGTTATATGGCTACCAGGTAGCTTAATGTAAATAAACAACACACACACAGACCGAGCTTAGTTGATGATAATTTATGAGTTGAAAGACGATTTAGAATGAACCCAATCGATTCATTGATCGAAACGATTCGTCCCGTTTAATTATTATTTGCTCAGGCCTGATTGGAAAACGAATGATACTAGAGAGGGCGGGGAGGAGATAGAGAGGGAGGGATATGGAGAAAGAGAGGAGAACTTGAATGATTAAACAGAAGAGATAGTAGGAAGGAGGATGAGGTATCAGAGGTTTCGAGATTGAATGAGTTGAAGAAATATTAATGATAAATGAATGAATTCAATACTGAATAGCGGTCTGAATGAATGACTAGAATAAAATTATTTATTGAATTAAAGTAGATAATAACATTGTACGTGTGCATTGAGATGTGATTATTTGAAGATAGGAAGAGAAAAATATTTATGTACATACCCAATTGAGGTTATAGAAAAGTTGGGATTGAGTCTGCCTTACCTGTTGAATAAAAGAAAGGTAATAATATACATACACACCCAATGGTTATATATTCAAATTTTTAATAGTATTTATTCAATTGACGCTTACTAATGCAACCACTAGTTGAAATATAATTTGCTAGCCATTAAATTCCATTTCAATTCTGTCAAATATAAATTTTCTTTTATAATAAATACATACTGTACTACTGTATAATAACAATAATGTAATAATAGTACTGTACTAATAATAATCATACTGTACTATACTACACTATAGATGCTACCATACTACAATTTTTACAGTACAAATTAGTGCACTTTGGCCTACATGGAAAGAAACAAATTTTGTTATTACAGTATTTTGATGAATAAAGCTACATCAAACACAAACTTTAACAAACCAAAACACATAAACAATAACATACACTAACAACTATAACCATAAATCTAGAAATCACTAGAGTAGACTTGCTTCTCCAAACAAGTCAGCATCATAAACCTGTATCCCGACTTTTCCAAATTAGAAAAAAATTATAACATAATATTGTACTAATTTTGTATCACCAAGAAAAATGTTTGTACCCCACCCCTTTTTGAAAAAATTGCATTTTAAAAGTCGGGGTACAGGTTGATGCCTACCCCAACTAGCTCAAATTTGAAAAAATATACCATTGTATTCTCTGATATTTGTACCTTTTCTATCACCAAAAACGTTTTGTACCGCCCCCCATTTCGGGGTAAAAGCGATTGAAAAGTCAGGGGAGGGGTCCGGACTTGAGCAAAATGCTGCTAAACATTTATTTATATTTGTGCTGTTAAACAAGCCAACTAAACCAAAAGAGAGGCGAAAAGAAAGGAAGAAAGATAAAAAAGACGAATACAGTATTTAATTTAGAATGTTAGTGATTATCGAATGCAAAGGAGTGAAGCAATTAAGCAAAAATGATGTTTATCTTGTTTCTAATTTTTCTTTGATATTTATTCATTGTATATGTGTGCTAAAGGTCGAGGATCAAGGAGCGAAGAAAAACGAGCTCGTTGCTAAATATTAATTAAGAGGATACTCTACTACGAGATCCAAGTCCGATAAACAAATGGTTGTCTCCGGATAATCGAAGTGAAATCGCCAAGCGCAATCACCAATTAACCGTCAATGATTATCTGTTTATCCTCAGCTTCCATTTCTTCTTCTTCATCTTCTTCTTTTACTCTTCTATTTCTTATTAGTTCTCCTTAGTTACCAATACTTTTCCGCAAACTTTATCGTCATTCTCATCCTTCCTTCTCCTTCTCTCCTTATTCCTTCATCTCATCTCCTTATCATTTCTTTCACTCCACTTCTGATTCTATCTTCTCCTGTCCTCATTCCTTCTTCTCCTCCTCACCATATTCCTTCTTCTCCACATCTTCATCACATCTTCTTTGTGTCCTTATTCATCCTTCTCCTCCTCTCCTTCTTCCTTCTCAACACATCTTATAAAATTCTTATCCTCTTAATAATTAATGAAAAGAAAATCCAAAGAAAGCAATATAAACAGGCAATCATTGAATCTTATCTTGTTATTTTTGTGCTGTTTGCTGTTTTGTTTGATGACGATTTGTATTAATATATATATATATATATATATATATATATATATATATATATATATATATATATATATATATATATATATATATATATATATATATATATACAGGTCACTGGACAGTTGGCTAAAAGAAAAAATAAAATAACAGGAAGATGTAGTACAATAGTTTTAGCCCATGATGTTGGTATTACAAAATGTTGATAATTACGCCTCGTCAAGTTGGCAATTTTTGAAGGAACTGTGACAGGAGATAAATACTTGGATATGCTTCAGAATTACGTGGTACCAGGACTCATGACGTGTGCTGAAAACTTTCAAGAAATTTACTTTCAACACGATGGTGCTCCACCACATTATGCCACTAACGTTCGCGATTATTTAAACGAAACTTTCCACAGAAAAGTGATTGGACGAGGGGCAGATATAGACATGCCTCCACGTTCACCAGATATCACGCACATGGACTTTTTCGTATGGAGTGTCGTCAAGGGCTTTGTTTATTCTCGAAAGCCTCAGACAATCGACGAACTGGAAGACTACATACACGACGCATTTGAAGGTTTGGACAGTGATACCAGGCTTTGCCATAAAGTATGTCACAGTGTTCCCGAAAGACTGGAAAGATGTATTAATGAAGACGGAAAACACTTTTAACATAAAAAATAATTCTAAGTATTTTTGTAATAAAAATAAATTCAGTCTTTGTTTATAGCAGTGTCCAGTGACTTCCCTGTATATATATATATATATATATATATATATATATATATATATATATATATATTTTTTTACAGTGAATCTCGGTATTTGTATTAATAACAGTTGATTAATTGCAACATCTAATAATTTCTTCCATATTATCCTAGTTTCTTCTAGTTCCTCCATTCTTTGTTATTTCATTCTCGTCTTCCTTAGGTCTCTTTTCTCAAAATTCTCATCTATTCGATGAGTTTCTTCGAGTTCCTCCATTCTTTGTTATTTCATTCTCGTCTTCCTTAGGCCTCTTTTCTCAATTACCTTCTATTCCTATCTCACCTCTCCTTCTCTTCAATCCAAAACTAACCAATATCGACCATTCACAAACCTTGATTTCTAAAAATAAATCGACTATAGTCTTCCCCACCTATCAACCTTCTTTTTAAAATATCAAATACCGACTCAACTCCCATACCTTGTAGGCTATCAAACACCGATCCAACAATAAAACCCAATCTTGTATATCCATTTTTTTTCTTCAAAGTTAGTTAATCATTGAGCAAGATTGTAATTTGAATAACAAAAAGTCGTTGATCAGCAAAGTAATTACATCCTTGGAACAACCAAGACTGTAAAGCAAGAACAACCTCGACACAAGTCAAACAAACAATTCCATGTTTGAATACATCATTTGTGATACAAGAAAAAGAACGATCACACAGAACAAATAATAATCACCAGTTAACAAACAAAGTAATAAGAAAATTGAAAAACAAATCATAATCAGCAGTTAACAAACGAGATATCAATGATTGCACGCCATCTTAAATTTCCTCTCCTGCTACCGAAAATCAAGATCCAAGGAGCATTAACAGGGAAGCCATTTTGGTTTATAGCTTCCTTTGAAGTCCTTAGCCGCCAGTTAATTGCGTTCCGCAGTAGCCATGTTAACCTGTACGCTCAGTCATCACACAAATTGCGGCTACTTGAAATATCAATACAACATCTTGGTCATTACAATCGGGTTCTACTAGGCGGAATATTTGTTTGATAGTTTCCGACAATATATTGGAAATTATTGATCAATAAAATGGATTTTTTGATAAGTTCGTCATATCTCCTACCGATACAAGAAACATTTATTAAGGAATCGTACACCAATTAAACTTTTAGGGTGTCGAATCTCAACGCTTCTAACATTGGAAATGTACTATTGAAATAGAAGTTTTCATGAAATTCAAGAACTCATTCATCGAGATCATGATATTCTATGTGGAAAATGTTTTTTTTTGGATGATGCCCACATGAGCTCTAGGCTTGTGCGAGGGTAATGAGAGGGTGATGATGAGGGATGACGACTGTTTTTAGGCAAAATTTATGGAATGAATGAAAGTATGAAGATTGATTGAAAGTATATGTGGAGAAAACTTGTACTTGAATTTAAAAAACAAATTGTAAAGTCTACAAATGAAGATAAGTCAACAAATAGTTGGACTAGAAATAATTGTAAAAGGAGATGTTCAATCTGTCTTTCAAGAGTTTAAACTCTTTCTTGAACTTCCTTTCAACATGATGTATGAGATTGCAGAAAGATTATTATTGTATTGAAACGGGAATTTGAGAAATCAGCATTTCAATATTCTTAGTATTGACTAATATTCTTCGTATTATCAAGAATAATATTATTCTGAGTATGTCAATATTCTTCAATGTGACTGTAACACCTATTACAAAAGTAACACACAACTACTAAACTTTGACCACAATAAATCTTTTACAAACCATAAAAACACAAGCAGAAAAAGACACAGGTTGTAAACAGAGATTACATCACAATACACAGGCCTACAAGATAAACCTGGAGCCTTGAAAATCTAGACAGATTCGTGGGTAAATCTGAGATGTTCTGTCTGGTTTTAAAAATTTACAACTTTTTTCAGACTATGGAATAAAAAATCGAGTGACAAAGATTGGGAAGATATTGGCAGGCCTGAAAACAGACTAATACGTCTGAATAAAAAAAGAAAAGGACAATATTAATAAGGAGAAGAGGATGAAGAAAGGAGAAAAAACAGGAGAGATAGAAAAAGACGAAGAAAGGTATGTATGTGCGATGTCAACCTGCAGACATGAATCGATACCCTGAAAGACGAGACATTTAAAATCGAACGGTAAAATCTAAAATCTCAGTGGCTTTCTGCAAACCCTAGATTTTAGGCAATAATCTAGTCTAGCCTAGATCAGAAACTTGGTGGGACGCCTGTGTTGCCAACTAGTTTAGGCTTATTGGCGCCATCTAGGATAGGCTTGAGCCTTAAAAAGGGAAACTTCGCTCGTAAATGCGCGATTAGATCACCACCCTTAGCCTGTGTCACCCATTGTCTGACTAGAGAAAAAGTCCCTCCAGTTTAGACAGATAGCGATAAAATTAGGAGTGTTCTTTTTAACAACCCTCATGTTTTTATAGGGTGCAGGATGGAAATATTATAGCTACTAAAGAATAAAGAAAGCTGTGACTGACTGTAGATAAAGAAGTTCGTGCAAATGACGGCAGTAATAACGGAAACATAACTGTCAAAACTTGACCAGCAATAAAACGATTCTATTTTATTCTAATCAAATCATTGCTATTTGATAATAATCAAACCAACCTGTGTTTATCGTAGACGTATTCTAGAATAGAAGTTGAAACCAATGGAATTTCCAACAGCATTCACAGATTCTCCACGAGTAGGAAGAACAATCAAGTACAAGTAACATACAACAAAATAATCAAGTAAAGCTAATAATTATGTGAGCTACTAAAATATCTTGATGTAAATCGCCCTATGCCTCAATAACCGTTTATAGTTGGCAATTGAGCTAACGAACCAATCAATAGATCATCATTCCTAGTCGGCTCCAAAGAACTTGTGAATAGAACAGTAAACTATAAATCAAACGAAAAAAGAAGAAAGAAACTGGAATATAGTAAAAGAGAGCGAGAGAGAGAACTAAACGGAATACTAGAGAATCACGATTTATGAATGACGAAAGAATAGGTAGGGAGAAAAGGACAATAAGAAAAAGGAGAAGAAAAATTGAAGAGAGAGGTAAAAGACCCCTTAAGTAGAGCCCAAAATTACAAATGAAGAGCTGTATATAGCTTGATTACGTTACAGAAATTATTGTAGCATGTAAACGTCATCTAAGAAAAGCTACTGTTGTTTGATATTATTACCGGTAACAAGCCTAAACCAGTAGCATGCTCGCCTAAATATCAAGCCTAATTTAGAAGACTCCAAGAGCCTCATTAGTTCACTACCTAAATATCAAACCTACTTTAGAATGTTCGGAAGTTCTGAAGTCTAGAAGATTGCAATATTCAGAAGACACTGGAGGCCCAGAAAGCCTATTAATTTCTAAAGTCGAGAAGCAATTAGTTTAGGATATGGTAAGACGAAAAGGTGAGATTGTAAAGAGTATAGGAGATTGGCGATTGAGAGAAAGTGATTAATCGGATCAAACGATTAGCTAACGGAAAGAAGGGTTCATGTACTATCAAATTATTCCCACTCTTATAATGTCAAGTGAAGGGAATACGATGTGAACTAACTTTTTATCTTCTTTTTCTTGTATACAGGAGCCAGAATGAGAAACATCTCAAAATCACTGAATAAACGGTAACTGACGTTGATGAATAAAACTGTTACAAATGTTACTTTTTCAATATCTTTAGGTGGGAAGGAATTCGAATTCTCTAGGATACTCGGACTACTAGACTTAACTAGGCTACTCGAATACTATACCATAGCCCCCTCTAAACTACAAAGTAGCTATTAGTTTAGTAGTAGTAGTTTAGTATTAGTAGTAGTTTAGAGGGGGCTATGACTATACCGGTTGTGGAAAAGGTTAGTACAGTACTGTGAGTTAATCGTTTATAATAGTTCTGTATATAGAACACCCGCAGTTCTTATAATTATCTAGATATCAAATCATAACATCTTGACACTCAACTTTTCAAGAAAGTATGAAGAAGGAGTTGATGATAATGGTGGTAGAAAGCAGAAGCTCCAGTGAGATTACATTAAAGAGTGAATTTCTAGCACGATTACATTATTTGACTACACAGAAACAGACAGTTTTCAATTTTACACCTCACCGATTTTACTGAGTGGAAATGAAAAGACTTAAAGCGTTGTAATTTCACATCAAGATCGTGTTCCAGTTGCGGCTACTTGTTTGAAGCTACTGACATGAGTCTCATCAGAAAAAATGTTATGAGTGTAAAATGCCCATTCCCTTACTGTACAGTAAAGTGTACAGCAACAATATTTATAGATTATGAAGCATACCATTCCAACATTTGATTTCAATTTAAAGAATGATTAAAACAAGGTATGTAAGAACATTTTTGTAATAGCTACTTTGGTATTAAATCTGCATCAGGCTAGGTTATCAACTCATAGAACACGTAATGGAATTTCATGATTACGGAATCATCGACTATAATTGACTGATTAAAAATATTAACCGAGGCTCGGTTCGGAACAGGCAGTAATGCCTAAACCGTGGAAGAAGAAGAAGAAGAAGAAGGAAAAGAAAAGAAGAAGAAGAAGAAGAAGAAGAAGAAGAAGAAGAAGAAGGAAAGGAAGAATTAATATTAACAAATTTGACTATGTGGTCGTTGTGTGGGATACATAAATTCATCCTGATTCTCTCTTTTCTCTTTTCAATCTTCATTGAATCACATTATAATATTATTTCTCTTACCACCAAGCTACAATAATGACGGTTTTAGAACCAAGCACAGTCCATTGAATTGATAAAGAATTAGGGTATTTTGAAATGATACCAGTAATAGAGAAACGTAGCTTTTGAAGTCATTTAAAAGCATATCAATCAGGGAGAAATTGAATATTACTTTTCAATAATATTGAAAAGCTTGAATTTTGAATAGCTCTCAATGAATTAGGAAATCAATAAAAAAAACAACCAGAACTGAATTACAATATTTCAACAGATATTGAAAAAAATTGGGGTGATCGTTTAGACTTTGGACGTTAAGAAAACAAATTGCATTCAAAATAAATATTATCATCTTTAGAATACTGATAAAATTCGCAGGTAGTAGGTTAACTGATCAACTTTGGGTTGTTTGGAGCGTAGGAGAAGCAATTCACCTGATGAATCCATTTCCTGAAAGTAGTCTTAACCACCTAAAAGTTACCAACGATTTGTAATGCCTAGTAACGTATACACATAAAAAATTACGCACTCCACAAAGTGAGAAAGAAAACACATTGATAGTGGATTATAGGACATTACCGTCTGTAATAAAAGGTCTTGAATAATTGCAGGCACTTGAGATAAGGTTCTAAACACGGATTTGCTATTAATGATGGGCGATGTAACTACACAAACACACCATAATAATACAAACCGTTTACACTTGACTCAAGCATGTACTAAACCAGGATAAGGTTTTTTAAAAAATCAGCATCATTTTTCACCTCCTACACACACGACAGTTGAATAAAATCGATTATTCAAACGATCTACAAGAATTATCCTCTTTTCTCTTGGTTTTGAGAACATACGTGAAGAATTTCAAAGTCATAAATCGGTTACATGGATATGTGATCCAGTGAATACTTTAGCAAGAATAGAAGAAACTTCAGCCATTATCTAAATAAATCTCTATCAGAACCGAACATCATTCACAGAAGATAACGATTGATTGTATAATAACATGGTCAGTTAAGCAAGCACTATTTCATGTTTATAGGACTAAAAAGACCGTACTAAACTAAGAAATAAATTAAAGAAAATACAATAACAGTAATTGTAAAAGTAAGTAATGAAATAAATAACTTTCCTTAGAAAAACTAACTGGGGGTGGGCTTCCTCTTCAACCGCGCACTGCTGAAGTCAAAGAAATTAATGAGTTTGAAATCAGAGACCGTGAGAATAAAGATTAGTACAGTATTAACGACTTTTAAAGCTAAATTAATACAAAAACGTTTGATCATAACGTTAATCACAAATTGGTACCTAATTGGCGCCAAGAAGACTTGGTACCTAAGCTAAATAAATAGCTAGATTTAATTGACCGTGGTCAAATTTGACCTCGGTCATGACCTCCATCTGGCGCCATCAAGTAACTCCAGCGACTGTCATCAACTGCGGAGCGAATCGTTAGATTTCAGTCGTCATAAATTTCTGCCTCCTTTAACCGGGGGCCATTTTAATGTCTCGTTTATGGCACCAATTAAACTGCATCCAACAAGCAAAGCACATTCAGCATTTATTACTCCAGCCAAGACGATGTTCAGGTAGTTTAGTTGGTTAAAATAAAATTCAAACTAAACAAAAAACCGCAAGCACATAATAACTTTTCTATTGGTCTATTGCATTATAAATTGGGAGTAATTCGTCCCAGACGAGCATGTAATTACCGTAGTTTATTATATTTATTTATTGTGTCTGTGGCATTTCAGGTTTTTTAGCCGTAGTAACAAGACTTGTAATTAATTATTTATCTAGTTATCTATTTAATTATTTTATCTCGTTATCTATTAATTATTCATCTAGCTAATCTATTGAATGGAGTAGATGTGATGTAAGCATTATAATATTCACATAGGCCTATAAATAATAATAATTATTATTGTCCTCAGTTGATTCATAAATTTCAGAAAACATATCCATTATTAAATTTGTGATGACGCAAGATGAATTTAATATTTAGTTAATTGATTCGAATTATACCATTCATTATGTGAAAATAAGTAGAAAAAAAATTCTATGCAAAACCTAGCAGGAAACTGAAATAAAACTGAATGGAAACTAAACGGAAAATAAGTCATGGAGAGTGAGCTGAAACTCAGTGGAAACTGAGCTGAAAGCTGAAATGACTATCCAGTCATTTTCTTTCCAGTTTCTGTTCAGATTCCGCTAGGTTTATTTTGTTAAGTTTCTGCGCAAGAAAATAATATTAAACAAGTAACTATAACAATGATTTATCATTTATTTATAACTTATAACTTTATATTCCCTATCTAAATAAATAAAAGAAGGTACGATTGCGTGTGTGTGTGTGTGCGTGTGTGTGTGTGTTTATTAGCAAGGAACAAGCTAATTTTGTGGATTGCGTTCCGAAAAATGAGAATGATCTAGACCTTGAAATTTTGCATACAGCTTCCAAAAATATCAATGTTATGCACCTCAAGCCCAAATTTCAATTTTCCTTTAGATATTTCAGAATTGATGCTCAAATATCACTTCATTCGCTAGGCTAAAATACTTCCTGTAGCCATTCATCATAAATGAAACGAGTCAGTTTGTAACCTCTCAATCTTAGTACTGCTTTAAGTCGCGATTTCTCCAACTGCCGTGGTAGCGCAGTATGTAGCACTGCAGGCAACAGAATTCTCACGACCTGAGTGGCGTGGGTTCGATCCCAGGCTTGGTCACATTTTTTTTGCAAAAAAATTCGAACTGAAATCAATATTATCTTAGCTTTTTTATCGAAATAGAATCAGTTCTTCGTTTGTTTTCAATTATTTATGAACCATATTGATTTTTACCTTATAAAACAATATCTATTCAATTTTTAGCTCATAATTTTTATTTTGCTGATAATTATTTTCAACTTGATGTAATTAAAATAAACTTTTCGATTTTTTTACGAATTGCTATACACTATGATATTAGAGTGTTGAAATTACATATTGGAAAATTGTAACTAATCAAACTATTATTGGAATTTGCCAAGTTTAGTGGTCTGATAAAAATTACAAAATTGTTATGGAATTATCTGATGGAATAGATGTACGGTACTGAAAATTGTGGTGATGAAGATTTGTAGTGAAGGAGGAGGTATTCAAGGGGATTTCAGTTGGTTTATAATTTTCGCATTTTAAGAACATTTTTTGTCATTTGTGGCATTTGCAAGAGTAATGAGATTAATACCGGGCCTTCTTAAAAAATGTTAACTGCTAACGGGAATATTGAGCTTACAGGTAACTTACTTGATAAAAGATGAATATGTTTACTGTAAAGTAGCATAGATACTACTTACATCAAGTAAATACAGTTGTGTTAATGTGTTTGTTTACCCGTCAAGAATAAATGAGCCTATGCCACAATTATACTTCTCTCCATCTCCTTATATTAATATTTTTCCCATTAATTTCTGAATTGGTCTAATTTATTACTTTATTGGATGAAATGAATTTCTCAATAAATTTAAACTATTTTTCCCTCCCTTATATATATTTATTCAGTTTTAGCATAGCATTTGGCTATACAATATTTAAAGGCCTAATCCAGAAAAAAGAAATAATAGGCCTAAATTTGATACAACATAGTAGAGAAGAAATCAATTTTAGCTTTGTTTTGTGGAGCTCCGTTGCGTAGCACGGGTAACTTCTAGTAGGAAATATACCCGGCGATGACCAAATGAGTATACCACGCTTCGCCACGGTTAATAACAATAAAAAGTTTTTAATTTATTTACAGTATAATATTATCTACTTCAACAGTAAATTTTATCGTAAAACTATCAAATTAGTTCTCTATCATACTATTAAAGGCCCTTTTCCACTGCAAGTGGTCTATTAAGTTTAAATTGCATGCTGGAGCATTGAACCATTTTATACTCCAGCACTCAACGAGCAGTATGAAAGGGCCCTAAGATATCATACAATAACTATATATTTTTAAAATTTTTAATTCAATGCAGTGGTGTTTCCTTTATGTAATTTTTGAGTGCATATTTTTATTGAAAATAAATAGGTTTTAGTATAAGTTTGTAATTATTTTTCATTTTCTCTTTATATTTTTTAGCAATTAATTTTAAATTTTGTAACTTGTTTCAAGGTGGCAATATTTGGGGTTTTACCTGTTTGTCTCCACATATTTGTATTTGAATAAATAAGTAAATGAAATAAATAAACTCATCGTGTAGAGTTCAACCATTACTGATACAGAAACTATCTTACTACAGGATATCAGAAGAGAAACTATATTGAACAACATGGGGAAAAATAGCTAGTGAACAAAAAACCAAGGGAACAAACAGTTTTTCCTAGGGGGGGAGGGGCACGACCCCAGAATGGCCAAGGGGGTATCCGGATATTAATTAGGAAGAGCCGGGTTGGTCCCCCTGACTCCCCACCTCCCCACGAACAACAACCCTAACCAACGATGCCCAGGGAGCTTTAGCCCTTGTCCTGCCCCCCTCCTCCTCCAAACCAACCCCGAAGGGAAGGAGGGAGGGTTTGGGGTTGGTGATCGTCCCGAAAACCGATGAAACTGATTAGGCCCGGTGTTGATTTAATTACGGGACACTGTAAATTGGCACAGGGCGTACCCCCCTCCCCTCACCCTAAACCAATGGTCCACCATCTATCCTCCACAAGGCAGCCGCGTTCGCAGTCCGTCGATTGCATATTCATCAATTGTGTCCCCCCCGATATACATAGATACACACAGATATACATAGACATAGATTAGCAACAACTTATGTATATAGAATGGACGTATCGGTTCAGGGACACGCCTTACCATCCCCCCTCCCAACAGGACCCTGAATTTAATCCCCCCTCCTATCACCTACCACAACCTAGCTCCAAAACGTTGGTATACTCACAAATATATATCTATAATCAGAAACTACCCTTAAGTGAAACTACAGTGACAAAACCATCGGCTTGTTTTCACCAAACCCCCTTCCACTTCCTCATTCTCTTCTCTCCTCTTACCCTCTTTCTCACTCAATTTTCTTTTTGTACCCCTCTCGCTCACTTAAATTATCCCCTTTCCCTCACTTCAAGCTTTCCTTCTAAATCTATCTTTCTCAACTCAATTCTCCTTCCTCTTTCGCACTAAAATTCCAACCCCCTCCACGCACCCCAAAAGGGACCAGATTAAACAGATAGGCCTACCTTTCAATGTATACAAATAAGGATTAGTCCCCGCTGCTACAAGAGTGCGAGCTTGGTTCAATTGTCCTACCGTTACTGTAACAAATATCTTTAGGGGCGGTGACTTACCCTGAAACAACCTCTAGGCTGTTGGATGAGGGGGAACGAGGATGGTTTTCGTCGGTACTAGATTGAAAATTGGTCTTTGATCTATGTTTGTATTATGCCGGGTGCTTTAGGAATGGGCGTCCGTAGCCAAAATGAAAAGTCAGCGGAAAACCCTGCTGACGATTAGTCACTGTTCTCCAGCTAGTGGAGAGCCCACTGATTTCAAAGCACTCTGTCTAGTAGTCGAACCGACTCTCACTCGTTTCGGGGCACTCTGTATATAAAGCAGAATTCTACAATGTGGAGAGTTCGGGATCGGTCAATGGGGCCCAACTGAATTTATGCTAGCCAATGATGAGACCCCGACCGGCTTGTTAGTGAGCGAATTAATGCCTTGCGTGGTTTTGTAGGGTTTGGTGCCACCCATTTTGTGCTTGGGAGCCAATTGTAATTATTCTTTTCAGACTATAATACTTTGGGGAAAACACAATAACATACTCTTCGCTAGTTCAGTTCTAGTTCACTCTATGCTATTTTTGGAGAAAATAAAAGGTTATCGAGTTGATTCTACCAGCGCACTGGAGAGACAATATTTTACGGTGATGGATATTGATATTTATCTATTCTCTTCAATACACAGTAGAAAATATACATTTTTTGCTGTGGTGAGGCCCACATAAGCTCATAGCTTGTGCGTGGGTAATAGGAAGGATGATGATGATGAGATATGAGCGGAACTACATCTTTATATGGGTTCCGAACCACCGTAAAGCGATTTTCTATTCACATGAATGAATGACATTCAGCGGAAAAAGTCTTAAATGGACGAAGTTTGTGTAAGGAACGAATTCTTATTTTCTATATTAGTCTGTATTATTTTCAATCTTATATTATGTTCTTAGTTTCTGTTCTAATATGATTCTCTTGCATCTAAACTCGGTTTCAACCTTCATAATCATCGATAAAACATTGATCTCTGTTCACCATCATACGGCTACGAAGAAGGTATAGACTTTCGATCAAGTAACAGGTCGTTCATCTATCAAGTAGGATCATTTTTTATTTAGAATTCATCTAATTTATCATCAGAATTCATCTAATTCATCAATCTTTTTTAGAATTCATCTTTTATTTAGTAGAATCAGAGATTTAGGCTACCTACAATACTCCTTGAGTAATTTCAATTCTCCTTAAGAATGTGTGGCTAAATATAACCAGCTACATATCAAAATACCAAATTCACATTTGGATATTACTACTGTTATCCTACTATTACTTACATCACAATATCAAATTCAAATTTATTGATTTCAAGTACACACAGCAATTTTTATAACCAACACTTATCAAGGATATAGTATAAGGATACCACTTATACTACTACTTATAAGGATATCACTTATATCAAGGATAATAGTATTTTTCATTTCAAATTTGATTGCAATAATGAAACAATTCCAATCAATTACAAAAATCACGCACGCTTTCAATGGCAATAGCAACAACTCAATCTTCTTGAAGAATCGTCTCTGAATCCGGACTTTTATTCAAAGGCAAAAACTCATTAATCAACCAAAATAAATCGAGCTTCACTAGTAGAAATTTGGAATACGGTTAACGAGATGAAAAAATTAAAAGAACCTTGAAGAAGGACGTGGAGGAAGAAGAAAAAGAATAAAAAATGAAAGGAAAGAGGAATATCAAAAGAAAAAATCGAATGTAGACACCATAAATTTGAACTGTTTTAGCTTCCGTTTCTCGATTCGGCTGCTATCCTACTTCATAAATATATAATTTATTTATTGTTTGTTGTAACCGGTAGCGCATCATTTCCATTTCCATTTGAATAATCAACCACAAGCCCACTGAATCCATGTTTATTTATTACACATTATTTTTTACCAATGCAACAACAAATTTGTTTCATTAATTTTTTTATTCTGTTCTGTTTTATGTCTGTTTGCCTTTTAGCGGTGTTCAGCTGCCTTCCACTTCGTTACAGAACAACAAACAGTTGTTATTAGGCTACTGAATGACAATGAAATACGGCCCGACTTCGAAAATCGAACTTGAATTATTTCGGCAGAAATTGGTCGGGAAACGTAGCAGAAGCTTCTTTTCTCCAAGCCAATAACACCAACCCATGTGTAAGTACTGTATAAATATTTCAAATATTTCTATTCTATTTTGAAGTTTCAGAAGTTTATTTTGAAATTGTCATATTTCAAACTGTGTTATCTCAAACATCAATATTCAGCTGCTTTGTACTTTAATATAGTTAAATTTTGTTTCTTAATTTAAATGCTATAATAACGAAAATGTTAGTTCATAAGTATCAATCAATAGTAATTAGTTCATTAGTATCAATCAATGGTAATGAAACCTTCATCTCTTTTTATGCATTGAGATAACTTGTGATTGACAATTCCATTACATTGACCAATTATTCAATTAAAATACCATGGTTTCATGTTAGAACTACGTCAGTACAACCGAAGATGTGTTGGTTCTAACACGAACCCATGGTCCTGTGATTCAATATAGTGGAATTGATATGATACTGACTAAAAAACTTTCAAGTAGAAAACAACTTGACTTTCACTTAATCAATATTTCACTTACAAAATTTCCAGTAGGAAAAAGAATGGATATACAACACAATAACCACTTAGAAAGGACAACATGGAATTGACAATTTTAACAAGTTTCTCACTTATGGAGGTGTTCACATATTTGTTCTTCAGATTATTTTTATACATTTATTTTCATAGTTAATTTTATTGTTTCGTTGAATGATTAATGAGTACCATCAAACATGCTTAGTTCTCCATTTCATTTCTCATTAATTATAAATTTGGAATAAATATTTTATTGTTCATGAGTGCTTAGTGTTTTTGCTTCTTCCATTTGTGTATTAATAGATTAACGGATTGATAGACGATTGCACAATCAAACATGTGCGGAATTCCCTTGACAGAGCACCTGGAGTAAAATTCCCAAAACATGAATAAGGGAAAGATAAGAAGAGAACTTGAACCACAAATTCGCAGTATTTCATGAAACCTCCCGGCGAAGAAACTATAATCGATGAAGCATTCAAGTTCGAAGTCAGTTGTTGAAAATGGCTCGAGTTGTTCAAAACGTGAGTCGAGTTTCAATCGAACTTCAAATATAAATTAGCAAACTCCGCGAAAACACGGCGTTCAGGATATGTGGCTCTCAGGTGTAGAACAAAGCCCTACTTGGTTAAAACAACGTCAACGCGTATTTTATAAGATCTGCAAATCTCAGATGGTACCCCAAACCCCAGGTGGCACCTCCCTTGCGGCACCACTAGCCTTTTGGTGGTGTAAGGCAGTCCAATTTATACGCTGCAAAGCTACAAACCCGAAAACCGCAGTCATAGAGTAAAACTTTGCTTGTTAAGAGATGCCTTGTCTCCTGAGGGAGGACTCAGAAGAGCTCATAAACAAGAGAGAGAAGAATAAGTGAGAGGAGGGCAAGTACGGAGAAGATAAAGGAGAGGATCAGAGAGAAAGAAAAATGTAATAGGAAAGAAGAAGAACAAGAAGAGGGAGAAGAAGAACAAGGAGGTGAAAAGAAGGTGGAGGCACAGGAGAAGAAAAGAAGATGAAGGAAAAAGAAGATAGAGAAGGAAGAGAGGTCAAAGAAGAATAGAATAAGGAGAGAAAAGAAGAATACTAAAATCAAGAAAATAGAGTATATTTTATGTTGAGAATTAACATCTGTACTGTTACAAAATGAGTGGAGGAATAAAACGAGTGGAAGAAAACCAACAACAGGAAGATTATGAAAATGGAGGATAGAAAGGGGCAGAATGAGAATAAAATAGGCCTGAGGACAATCTATTTCAATTTGAATTTGAAAAAGAGAAAAAGTTTAGTGAAGAAAAGAAAAATGGGAGAGGAAAAAGAAGGCAAAGGAGTGGGTAATGATAACAATTATGATTATCATTAAATTGATTGAAATAGAAGAAAAAAAATAGGTGTAAAACTAGAAGGACAGTGACAAAATAGGAGGATATGAGAAAAAAGACCATCAACAACCAAAACAAAAATGATTGTGAGTAAAAAAGGAACAAGAGCCTGGCTATGTCAATTAGCCAATTAAATATTTAGGTCATATAAATGATATAGAGAGAAAAACAAATACGCAAGGAAATTGGAAATTACAAAAAGAAAACAAGAGAAAACTGTGGTATAGGAGAAGAGAGAACTAAGTAGATGGGAAAAAGAAGAAATTGAATAATAGAGGAGGTAGAAAATAAATAATGATGGAAGATGGTGTTCAACAAGAGAACGATTACAAGAAAGAGGAAGAATTGAAAAGAAAGAAAGAAGATAAGGTAAAGAGAACGATAACAAAGTTGAGTGAGAAGTTGGTGAGAGAGAGTAAAGTATCCCCCTTTATAATACCAAGGTCCCCCCGTGTCGCTTATTTTATAGAAACAATAAACCACCGAACTCTAGCTAAGAGCAGCCGATTTTATTTCTCGACATAACAAGCTCAAAGTTTGTCGCTGTGCGCGCTAAGTCACCGACGCTCCTGGCAAAGCCATCGGCGCAAAGTACATATCAAGTTATGCCGCAAAGTTTCGGGATTAAACTTTATTAAATGAAGCACATGCTTCGCGTACTTCGTCTCTTGGCGAAAGTATTTACTTGCGAAGTACTGTTTCCCCTTCAACCACTGCCACTAGACTTAGCTAGCGCATTACAAGCGAAATGTCGGATTACAAGCAGAAATTCCATCTTATACAAGCGGGAGTGAGTGAGCCTTGAAGGCTTTTTTGACGTACTCTCAATACAAACTAAAGTTGTTTCTAATTCAAATTACTGTACTTCTAATAGCTTTTCCTATTCAAATTTATCGACTTTAAAAAAAGAAGTTGACATGATAGTTGAAAAAACTCATAAATGTGGAATTAAAAAGTGATGAAGGAGGTTGTTGAATGTTGACAAAATATCGATATCCAAGTATACAAAATTATAGATCCAATATGTCTTTGAACTGTGAAGTATTGATATTGTGATCTTGCAATGAATGAAGAATAGAATTACTCGGGTACATACATTACAAACATACACTGAATTTTATAAAAGGCCAATACGTCGGAATTGAAGAATACCAATTAGTTACTAGTTATTAGTTACTGTACTGTTATTAGTACATTACATTTTATTTGCATACTAAAGATGGAAAACATTATGAAATATTGTAATAAATTAGTAGTTTCGAAACTCTACTAAGAGTATTAATTTTGATAGCTAAAATGATAAAAGTAAAAATTAACAGTTCAATAGGAGTTATTTCACACGACTGCTGTAAAATAGGTTTACAATTAAGTTACATACATTGGTATCCAATACATATTGGAACACGATAGAACAGTGGCACAAACTTGTAAAACACGAAAAAAACAAAGTTGAAAGACGCAATACTACATCTCTATTAGGAATTACCCACTATTGCCAGAGAAAATCCTTGAAATTTGAGGTGAACAAACCCTCATTCAAGTGACACAAAGTAAACAAATTCAACTGCAGACACGAATAAGGAAGATTTTCATTAGAGCTATAAATGAAATGTAACCTTCAGAAACTATACACTGTTCTGAGAATGTCCTTAGCTCCACATACAAAACAGATACAGGTGACATTCACACACCAAACATTGTCACCTTCATCAGTGAAATTAATTGCGGCATTTGCCACCAGGGTGCAGCACTATAGCAACCATTATTAGCTCTGCTTGCCCTTGAATATGCATTAGAGGGCATGGCTAAGACACCCGGCTAAATGCAGTATAGTGGCTATCTATAGCTATAGTGACAAGACACAGTACTGTATCTGTGTATTAGATGAAGAACGTAGGCACGTATGTTTAGTTAGACGAAGGAAGCCAGCACTGGATCAAAGTGGCTTTATTGGAGTCGAGGATGGTTTGAGGGTGCAGGGGAGAGTGATTAAAGAGGGGGTAAGGAAATTACTTGAAAGGAGGGATGGAAGGAGTCACTTGAGTCAGGGTTGAAGGAGGCATTGCTCAAGTGTAAATTCACATACACTGGATGGGTGTAACCGAATAGTGAATATAACATACTCCCTGCTATTTGAAAACTTAATGTAAACAGCGTGGAAAGTATAGTAGTAAATAATAGGAATATTGTAGATGTTAAAATTCATAGTATGTAGTAACTAATAACATAGGATAACCAATTAGATTTGGATCATACCTGCTAATTTAGTGATACGAAAATACATAGAATTTAATTACAAAGAAATTAACATTATTATGAATTCATAACAGTTGGTTAATTGCAACATCTGACACTAAATACCTTCTATTTACATATTCATAGTTCAGTGTAAACTTGCATGATATGATTGTTGAAAAGCTGCAACAATCGAGACATTATTACGCAAAGTGAGTATTTGCATGGCAAACATTCACTTTTCATGTAACCTATGAATTATGCCTCTGGATGCAGTTTGAATTTGGATGCAGTTTGTTCAAATAAATAATAAATTTCCCTCAAAACTTAAGTAATAAAAAAATACATAAAAAATATAAGCCACAGAATTAAATAACTACAAAGATAAGAAGAAAATAAAAAATTAACGGAAATTTCAACCCACTCAACTATGGTTACTATGTATTAGAGAAGTTGAATTTTTGACATTGATAATTAGCCATTTCTATGTGATAGCCAAAACCAGTGTCTCATTGTTCACAGTTGAATGATGATTGATTGAATGATTCAATTTCAGTGGTATAGACAACATACTTTTACAATTTATCAACAGAAGAAGACCAAAGACAATATACTTTTTATTATTATTGTATAAATTATTATTTCATAATATGGTACAGTATTGTGTTTGAAGACTAAGATAAGACTACAGTTTATTCGTAGAATTTCTGTTGACGTTGTGGAACTCCATTATAAAAGAAAACACTTTTTGATTTTGACAACATTTAATAGTGTTTTCTTTCATAAGACTGAAGTATATAGATTAGTTAGGACTGAAGACTTTAGCATAAGATTGAATAAATTATTTAGCTTGTCCTTATGAATATCAATATTAAAAAAGTGGAAATTGTTTTTAGTATTGGAAACTTTGAACCAACTAACCTTTAATCGTGCCAATCGATGATTCTCGCCCGCCATTTTTGCCAGTGCCTGGTAATTACATTGAGCTGCTCGCACCTGCCACTCACGAGCTTTTGGGTCCAACTGGAAAATCAGATGAATAATTTTAGAAATAACACATTTGAATGAGAATTCAAGACTAGATGTAATGGGGTAGAATTTAATTGAATTAAAGATGAAACAGTTACAGAGATCTGGGGGTCTTGGTCAGATTTTCTTGAAAATAGGCCATTAAAAAGCATTTGGAGCTGTGTGAGAGCCTTCCCAAAGGCTTCCCAATTCACAAAGGAGAGAAATCCTTCCTCACCACTTTTATTAATTCTAATTCTAATTTAATTCCTTCAAAACTCCACTTATTCCATTGGTATTAATATAAGTATCTCATATTATAGTCTATGTGTGCATATAGTCTGTGTGTACACTTCTTAATTTATCACTATTTAGAGCAATACCAACAGTTTCATATTATGAGCCACCGTTATGAACAAAAAACATTCTGTAGCTGAACAATTCTTCCGGTTATCACATTGAAAGGGGGTTCCCCTCTGAACATTTTTCAAAAAAAATCTCTAGAACTATATCACACTATAATACTGTATCATACTTCCATGTTTATGATGTCGAATGTAGGAATTCTATAGGCATCATTATATTTTCAAAATAGTTCAACCTCAATACCTAACATAAATGTCATACAATGATCGGCTGTAAAATCATATTAATCTAGGGAACTTAGGGCTTTGGCCTTCGAAAGCAGCATTTAACCAGGATTTTTGCCAGTGTGTTCCAGACATTACTATGCAACGCACCAACTCCCCAACAATCCCCCCCCCCTCATGCTCATGTTAATAAGCGCATGATCTCTATAATTGCGACAGCTTTCATGAAGTCAATGAATTTATTAGGTACGCCCACCCGTAACTCAACTAAATTTATACCGGTTTTATTTATTTATTCATTCATTTAATGTGAGCAGTTGCCAGCGGCAGCCTGGCTTCTAATTTCATCCGATGCGATAAATTCTGTAATGTGTCATCATTGGAGGTAGGAAGAGTTTCATTGGAGTGAGAAAAAAGGGACAGAGAGAAAATGAGGAAGTAAATAAAGGGTGGAGAATAAGGAGAAGGTGAGAGAAAGAATGGAAGAGAGGGGAAAAGTGAGAGAGGACAACCATGAAGGAGGAGAAGATGGAGGAGGAAGAAGTAAAATTAGTTGAGAACAGTTGGTGGAGAAGGAGGAAAGGTGAAAATCGAAGAGAAAGAAGGAAACGAGAAGAAAAAGAAGATGATGAAGAAGAGGGGAAGGAGGAGGAAAGGATGAGAGGATGAATGAGAAAATGAAGGAAGAAGAGAAAGTGAACAATAAGGATATTGAAGAAGAGAAAAGATGAAAGAGGTGTAATAGGAGGAATCGAAGATTGTTATAGAAGATGGTTGAAGAAATGTAGACGAAAAATATTATGTGGTTTAGGAAAAAGCAGAGAAGTAGAATTCGATATGAGAAAAATGTGAAAATAATGATAAAACTAGTAAATAAAAATAATACGGAAGAGTAAGTTTGGTGGAGAAAGGCAGAGATTTTGAACAACAGCTAAAATAAAATAATATAAAATTTTCTATTAAATGGACTATAAAATCCATTAAATGGAAATCCAGCCTGGTCGAATTGTGATTTAAATTTTACACTATACCATTTAATTAGAATTAGACCTTGAGATTTAATGATGTCACTAATTTAGATCATTGTCTCAGAATATGAATAATACAGTAATTATAAAACAGATACGAGGGCCATTTCAAAAATAGCTTCCATCAAACTCACCCAATAATTTAAATCGTGAGAAAAGTGACTTGTGTGACATAAAATGAGTGCTAAATAACAAGATGGCCGCACTGAAGATTAGTAGCGAGGCCCGCCTGTCACATTTCCCTACTTTACGTCTTCCTTTTCAGCATTTTCGTATTCGTTGCGTTTCAGTTTCATTCGTATTTCATTTTGATTTATTTTTAATGTTTTCAAATTGTTTCAGATGATCTGCTTCGCTCGGTGGGTGTTCCTGATTTAGGAGTTGAACGAATTGAGTTTGTTGTTGGAGAGATTTTGTTTATTATGTTCTAACTGCTTGAAATTTAGGAGAGATGTGTTCTCCGTAATCCAAAGGATCAACACTTGAGTTATTCTAACTTATATGCGCCAGAATTGAGTTGTCTACTTTACTAAAAATGTTATAACTTACTTCCGGGTGCATTCACTAATTAAAAATAGTTGCAAGCGCACCCTTAAGCGGCTTTTAGACGGGCAAAGTAAAGACGGAAATCTACTGGCGGCCAGTAAATTCTTGTTTACTGGCCTCTTCAACTTACCGCTTACTTTCCCTGTCTAAAGGGGTACTTTCCACTCCAGCGGAAAGTAATCACTGGCGGCCAGTAAAAACAAACCTGTTTGTTTTTACTTGCCAATCCACGGAAAATAGTGCGTCACCAGTACTGGACGCCAGTAACTTTCCTTCTCTACTTTCCCCGTTTATAAACTGCTCAACTTTAAACGCTTTTGATCTAAATACAGTGATTAATTCTACAGTAAATGATGTATAAACATAATTCTTATTGTTTATCATTATTTATTAATTCTCATTGTTTCTTATTGTTTATCATTAAAATGAATAGGTACTATAAATTAATAAAACCCGCACAGTGTTCAATATTCACCCCATAACTATCCCGTTCTGCACTAGTTCAGTGGGGGAAAAATCATATTTGTCCCGTTCAGGATTTTATCCTCTGTAATCAATTATTCATATAATTAAATGCATTTTATTTGCCATGATACATTTAATTATTTAATCAACAATGAACAATTGATACGTAATGGATTGTCCAACAGGCTTACGTCCAAAACTACATGATGAAATCCATAATATTTTTCAAAAAAATGTAAGGAGGGAGGAATACATATCTTGATAGAAACATAAAATTAGTATCTTTTACTTGGATACCTATTTTGTTTCTAGTTTCTTCCAAATAAAACAAGCCTACAAGCCTTTCTTCCAATAAAGAGTTTTTTCTAAGACCCAGCAGAGTACAAAGAATTAAGCCTGGTTTTCATTAGTAGAGTTAGTGGTAGAGTTCCCTGGGCGAGTACTAACTATCTTGTGAACTCTCCCAATGAAAACGTTCATAGTAGAGTAGAGTGATGGTAGAGTACTTGTTTTTGGTAGAGTAGAGTGGGATAGTACTCTACCACTTGCCTTCCCCCACCACCGCTTCTCACTCTACTCTACCACCACTATCCTAATGAAAACAGTCTCGAGCTAGTAGAGTAGAGTCTGCTAGTAGAGTAGAGCTATAGCAGGAACCTTTTAAATTGTCATAAAACAGCTGATTGATGTACGCTCGTTTACTAACGTTAAATCAGCTGTTTTCTGACAAGTTAAAAGGATCCTGCTAGTAGAGTCATTTTAAGGTTAGATCTGTTCACTAGACAACACACTTTACCTACTATTCTCAATTGTAGTGAAAACAGCTACTCGACCAAGTAAGTAGAGTAGAGTTAGTATGCTAGTTACTCTACCACTAACTCTACTAATGAAAACCAGGCTTTAATGTCTCTTACCTCAACTTACGCTTCTATTTCTGAATAACTTTCCAACTACTAGTAATCAATCAATCATGTCACCTTTTCCCCATGTATTTGCTACCAGACTTTTGAGTTTTATTTGCTCGCTAAACATGCATCTAAACATGCATGGTGGTATTTAGTCTACTCATGAATCTTCGAACCATTTTACGATTGTAATGCAGCTTTTAACACTCTATTCATGGCTATATTTATGTGTGTATCTTTTCCATATTCTTCACCATCACCATTTTCTTCCTCTTCTATCTCTCTTCCTGCATGTTTAGAGTTTGCCTGGCGGCGAGTTGGCCGCGGCGAGTTGGCGGCGGCGAGATGGCCACGGCGAGTTGGCCGCGGCGAGTTGTCCCATTCCGTTAGATATACACGATCTCGCATCGTATTTTTGCTTCCATTCTATACTACGACAAAATTTCTTCATTCAATGTATACGAATAATTTTTAATTAATTCCATCATTATTGTACATTTACTCTTGTTTATCATTTATCTTATCTTATATCACATACTATCTAGCTTTCACTTAAGGTTTTAGTTACAGTTATCTGAATAGTTTTATGGTTGAGTGTTGATGGGAAGGATGTCCTTGTACATCCTTCTCCAAGAATGGACATTTATATGTCCAAACTCCGCCATTTCATGCAGATACAAAATCAATTACTTATATTTCCAATGACGTTCATTTGAAATAAAATATATCATACTAGTATTAAGCTGTATTCAAAAATCTTGAATTAAAATTTATACCTATATATTTTCATTTAAAATCTTTCTTACTTCATGTTTTGTTCAGTTAATCTTATGCTGTAATTATTATTTTTAAATGACGTTCATTGTAATGACTTTTATGAACTAGAATTTAAGCGACCAATTTTGTAATCTGCGTGAATAAAGTGATTATTCTATTCTATTCTATTCTATTCCTCTCTGTCATCTTCTTCTACTTCTTTTCCATCTCCATCTTTTTATAAATCGTCTTTGTCTTCTTCTCCAACCAATCCTTGTAGCTGTTCCTATCCGCCGTGATATACTGCGCAGAATTGTTTTTGGATACGTTGATGACAAGTGCACAATAATAAATGTAGTAATTTACTTAATGTGAGTAGTCGACGATAACACTGTGGTATTCAGGTGGATTGCAGGTCATTAAATCGTTTTATGTCCTATTAGAAGAAGCTGATTGTTGGAAGCTTGTAATTATGCATGTTTTAATAAGATTGTAAATTAGTTGGCTGTGCTAGTAGATAGTAAATAAGTTTAGAAAGCGGTATCTGACGAAAAGAGTTTTGGATTTTTCTCAAGTACAATATTTAAATAAATATAGCACGATCCATCTAACTTGTCAGAAATCAGCTGTTTTGGTAATAATTAAACAGTGACTTCGACACAATAATCAAAAGACTTAAAAGTCTTAAAGACCTTTAAAGTCTTTAAAAGACCTTTTTAAAGAAGACCTTTCAAAGAATAACTTTTTAAAAGACCTTTTCAATAATCTGCGAGATTCAGCATTTGTAGGTTAAGTATTGTGATCATATGTTTTCTGACAAGTTAAAAGGATCCTGCTATACTATTTTGTCATTCTTTCAATGGGGTTCAAAAAATTTTAACATGTTAAATTCATTATTTCAATAATTTAGTCTTAAATTATTCTCTAAAATTGAGGTATTCACTGTGAAAATAAATAAATTCTAATTTATAATTCAAGACCTGGCCTTCTAAAAATGGAATGAAAATTACTTGTACCCACAGCGTACCTACTAAGTGAACTTACATACTTTTGGAAAATCGTGAAGGCCTTTTTCATGAAAATATTTTGACTGGAGAAATCAACCTTATGTGAATTCAGACGCTGCTGTGTGAATACAACCATGAAGATGTATAATCATCCCGTGCGATCCGGGCCCGTAACGCACTGGTGTGAAAGAACCATGATAACTAGAAGCAGCTTCAACAAAAACAATACAATATTAAACCGCGTGACACAAAATACTATGGAAGCAGTTTAGTCTCACCAAACTGAACAACTTTTCCAGGATGTGATTGTCTTCTAGGTCTCAGGATGATTTACTCACATTTTTAAACAATTTTACTGAAATTTCGATGAACCATCTCACAGTCAAATTGTAGAATGACTGACAAATTATTTAGACAGCAACATACAAGTTTTCACTATAAGAATTAAATTATTTTCATAACACTACGATACTAAACGACTAGAGATCAGAAACAGATAAAGGTCTAACTGAGACTGATTAATATTTATAATATTAATTCGCCCTAATACTCTTGTATTGCCTTACCGGGAGATGCCTGAATTATTATGCAAATAGCCTATTCAACTCGAAGGCTACCTTGTATGTCCTGAAAAATATTATAGCCTAATTAGAGTGTCCTATCGCATCTATAATTCCAAGTCACGACACGGTATTTTCAACTTCACTTTGCAGAATACATTATCGCGTTTGTAATTTATTGTTTTTTATCTTAGTCTCAATAAATTTTGCACCAATTACCCTAAATGATAGACATTTTGTGATACTCTACAATTTCGCTGATGTAGCCTAATACCTGTTTGCTAATTACTGCTTGTACAATGTTCTGTCATGTTAGAGAAGTGCGTGAACATGTTCAATAATAAATAATAATTATTGTTGTTGCCATCAACTTCATTATCGGCAATGCCGATCTTGAAATGTTGGAAAATTTGTGTGAGAGAATTCGGATTTTGACAAAATGTAAAATTTTAATTTTCTTCATATCTTTGATGTTGTTATAGGAGTACAAAACAGTTATGACGGAGATTTGGTGTCAGGAAACCATAAATCACAATACAGAACCATATTTTATCGGTTCGATAAAGTCCAAAAAATATCGAGGTGGAGTAATTCAACCTTTATTTTGTAGGCTACTGTGAATCACTTGCAATTTGTACATCCTGAAATTGCAGGTGAATTAAGCTACACACTTGAAAAAGTTGTATAATTGTCTGATATAAACGCCACCCTGGACATGCATAGCATGGCTTACAAATAGTGCTTATTTACTAGTTAAATTATTTATTTGAATTTTTATTTACTAGTTACTTATTTACTATTTACTTACTAGTTACTAGCATCATTGAATCAAATGGTCAGCTGTTCGGAAATCGGACTTTCTGACAAAAACGTTTGTAGTGAGTGGTTCTTGAGCACCAGGCCAAGTGACAACTAGTTTTATTCGAACTATAGTAGTGCATTTCTGGTCAGGTTCAAGTCTGCTATTCAATTTGACGCTATTCTATTTCAATAGATTAGCATGAAAAATGTGATCATGTAGAACCGACTTTAGCAATGATGGAGAGTGTTGAGTGGGGAATTCAGGGAAGCGGCGTGAATTATGTACCCAGTAATAAGCAGCGATATAAATTAGAAAAAGCTACTCCTGGCTACTTGAACGGAGGCTTCTTCAACGTGGTAGCACAAAACAACACTCTTCATTTCGTGACTTACGCCAGCAGCTTCAGATCTTCCTTCACTTCATTTCCTCTACAGACTGTTTCGTCTCCCTCATCGTGTGCTTCTCCTTCTACTGATCTATCCATATCTTCTGTCATCTTATTTGAGTTTCTCTTCTTTTTTGCATTCTTCTATTTGTCAATTTTCGACACCTCCTTCTTCTTCTTCTTCTTCTTCTTCCGCTCCTTCTTCTTCTTCTTCTTCTTCTTCTTCTTCTTCTTCTTCTTCTTCTTCTTCTCTACAGAATTGTTTACTCATTTCCACCACTGTCGTCTACTTCAAAGTTAGCATCTTCATCTTCTTCTCACGGCCGATTGCATCAAACCCAAACAATCACAGTAAAAAGACGTAATTTAGGCTAGGCGTACACCGGTTAGTCAAGACAAGACGAGATTAGTCACGTTTAGTCACAATAACTCACATAGTTGCTTATGAAGCAGCACACACCAATGCAATGACTAATCGGTGTGTGTTGCTTCATAAGCAACTATGTGAATTACTGTGACTAAACGTGACTAATCTCGTCTTGTCTTGTCTTGACTAACCGGTGTACGCCTAGCCTTAAGGAGTTCAATAGAGATTTTGTGGCATTGGTTCCGTCGAATGATGCATCATTTTACTGCACTTTAATTAATTGACTTTCTTGCAACCTGTGGCGTTCAGTATTTTTCTTCCGGCACTAATTAGGCCTATGTAATTATATGCTTTTGGCAATACCATTCTTCCGATTTCCTCTTTCCCGTTTTCTACCTGTCTTCTTCATTTTATCATTTGTCTCTATTCATTTTCTCATTTTCTGATCATAATTTTCCTCTATCATCTCATCTATTGTCTGCTTCTCATTATATTTCTGTAAGGCCAGGCGTACACCGGTTAGTCAAGACAAGACAAGACGAGATTAGTCACGTTTAGTCACAGTACTTCTCATAGTTGCTTATGAAGCAGCACACACTGATGCAATGACTAATCGGTGTGTGTTGCTTCATCAGCAACTATGTGAATTACTTTGACTAAACGTGACTAATCCCGTCTTGTCTTGATTTACCGGTGTACGCCTAGCCTTATACGAACTTCTCTCTGTCTCTTTCCTTTCTACTTTCCTCGATTTCTTGTTGAGTTATCTCTTTTGTATCTACTATCCTATCTTTCGACGCCTTCCTCAACTATTCCTTTGTCACTTTTCCCACTCTCTCCTCAGCATTCTCAACCTCAAAATTTTTCAACTCTAGGATTCATCTCCACTTTTTTCTTCCTCTTCTATTCTCTATCTATTTTGTTTCTTTCTTCGCGTCTTTATTTCTTCCTTCTCCTTCTATTCTCCATGTTTTTTGTCTCTTCCTTCCCATGCTGTGCAGTGAGGAGCGTGCATGGGGCAATTTATGATAGGCGCGGCGCCACACGCTTCCAAATCACGCTCAACGGCGAATTATGAATGCTCGCTCGCTCTTTGCATTCCAATGTCTCTCTACTTTCAACTTCGTTCGTTCTTCTTCAAACTCTTAATAATCGAGAATAATTTTAAATTTGAAGTTGATTTTTCTCAAGATTCTGATTGATCTGCTGCATGTGAATTTATTTGATTTCGTAAAATCTAATCTCTATAAATAAAAATTTTACAGTAATTATATTAAAGGACTGGTAATAACTCGGTTAGATTGAAAATAAGTATTTATCTAGAAACGTGTTCTGATGATGCTGCACAGCACTGCGAAATGGCCATAAACACAGTAGTTTGTGAGTAAATTCTTACTTGAGTTATTTTTAGTGTCTGTATTAATCTAAATTTGTGACAAAACAATTTTTGACTGAGCCTCTTCATATTATTGCCATGTTTTGTTCCTGTATCTTAGTATGAAAAAATTAATTCTTTAAGTTTTAGATCAGTTTAGAAGCTTGAAATCATTTTCAACAATGTACTCATACCAATGTTCAAATTCTTCTCCTATTATTACTTACTATATCCTCCCATTCTCTTACTTCTCAGCCTCTTCCGTCTCCTTTTATCTTCCTTCTCCTACCTCCCTACTCCATTCACTCCTCTTCCCTTTCCTTCCATCTCCTTTGCTTTTCCTTTCCTTCAACTCCCTACTTCACCTATCCATGAACCCTAAAACATTTCTGATTATTTTTATTACATGCTCCTTTTCTAATTCATAATCCGTTTCCATTTTTATCAAACTCATTGTATCTTAATTTTTAACTCAACCCATAATTTTCAGTGATGCCAATCCATGTAATGTTTCTTAATAACTCGAGATTTGTAATTTCACATGGATAAAGTTATTCTTTTCTAATCTATCTTCTACCCCCTCTTTCGTACATGGAATGGGAGACAAAACGCCCCCTAGGTGGGCTTAGGAAAGGCCTCATCATCCTACATCAACGACAAATTATTTATGTGTTCGTTCGCAGACAGGAATGTGGATGAGAGTGCACGCTGCAGTAGCTACCTCCGTACAACTGCACTGTATAACTACATACTATAACTTAGGTATATCGTATATATACTGTGTATGCTACTAGTATGGAGGTTGCATGGTGCAGGTAAATGGTGCATGATCAAGAGAATGCTCCTGCAAGCGTGCCACATGCATTTCTTATAATATGCAAGTAATGCACCCTCCATCACCCAGTCAGCTGTGCCTTCTTTTCCACTTCTTGTTTTTCTTCTCCTTCTTCGATAAATATCTTTCTCACTTCTATTTCTTCCTTAAAATCTTCGTCTTCTTATACTAATTTTCCTCAGTTGTCTTTTACCATTTCTTCTCTTCCTTCTACCACTTCTTCAACTTCTCTTTTATTTCTTTTTTCCTTCATCTTCTTCTTGTTTTCTATTCTACTTCTCATCCTATTTCTCCTTCACCTTCTCCCATTTCACTTCCTACTACAACTTCTTTTTCTTCTGCTTTTTCACATCCTTCTTCTATTGTTTATATTTTTTTCTTACCTCACGATTTATCCTTTTTCTTTATTGTCTCCTCATTCTCAAATTTCGAGCGTTTCAATGTCTATATCGATCCAATGATTATTATTTAGTCAAATAATTGTCATTTAGTCAATTATATTTATAACTCGCATGGTAAATGAGATCATATAATAAGTACTGTATGGATAAATCAATTGTTCTATTGAACGCCAATTCAAGCCACAAGAACAAACTTCTGTAACTAAAACTTAATTTGCAATTTTAAATCAACTTATTTCTAAATGTTGAATATTGTGATGGATGTTCATAATGGATGAATAAAAATTGAAATTATTACAAATACAGACTTCCATCAACAAACTACTCCTTTCCGTAATTAAAACTATTATCAATTTCAAGCTTACTGAAAACTAAGTAGAGAACAGCTTAGAATGTAATTAAACGATGTGATTTCATTGGCTGCTGGGAGTGAGTGTTGAAGGCTTGTGATTGGCCCATACTGGACACGCCTACTGGTGGTAGGGACTCTCAGTTTGATCGTTCCTCCCTACAGTGGGTGTGTCTAGTCTGGGCCAATCATAGGCCTCCAATTATACGTCATCATTCCACTCAGCCAACTAAATTGCCTAGTTTCTATTATATACCTGATATCATAAATATCAGCAGATGACGACGGTTGCCATGACTACTTATACTCATCTTATTATTCATTAATGTTTTGCTTCACTTCATACTAGTTCTACGTGTATTATGTTTATTAAATTGTTATAAAGAATACCATTATTTAGACTTCTTCATCTCTTTCCGGAGTTTCCTGGAACAAGAAACAACAATCAAAATAAATTTCACAGAAACAAAAAACAGATCTAGCAAGATCAGGCATCAAATTACACGCAGCATTAATAGCACTGTAGTACAGTACTTATAATTTGTGATCTATAATAGCTACAATTTTGGGAGATTATTATGATCAGTAACAAATAAATTTGTTTATTTGTAAATTTATTAATTTTCAATTTCTTGTTTCTTGAGTTTGTGATTTGTAAGTTCTATAAATAACAGAAGTTTGAGGGTATGTTTGGCATTGAATGCAGAAAAGTGGGCCTAGAACGTTGAAGAACATACCACAATCAAGAAGAAGAACTGGGAAAGAATAAAACTGTAAATTTGAGAATAAATCTTTCAATTCTGAATCTGTTCATGTTTTTTACATGAGCAAATTTCTAAATTTTTAATTCTGAGTAAGAGACTGATAATATTTTTTTCTTGATTAATAATCAGATACTATGGAAAGGGAATAGAGAATGGTATGAAAAAGAAATAGAATAAAGTGAGGAGAGGAAAACAGTGATAAACAGTGGGTGAAAATAAAGAATCAAAGCAAACAAGAATAAAAAAGAATAAAAAAGAGAGGGAAGATGACAAGGGGAGAAAGAGAAAGAAAGAGAGAACAGGTCAGTGTTTATTGAAGGGCCAGGTCAATCTAATCAATCAATATAAACTAACACGAATGAAGCTATCGATAGCTATTTATCCATGGGATATTTATCCATAGATATACATCGTACTCATCCATACCTCTAAGGACACCACTGGACACCACCGGAGAAATATAGATACATTGGCTTCACTGGAGTGAAGGCTGGAGTCATCAAACGCAGGAGATATATAAATATATCAGCCAAGTCTGGTTAGATATGTTTCGACTTGTCAAAACACTCAAAATTTAATCAAGATGTGGACTCAACGACAGTCGAAAACATTCAACGTCTACAGGGGTCATTAATCATTGCAACTAATACACACTCACACACAACAACTTTGAATTACATGCTTCAATACACCTACTATACAGTATCAATTTGAACTCAAAATATTTGAGTTTATTCGACAGTTAATAATCAACTGAATGATTTTTATTGAATTTTATTATAAAATTTTAATTGAATTATTGTTATTGTTGAATGACTAGTTGTGGAATATTAAAAACTTTTTGTCATTAAAAAGCTGTTTCTTTTTCTAGTTTTTGTAAGAGCATTTTTGTAGAGTTTTCAAGATTTTAGTATCGATTTCTAATTTGAATGGTTTGATTCAAGACTACTTGGGAAATATAAAAACTTCATTTTGTAGATTCATTGAACTATTTTTCTTTTGTAATAACCTATTTGCGGATATAAATTTGCAATCGGGTAATATATCTACTCTACTTTTTCTATAAACTGTGATTCTATAAATTGTTTCAATGCAATTGAGCAGGAAAATGCTACAAGGTTTTCAGCTTGCCCCTAAGGGTACTGTAGTAATGTAAACATAAAATAGTAATAAAGTAATATAGTATGATTTGTTAATATAATATCCAATGCAATACATTTTTGAACATATTTTTATAAACTTTATCAACTATATTTTTGAGTTTCAGTATCCTGGAAGAAGCTATGCAGTTTCACCGATTAGAATAGTAATAACAGTAATATATTAATTGATTTATCAACATTCATACAAGGGTTATTTTGTATATTATTTTGTTCACGACTTGTCAACTCAATTTTAAATTTTCTACTTTTATTTGCATTCTTGACATCAGATTGTTTTATTGCCACATTTTCATTTTTGTTTGACGTATGATTGTTTATTGAACACACAATATAATTTGCATATCATTGGTGAGATTGAATAATCTGCTTCGTCATGCTGGTGCTGAGATGAATATGATTGATGATTGGATGTCGAAGTTAGTGAAGGGAAGGGTTGAGACTCTTGCTTTCTTCTCAATTAGTATTGGCGCCATTTGAAAGGTTGTGAGTGGTCTCTGATAGATGTGTTATTTTTCATGTTAGATAAGTTCAAGTTTGGTAACATGGTATCAATCGCGTTTAGATTCCATTGAATAACATTGCTCAATATCATTCCAATTGAATTGAAAATGTTTTTATTCTTCTTCGATTACAAAACACAGCAAAAATACATGAAAGTTTGAAGATGGCTTCTCACGTGGGCAAATGCCTGTGGGTGAGGAACGAGATTTGAATTGAAGCCTGGAACTTGAGGTGGGTTTTCGTTACTGCGACCGAGTGCCGCAGCGGAGCCCGACCCAGCGTTGCCAGATGCAATTGATGAAAAATCCCCACTATAAATAGTTGGAATTTTTCATCAATTGCATCTGGCAACGCTGGGTCGGGCTCCGCTGCGGCACTCGGTCGCAGTAACGAAAACCCACCTTTACAATCAATTTTCAGAATGCTATCACTTGTAATGGAAGAGGTATCTGAGAATTCAAATGCGATGCAATGTGGATTCCAAAACACAGTTCATCTATAATGAAAAATTATTTACAACTTGAATAGTACTTGCAACACTGTAGTTATTTCAAGAGAGTGGAGTTTAGGTGGTGACTAACATGGTGGTTAGGAGTTTAGGTGCTTACATTTGAGTGAGATATCCAATACTTGAAAGTTGAACTCTATGATCAGATCTACCATCTGACAACCTAATTTGAGAAAACAAAACTCACCATAGACATGATCTTCAAAAATGTATACTTATTCCCGATTCAAATATCACTCAACAATCCTAATTCAAAACGACAGAAATAAACAACAATAAGGACCAGAGAAGTTCAGAAGCACAACAATCTTCACACGCATGGACCAAATTGAGGTTAGAATACTCAAACAGCTGATCCTAGAAACACACGCTTCTGAGTCGAGTGGCGACAAAAATAGATGAAACAACTCAAAAATAGATCATTTATGAGGCAATAGGATAGGAGGAACCTGCCAAACGATTTTCTCAAATGTTTGGAACTGGGAAAGAGATAATCGAAACTAGTCAACCATTCTAACAATATTGAAAAGTGCTTTTATGACGAAGAAAAGTAGTAGATAGATTCTACAGATTGTGAATCGAATTAATTTGAGTAAGGCGAAACCTGAGACGAAAACGTACAGTCCAATATATTTAGCAATGTACAATACAATGCATAAAATTAAACAACAGTCATCAAGGAGTCATACATTTGTACAAATAAGCTCTATGAATGTCAAGTACATGTGAATGACAATCCGAATTCATCTCCAATGATAAATTTCACTGTGCTGCAACGAAGATTTGCAAGATTATTGAGCAAAAAAATGAAGATATTCACTATAAGGCTAGGCGTACACCGGTTACTCAAGACAAGACAAGACGAGATCAGTCACGTTTAGTCACAGTACTTCACATAGTTGCTTATGAAGCAACACACACCGATTATTAGTCATTGCATCGGTGTGTGCTGCTTCATAAGCAGTTACGTAAATTATTGTGACTAAACGTGACTAATTTCGTCTTGTCTTGTCTTGACTAACCGGTGTACGCCTAGCCTTAATAGAACTGAGTACTAATCAACGAGCACACAGTAACCAATTTATTACTATCATATGTGGTCGTTGGTACTAATATCAACCAATTGGTTCTAATACCATAGAAGCCTATGGGATGGAACCATAAATCAAATATAGCCGCCAATAGAACAGAGAAATTTAAATTGAGACATTTTGGAAGCAAGAAAATTTCAAAATAGCAAGAAAATAGTCGAACTATAAATTTAAAAAAAAAAAAAAACAGAAGACGAAAAAAAAACTTTGAGTAGCAACCATAATCACAGGAAATCAACAAAACTACATCAGAATGAATGAACTTCAATTTCAAATCTAATAATAAACTAGGCCAGAATCAAGTGAACTACTAAGACTAACGATACTAACCTTCAGTACCATGTTCCCACAAATGACAAAAATATTAATTTGATATAAAAAATAATTAATGTCACGTAACTCTTGTCAGTGTATCACTGTTGTCACTTTTGACAAAACTATTACAACCGAACTCTGAAATCACTTTCACTGTTAACAATACACAGCACCTAGCAACCAAGTGAAGCGTTAACAAAACTAAATTGAACTGGTTGAACAATTATTGCCAGGTTTTTAAGAAAACACGCTGACAACCACTTTCCCAACTAGAGAGCAGAAAAAACTACATCAAGTAGAATGAAATGGAGAAAAGAATAGAAAAAGAGAGAGAGAGAGACAGAGAGCGGAAGATAGTGTGTGAGAAAGGTTAGTCACCTTTCTAAATCGCCTCATAAACAAACTAATCGGCACAAAATGATAGACAAAATTGAAAATTAGTATTCATTAGTGGACCTGAAAACGATAAAATTCAATAAGATAGTCCTATAGTAAGCTGGAAATTAATTTTGCTCAGTTTTAGTTTACTAAGAACTCTATTCTCTGATTCAGTCACTTCCGATATTTTAGATTGAAAAAACTGCTGAATTTATTGTGGAATTGACATCTAATCCTAGATAAACAATTTCATTTCCCACGGAAAAGTAGATAGGAGAAATTTATGTGAGACTCGATGAATTGATGATTGACTGAATGAAATGATTGATGATAATATATTATTATGATTTATGATTCTATAAATATTCGATCTTCAATCAATTTTTCATACATACTGACAGTTTATGTTGATATCTGATTCAGCTTGTAGTACAACACTGTAAAATGTACATGTATAATTTGCAATGAGTAAGATATGGAATAGAGAAAACAATTCATTTATTCGGATGATTACAATGAAGAATAAAGCAAACAACAGTAATAATTCGCCCAAAATGTTCAAAATTAACTTGTGAAAACAGTCTAAAAATGATGAGTTCACAATAAATAAATATGAAAAAGTGAATAATGCTAATCGTTGCACTCTTGATTGCCATTGGTCAGAAACCGTTTAATGAAATTATTAATTATATTGAGACTATGATTAATTGCTTTCCCTAGGATTTCCAAAAAGTCTGAATAATGAATCATCCTGATAGTACAGATTTTTTATTGATCATTTGTATTGACATAGCAAAGGACGATATTATTATATGAAGGATTTAGGATTTGATTTTTGAGAATAATTGATATCATTCCATAGTAATGTAACATATCGTTCTTGCTAATATACTTAGCTCGATTAGGCTATTGTTTTGATGATCTTACATTGCTTGAATTCTATTACACTACCAGATTGTTCGAATAATTCTGCTCTTTCAAAAATTAGGCTGTAATACTGCATAGTAATTATTTATTATAGAATAATACTGTAATAATAATTGAAAGTGAATAGTATGATTCATTAAAAATCAAGCGAAGTTATAAGCATACAACATAACATTACAGATAACCAGATTAAAGAAAAACTATATTCCATCAAAATAACCGTAAAATAAAAAACAAACAATCATAACGCTTTATAGATGCCGAACTTGACAATATATTATATTATTTGTTGAAAATCAAACGAAGTTATATAAAAACAACATAACATTATAGATAACCAAACTCAAACCCATGAAAACAACCACAACAAACTATGAATCTGCTTAACAAAGCTTCAATCCATAAAAAACATCCCGGAAACAGTGACTAACGAAAGAATGGACACATTATCCTCGAAAGGATATGGGAGCGTGCAGTTATGTAGTGTTTTGATTGATAATGGGAAAGATGCTGAGGGGCGCGAACATTCGTAAGTGAATGCGTATACTGTTGATGACGTAGGCACGCGGCCTCACGTCGCCAGACGATAAATAACACGTGAGAACACGTGACGTGACGTAATAAAACACGTGACCATTAGTTAGCCGGGTCTAAACATGGGACGACGTCGGTGGTAATTGGCCTCTTGTTCGGGGTTGGTTGGACTTTTTGAGAGTTGGGCTGTGACTCCTGGCTGGGTTGGGAGCAAGGAAAAGGTGGAGAGAAGGGATGGTGGTGATGATGATGATGATGATAAAGATGGAGATGAGCCTGATACTGTTTTGAGATAGAGAAAATGAAAAGATGAGAGAATTGCAAAACAAAACAAAAAACAGGAAAAAGGAAGAGAGGAGAAAATTGCACAAAAAAAACTGGGAGAAGGAAGAGAAAAGTGGAGAAAGGGACACTGGGAGAAATAAATAAACGTGCAAAGGAATAGGGAAAAAGAAAGATAGTAGAAAGAGAAAACGAAGCAACGAGAAAAAATAAATTAATGTAGAGGGAATAAAGAGGAGAGGATGAGGAAGAGATCAAAAACAAAAGAGGGAGTATTTGAAGGGAAAGAGGGGAAAGGGGAGATAAGGAGAAGAGAAAGTGTGGACGAGGAAGGAGAATTAAAACTAAAGAAAACATAAGAGAAAATGTGGAAAAAGCATTGAAAAGGGAGAATATAAAGGAGAGATAGAAGAAAAAGGAATAGGAGAGATGGAAGTTGAAAGAAATAAGAGAATATAGATGTATGAAGTATAAATAATAGAAGAATCAGAAGAGGAAGAGAGATAGATATTGAGAGAGACGGCAGGAAGAAAAAAGTGCAAAAAGGAAGGGACCGATAAAAACATAAAGTAATAAAAAACAGTGGGTTGTTTAATGCACTCAACGTCCTTTATACGCCTCTTTTGTCTCATTGAAACGAATGGATGATAGGGAGGCCCATTGGCTAAAAATCTGCAACAACACCCTCCTTGACGATTTATCCCACTCATCGCAGCCCTAACCTCAAAAATAGCCTGCGGTCACATTGATCATCGACTGTTCTTTGACCTTTTTAGCGGAAAACTCGAAAACGACCCCTCGAAACGACTTCCAACTTAATGAACGCCAATGATCATGACCTTATTCAGGGCAGAAAACTCGAAAACTACCCTCAAAACAACTTCAAAATTAATGATCTTGCTGCCCTCTGGCGGTCGAGTGGCGAATTAAGGGTGAAGCCGAACCAGTGGGAAAAAGATGGGACCTTGTGGAACCCCAATATTCTCAAGTACTCTGAAGATAATAGATGCAACAGTAGCCCTATTACTATTACAAGGGCTGGTCCTCACACTTTTTCACTGCAGCTACCACTTGAAATAAGAACAAGCCCTTTACCTTTTCCCACTATGTTTACCCTTTGAAACTTGAGTGACCCTTAAACCTTTTGTCACTTTAAATGACTGGCCCTTAAAGCATGAAAATAATATCTAACCCTTACATGGCAGTACTCTTAACATTGACGTCGTTACATTTTAGGCCTAAATTGATAAATTTCGCACGCTTGGATTTCAAACCTTCAATTGTTAGACAGCGTCCTTTGTAACACATCAACTTATATAATTTACTTTATATTAAAGTGAATTTGATAAAGGAAAGAGATCGGTAAAACTGGAATATTTTTAAATATTTGCAATCAGTTTGTATAAGTTAAAATCCGTTGAAAAATCACAGCGATAGTGGAATTTCATTTTTAGAGAGGCAATGACTAGTTAAATTTAATCAAATGTATTAAAACAACAAATATAATCTGGCACACCATCTGCAGTTTAGAACCATCCTCGTAGTTCTGAATTGGAGACTAGCGGCTGGAGCAATAAACTAAACGTGACACTTTTTCATGATTTTATCACGAATTCTCAAGAAAGGTATAATTTCTTGATTGTGTGGGTTATTTCAAAATGGAATTGAATTTTTTTGGAACAGTTCGGATTCAGTTGAATTAGATTACATACTTTAATTATTGTTGTAGTTGCTTTTTTTGTCAATCACCATATTGGCAAAAAAGCATGTAATCTAATTCAACTGAATCCGAACTGTTCCAAAAAAATTCAATTCCGTTTTGAAACAACCACACAAGTACCTATCTCATTTTGGTTACTTTCTTAATTCCACCATGTTCCCCGATAATTAATTGGCTGGAATAAGAAGAGGAGGATAAATGAATGAAGAATGGAAAGGGAAGTCGGACACTGGTAGCCAAATTTATGCACTTGGCAAAGCAACGTTCCCTAATTCAAAGATTCTTCTCTTATAATTTAAAGCTCTTGGAATCAACACCTTGCTATTCAAATGGGCGGGAGGAACCTCCAAACGGTGAAATACGGTAAATAAAAGACATATGGGGTAAATAAAAGGTGTATACGGTAGGCAGTAGTTTATCCTTTCACCCGCTGAAAAGGTGGGCGCACAGAGCAATGATCAACTTGACTTATTCTCGAGAATTATTCTAGAGAATAGGTTTGTGGGAGGTGTCGTGCCAACTGCTGTGCTTTAGCCAAATTTTCTTCTTCTTCTTTTTCTTTTTCGTCTTCTCCTCCTTCTCGTATTCTCATGCATGCAAGGGTGGTAGGTGAAGGAAAGGATTAAAAATAATATGTGAGAGTGGTAGAATAAAGCTTCCCATCTTGGTATATCCCCGACTAAAACTGCGTTCTAATCTACTCTTTTCTTCCAACTTGTAGGCTTTAATCACACTTGGAAACTCAAATCGCGGGAACTGAGCGACTCGGATAACAAACATGTGTTTTCAAATGATGACGTTCAGACAGTACGGTTGCAGGCTCGTCTGAGGCCGTGAGCCCACGGAGCAATTGCTATCTGACTTCAGTCAGCAACCTCGCGTTGCCAGATAACATTGGCTGATAGGTTAGATTACACGATTACCCGAAAAACAGCCGAATGTTATTTTGCAGAGCTGGGTTGCTGACTGAAGTCAGATAGCAGTTGCTCCGTGGGCACACGGCCTTAGTGTCATCATTTGAAAACACATGTTTGTTATCCGAGTCGCTCACTTTCCGCGATTTGAGTTTCCAAGTATGAGAAGAGCCAATTCATTTCCTTCATTCTGATCCATATAGCTTTGTTCTTATCATTATCATCTTGCTTTTCTCCTCTTTTTTCTGACTTGTTACTGAACATTATTCTATTTTTCTTCTTCATTTGCTCCTTATAATCTGCCTTCTAATCGTTACCTTCTTAAAAATTACAAGATCAAATCAAAATCAATGACCACAAAAAACGAGTATCAATCAATTACGTGATGAAGAAAATCCTCCGTACCCTCCGTTTTATATCTATAGTTATGTAGCTCTATAGTTCTAATTATAGTTTTATCGCAAATTCTCTAGTCTACTCTCATACATTCAATTTTCAACAATACAGTTGAAATTCAATAATCAGGATTGAGAACGGACCCGATCCGGATAGTGGATTTCTCAAAAAACAACCTATTTATGGAGAAACACTGAATGAAAACACTATCTAGAATATTAAGATCATTTGTTAATCTTATTAAAATGAAATTCACTTTACTAAATTGGAAATATTAATCAGAAACTATACTAACTTATCACAAGAAAATACATCATTTTTCAAACATACCAGGCACACCAGTCACTGTTTTTCTGTTATTTTTCTAAATCTGATCCGGGTGATTTGTGAACCGTAATTGAAGCCCCGATCGGAGTTCTACTGATGGTATATCAATTTTCCTCATACTTCTCCCACTCTTCATCACATCTTCATCTAGCATTCTCCTGCCTACTATATTTCCTCCTTTCCATTACCGTTCTTCTCCCTTCATTCACCTGTCCTTCATCACCTCATCCTCCAACTTCCCTCCCACACATCCCAAACAACAACACTGACCGCTCCACAGGGATAGCCAGGCAGCCGGCTTTTCATTAATCCCCAGGGACATATTTCCCTGCTTGCCTGCTATGCCAAATACGGATCTCCAGCCTCCCAGTAACTCGAACAATGCTAATTATTTATTTCAATTACTGGCCGCCCGTTGCAGCGTTCCTTGCGCTCTAACCCTATATTGCTTCAAACCTTCAACCTAACCCACCTTACTCCTATGGTCAATGATAGAGCCAAAGACAATATATGGTAATCATCTTTGATAGAACTTGGAAGTCTATGGTATTGTCTTTGGTGTAGTCAACGAGCTATGAGAACGGAGTTGGCCGAGAATGGACAGAGATCTAACTGAGATGGCAGCTGCTACAATGCTACCAACATTTCGTAAGAAAATAGGCCTACTCCCTATAGTGCGATTCACGTCAAGAAGTCAGCATTGCTTATATGAGGAGCATTGATGTCAAGTTTCATTGAGAGAGAAAGAGAAAACTGCACCAAACGTGATTGTTGGGACTGTGTGCGACAACAATGCACAGTGCGGCAACTATGCAGAGTGCGAATAGGATAGAGACATCAGCAACTGCCTTGTGCTGAACAAGGATAGCAAACTCCCACCTAAGCAATGCTGACTTCTTGACGTGAATCGCACTATAGCTATATTACTGTGACAACAAATGTTATAACGAATAGTGAGCTCGCGAATCATGATTTCAATAACTCCTCTAAACACAAACTAGTTTCACATTAGAGGAAAAATTTATTGTAAAGTACTTTTTTCTGAAAATAAAATGAATTTGAATTGAATTGAAGCATGTGACTTACGTGAACTATATAATGAAGCTTTCCTTGTCTAAAATTTTCGATAGTGTCTTGAAGCTGTGTCTTGTTTGATGCGTCCAACACCAAACATCACACAATCAAATGCCAACCAATTTTTTCACTTTTCTAACCATTAAACCCAGCAGTTTCCTGTCGGTTTTCCAACAATGATTTATAAGAATATCAACGGCACTGATTGCTTTCGGTTCGTTGCCGGTGTCTTATTGTAACTACCGACATCTTTAGCTCATTATCGGAACTACTAAATTGTTGTTTCCGTTACCGATTTGTAGGCGGAAGGACCCCCTTCATCCCCCCCCCCATCCATCCAACTCAATATCCAAAAAAACAAACTTGTTTCCTGTTTCGTGTGATTATAAAACAGTTTGTCTCAATCGTATTAGACCGTTTTAGTGTGAAAAAGACACGCTTACTTCAGAGAAAGGTGGAAACAGCTTAAGCTTGTTCGAGTTTTCAATGTGAAAAGAAATCTGTTTCTATCAACAGATCTTTTTTATCATCAAATCTGATTTTGTCAACTGAGTTCTGGAAAATTTCACAGTTGACCTACATTTTGGAACATTGCTTGCAATAGCTTGAAAGAGAAAATGTTGAAAAATATTGAATTAATAATAAGGGTTAGAATTGATTAAGAAAGTTAGTGTAAGGAGCGAATTGTCAAAAGATTGATTTTAATTTATTCAAACTTTAGTTTGGAAGAGTAATTGTTGCAAGATGTTAAATTGTTGTAAAGATCGTCAATTGTTGTTTGAATTGGTTCAGGGAGTAACATAGTGAGACAGCACTCTCATAATTATCATAGGATGGTTTACCTGAGAATATCTTTTAAATTCAAATGGAGATTAACTTCTTCTACAACAAGTTTCACTTCGAATTAGGAGTCATTTTTGTTTTCATCAATCATAATAGAGGCAACAAGATTATACGCTTAGAAGACAAAACTTAGTTGACAAGATTAGGATAAAGGCCTAGATTATTTGATATTTGAAAAAAAAACATTTGCTTTCAGAAATCCAATGCTCCAAGAGGAGCTACGGATCAAAAAATGAATAAAAATGTTTGTTTTTATATTTCCCCTTTCTATCTACCCAACAACAACAATCAATCGATCCTATAAATGAAAAATAAATCGTAGCAGTAAAAATGAAAATTTCATCCGATTCCGATGCCTTTCCCGACTAATCCCCTCCACAGCAAGGCTGACGATTTGTTGAAAAACAATTGGAAAATTGCTATGCAGATCTGTCAGTGAGCAGACAAATTTTACAAGAGCGTAGCGTGGCTCTGCTCCCAAAATTTTCCCGAAATAACAAACGACTCGAGCGTAAATACACGCTTGGGAGATGGCGGATGAGCGATCCTACGCGTGAGAGCGTCAGCAGAGGGGTGTAGGTCCGTATAACTAGCTTAGGAAACTGCCTTGGTACTTTACATATGTGTGTATGTGTCCAGCTTTGTATTTCGACATACCTCGTTTGTTATTCGTGATAACAACGACTTTATGTCGCGGATATGCTCGGGGCGAAATTTATTCGTAGGTCTTGACGACGAAAATGCTCGGCTTATATGTAGGTTATAGTGGTCGGGTGGGGTGGAATGGTAAAGGGCTGCTACAATTGTCGGATTATAATTGAACAACATGGTGACTAAAAACTGTGATGTTTTTTCGGCGGTGACCAATGCCGTTTATTTCCTCCATACTTGTCCTTTGCCTGAGAGTGGGTCCTCAGTTGAAAAATTTGTATATGCACACACGAGAAGGGTTTGTTTGCTAACTTCTCCTCCCCTCTAAAAAAAAGCATCACCCAAGTGATGATGGAGGGGAGTCAGATGGATGAGTTTTTTGGGGGTTGATGTTGGGGGGGAAGGGTTTGTTTTGTTGCCAAAACTCTCACGACTACAAGACTGGGTTTCCTGTTGATGAGTGGTGGTGGGGAGGTCGTTTTGGAATTAGCTGTTTGCTGTTTTCTGAGAGGCTATTAACGCTCTTGAAAAAATACATAAATAAAACGAGATGTATGTTGTGTCAGAGAAAAAAGTCGGATGCTGAAAAAAACGGTGGGAATAGGCTAGTAACTCAAAAACAGTGGACAATGTACGTGTATGGTTTGACGTTTGGAGGGTTTGGTCATCGAGGATGGTATATATTCAGTTTTTTTTTTTTTTTGTTGCTATCATCTTAAGAGGTTGACGTTCGTCACAAGGGAGGGTTATAAACAAAATGTGAGATTGATAATATATTATTATCATCACTTCAAATCTCATAGAACTGATTTTCAAGTACTTTTTGTCAATTTGAACTGAAATTATAAGGGCCGGTTCATGAGCTCGGGATTTAGCTAAGTCCCAGACTAAAACGGGTGGCCACCGTAGCATCGACAAACGTTAGCCTCGACACTATGTACTAAGGGCTCTCTATGCTGCTAACCTACTAACCTGTCGAGACAAACGTTTGTCGATGCTACGGTAGCCACCCGTTTTAGTCTAGGACTTGGCTAAATCCCGAGCTCATGAACCGGCCCTAAGAGAAATATTGTCAATCTCTTTTCAATACTAACAATGTTATTATATTCGATAGATTGAATGTAAATTATTTATTTTGTGTTGACACCAACTGCATTTCATAGAGATTTGAAATCCAAAGTGAATTTTGATAGTTTCAGTAATTTTCAAATTCATAGTTCATCTCAATTTGATTCTATTTCACAATGAATGGAATGAAACCACTTGATCCACTTTAAGCTCTCAAACAAGTCTTCATTCAATTGTTTTAAAGTTCTATTCATTGTCGTGACACAGACTTGCACGCGTTTACCCTTCAATGAAAATAACTCTCTGTCACTTTTTCTCTTCCAAATCCATGCGTGTTGTCAACACGTTAGAAAATCTCTCTTTTTTTCTGTCCTCCTCCCTAGCCAGCAATAAATATATTTCAAATGGTCCGGCTGCATTCCTCACAGCGGGCCCCCAGGCCATCATATTTACATCGTCAGACAGGAGGCCCCAGACACAGTAGCTGAACGACAAGAAGAAGATGAAAGATGAAGAAGAAGATGAAAGATGAAGAAGAGAAAGATGGAGGAGAAAGAGGAGTAGGGGGAGGTGGAGGGGGAGCAGGAAAGAAGGAGGAAGAGGAGGAGGAAGGGATGAAGGAGGGGATGGAGGAGGAGAAAGAGAAGGAGGTAGAGGAGGACAAAAAGAAGGGAGAGAAGAAAAAGAGGGACAAGAAAGAGGATTGAAAGGAAATAAGATGAAGTGGATAGCAAGAATGTGACTGGTTTGCTGGATAAAACAGAGAAAGAAGATGAAGAAAAAGAAGAAGGAAAGAGAAGAAGAAAAAGTAGAATAGCAAACAGGAAAAGGAGAAACAGATACTAAACAAACTAACGAAAAACAGTGAAAGAAGTACAACAAAAAAGGGAGAGGAAGATAACCTAGAGGAAGATAAAAATTTCTCTTGAGAAGAAACAAAAAGAGGAACAACAGGAAAACTAAAATAAAATTATTGAGAAGATAGAGGAAGAGAAGAAGACAAAAAATAAGAAGAATGAGGAGAAGTAATGAAAAACAAGTGAGAAGAAGAAACAGAAGAGAGGGATAAGGTGAATGGGAAGAAGAAAAAAGACGATGTGAGAAAAAATAAAGAGGAGAAAATTATCCCAAACTGTTGGCAAGGAGGAAGAGCTTGTCAAGCTAGTTGGAGATTACTGTGAAAATTAAATTTAAAAGAAGCTGAATTGAAGAAAATAAGTTGTAAGACAAAGGAAAAGAAGTAGCAGAAGAAGAAAAGATGGAGGAAAGAGCAAGAAGGGAAAGCGTAAGGAGAAGGAGAGGAAAATCAAGAATAAGAAGCAGCAGCAGAAGAGAAGGATGAAGGAAAAGTGAGAAAGGGAATAGAAGAAGCAAGAGAAGGAAATCAAGAAGCGGAATGAAAACGAGATTAGAAGAAGAGTGATAGATAGTTGAGGACAACGATGGAGAAGAAGAAATGAAAGAAGGAGATGATGATGGAGAAGAGAGATGAGTAGAAGAGAAGAAGCGTCAAGAGAAAGACAAGCGAAATTGGAAGGGAAGAAAAACAATGAGTAGAGGACGACGAAGAAGATGAATAAAAATAAATGGAAAAGGACGAAGGAGAAGACAAAGATGGAAAAAAGGGATAGGTGAAAGACCGTAGACGAGAAGAAACAGAGGAAGAAAGAACCACACGGCATGTGCGTGTCTAGTGAAATATTCGAGCTCTCAGAAAACTAAAGGCTCACTACTGAGCTGAGCATGATCATGAATCATCAGTCATACCATCTCACCAACTACTACCTGTATTTATAAGCAACTTGTACCTTCCACTACAAAAACAAAAAATCTGTAACTTCCTGCAACCATTGAGGAATTCGGGGCTGTCACAGTACTAAAGATACTTTCTGGGAAGATCTTAAAAATGCCAAGTTCAAAAGAAAATCGATTACATTAGAAGACTTTTGGTGCATTCCTTTCTACTGTGCTTCCACCACTGCGAGATTTGATGTGAAATCTAGAGGAAACTCACACTGATACCAGTCTGTTGCAATGATATTTTACTCCCAAACGATACAGGATACAGTACTGAGCAAGCAAGCAGCGCTTTGTGCTGCATGGAGTAAACTCGTATCTTTGAATTTTGTGATTAATCGTGTTTTTAGAATAGCATGTAATAAAATAATGTGTTTACTACTTTTCACCAATTACACCTAAAAACATGCTTTGTTCAATACCACGCGGTTTGTGCCACATCCGTCCGCAATCTTCAGGGTGCAAATATCAAGAGCTTGCTACAAGTTATCGTGAACACTCACACTTGAAAAAGTTAAAACCATAGCTGATTCAATAAAAGCTATTATGAGCAAGCACTTCCAGCATTCTTTCTGAATGCATGCACCTTCAGCTATTGTAAACAATCGCTTGCAATGCAACCAGCTTCTTTTGTATCAGCTCCCTCAGTACTCGCTTAATTAAGAACGCTCCCTAAGTACTCACTTCCAATCACCTAGATTTATGATTCTAGTTTTTTCCGAATCAAGTATTTAGCACCATTTAAACTCAGACACCTCCCTTAAACCACAACAGAGGTGCGAAAACTACCTTCTAAATGCCAACTTCCTCTTTGAAAAACGCTCACAATCATTATTCACAAATAGACAAGCTAGCTGGCAGCTTGGAAAAGATATTGGCAATAAAAAGCTATTCTTTCCAAGTACGCACATTAGAAGTGTGTGCTTTGAACACCGACCAAAAAAAGGAGGAGAAGGAAGAGAAGAAAAAGAAAAAGTACAAGTGATGCCTATTAGCTGTGACCAATTAAGAAAGAGTAAGAAAAAACTTAATTGCAAGAATTCGCCAAGCACTATTTCAACCATGAATCTTTACAGTAGAACGCATACAATTGCCACTTGAACTGAGAAAATTACTTCTTTTGTCGAAGTTGGATTAGTGGTTATCACGTGGGAATTGAAAACCAGTACTTTCATTTATTTATTCATTGATACAGACACAAATCATAACAAAATGATTTGGAAGAGAAATGACCAAAAACTGTCTCATTCCCGAAGTAAACCAGAAATTTTTCTGTCCAAAATTAAGTTATGTTTTTATAACACTGCACCCAGAAATTTCCGGTCAAGAAATATGTAACAAAAGTTTAGAATTTAGTGGGATGATATGAGAAATGAAATAAAACAATGGACTTAGTAACCAATTAGAAACTAAAAATATTCAATTGAATTTGAAAATTTGAAGCTAAAATACAAATAATTTTTCAGTTCAACTATGAAAGTTACATTGGCTAATTCAGACTTATGAATGAAAAATTTCGAGATAAGAAAAGAATTTCAACAGTGTTGATCAGCCATTTTAAATTTAAACCTTCCTCGCTTTTCTAACATTGCGGCCAAATCAGTAAGCACTACGTACATTTCCTTTTGTTATTTTCCTAGAGTTTGACGGACTTTTGGAAGTAATTCTTCGAGAAAAGAAGCCAGAAAAAACAAAAAGGAGAAACTCAGAAGAAAAATAAGATGAGGGGTAAAAGGCGCCACCAAATCGCCAAAACAAGGTTTATTAGTACAGTATTAAAAAGGACCCTTTTACACAGCTCTTAATCCAATCTTTCTTATTATCCTTCTTGACAAAGCACCAGCGGAAAGACAAGACGACAAGAGAATAAGTTCTCCTTGTTTTCGTTTTCTTTGGCCTGATTTATCGAACATTACGCCTAATTAACTTCCCGACCTTTAAAGAAGAAAAAGGCAAGAGAGAAAGGGACACGAGGAAGAGAAAGAAGGAAGATGGGAAGGAATAGAGAGAGAGGGGAATAGTAAACGAAAACAGAGAGATTCAGTGTTGGGAGCTTGAGTTTATTATTGGAGGAGAATTAAATCAGTGAAAAAAATGAGAAAAGATTAACGAATTAAGAGGGATAAGAAAAGAAAAGAGATAAAGAAAGGACTCCCTAAAAGGAAAAGTCATCGGAAATCGATGGTTAGAGAAAGAGGCAAATTTCATTCCCACTGTAGCCAACATAGTCGCAATAAAAAATAAAATAAATTGTATCGACGAATCGAGCGAAAGATAACAAACAACAAACCTATCAAGAAATTTATCACCTTCATTTGGTCGTACATCTTGTGTTTACCTTAAACAGGCAAAGGTGAGAGCGATAAGCAAAAGTGGATAGGGGGGAAAGTGGAACCGAGTGGAAGTGAGATAAAATAGAAAAAAAATGAAAAAGGCTGAACAAAATGAGAGGGAGTAGATGAAGAACGTAGGACCAAGGAGATGAGAAAGATAGAGGAAGAAGAAGGAGGATGGAGAGAGAGAAGGAGAGCAAGAGAAACGAAAAGGAAGGTAGAGGAAGAAGACGTAAAAATGAGGTAGAGGGAAAACTAAGATTAAGGTGAGAATGAGGAAAAGAAAAAGATAATGAGAAAAATGAAATGAGATGAGGAAGACAATGGGAAAGGAGAAAAAGATGAAAATGGTGAGAAAGGGAAAAGCAATGTTCAGGGAGAATAAAGAAAGACAGAGAATGTTGAGGACTATGAACTAAAATATGAAAAAAGAGGAAAATAGGAAAGGATTGAATTAAGATGAAGAAGGTGGAGAAGAAGAGATAAAGTGAAAGAAGAGGAATAAGAAGAAAAAGAGAGGAAGAAGAAGAGAAATAAAAAAGAAAGATAATTTGAATAGAAAAAAATTAACGAACGAGACAAAGAATCAGAGAGGAGCACATTGGAGTGTTGAGAACGAATATTAATTAAAAGCAAAATAAGAAAATAAACCAAAGCTGCCCCGTTTCTTATTAATTGGCATCCGCATAAAATTAAGGCGGTCTTGGTTGCAATTAAGCATCACCTTTTTATCAAATGATGATGTAATTTTCAAACTCAACTACCTAGAAAATGGCGAATGAAAAATTTAGAATATTTTAAAAAATGGAGTAGGTCCAATTTACTATTGCGCTAATCATTGTTATTATTGAGGAATTGCCCAATTATGTATTATTAGGGTAATTAGGCAAAGAATAATGACTGACGATTTTGAGTTGAATTAATTATAAAGATACAGAAAAATGTATTACAAGCTGTGAACATGACAGCTATTCGTAATGGCCTGCTATTAATATTGACTCTTTTATACTCAAAATAAATCAGGACTTTGACATTCCTATCCAAATTACAGAGAATAGAATTTAAAATAATAAATAAATTCAAGAGCTCTGTGATTGGTCGAGAGCAGTTTAATGCTGAGATTGTAAGGTTTATAAAGCTGGTTGTATTAAAAGTTTGTCATTGGTAACCCTGTACTTCCTAGAAAACCGACCTTCAAATTTATTCATTGTAATCAAGGTATTCTCTTTGGTTCAAATCAACTTTGGAAATATAAAAAATTCAATCATTCCATCTAGGCCCAAATCTAGATTGTCAAGAGTCTAGATAGTCTACAACCATAGAGAAGCTATACTCTCTCTTACTAATCTGCTCTCTGTGCTACAACTCTGCATAAGTCTACTCCTCTATGAAAATCCGGCTATACTCCAAATGTCTGTTATCCATACTGCTATAATATAGAATCCACTGGCACTGTTCTATAAAAGCCTAAAATAATACATGTTTACTGTACTCAAAAAGTTATTCCATAGCTATTGAAGCATACAAAACGAGATATAATTGATTCTACATACTGCGACCTCAAAAATTTGAAAGGAACAACCTGCCAAAATTGACGTGCGGATAAGAATGTTCGGGAATAGGAAGAGGAGGAAGAAGAAGAATGGGAAGGAAGGGGAAGGTGGAGGGGAGAAAAGGAAATAGAATGAAAGAAGGAGAAGAAATAACTAAACTTGATTTTCTCCCGCTGTGCAAGCAAATTGCTTTCCAATCATTCATCAACATCATTACACTGTCTCCTGTCTGTCTCGCTTAAAACGAAAGTGGAGAACTAAGAGAGAAGGTAAGAGGTGAGAGATGGAGAATGAAAGATAAAGTTATGAGGAAACTGAAGAAGAAAGAGAGAAAGGAAATGGAATGAGAGAGGACTAATTCGAATGTGAAAGAATTTCCACTGCATAACATTATCAGACAATGAGGTTCAGAAGTTATTCAAATCTAGGTGACACCTCAGTGTAATTGAAAACTTTTGGTGTTTGTTTTTGAACTGTTTATAAAATATTGAAGTTTCAAACATTTTTTCAAGATACTGAATTTCCTATATTGACGCTGTAAATTCTGAAAAAATTAATAAGTAATTTTGAGTTTTTTAAAATAAATTTTGTGTAATTACTCACCTTTCCAGATTTTTTCTTGTTGCCGGGAAACTGTGATCTTTGCAAAGCACTTTCCGAAGCCAGCCGATTGAATTTCTGCATGCACTCTTTCACTGTTATTTTTGATTCGGCGTCAACTTGAGAGGAATCCTGCAAAAAAAAACATTTTAGTTAAATTGTCCAAATAAAACATTACAAAGACATTACAAAAATGCTCTCAAGCCAAGAATAATGTTTCAAGGAAGTAACACATTTCATATTTTTGGTTTAATCTGTATCAATATTGAAACAAAAATGCTATTATGTTTGAATTTAATTGTTTATATTTGATAAAACTTTCTACTTAAAATCAAAATTTTCGATGATTTGATCAACTTAATTGAAATCCAATTAATTAGCCGATTACATTAACCGAATATTTCGACAATATAGCCTCGTATCAATTACATACGAGTTATTACTCCAAATATCCATAACAATCAACTACAAACACGGACTAATTATCCCGATTCCGGTACCTATGTCTAGACAGAAAGTGAATCAATAATATTGATAAGACAGCGTCAATGGAACAATTGGCTGGTTACAAGAATAAATCAGGTGGCGACAATGCGACAAAAGCAATCTACATTTGGAATCTAAAAGGTTAGACCCGCCTCAGTGTCGCCATTCAATTGGGAACTAAATCATCACGGAACTAATATTGCACGAAATCATCTAATATTAGACCTACCAATACATTGCAATCAAGAAGATTTACAGGAACAATGAATCAGAAGTCATTTCAAGAGGAATACTAATACTGTAAATACTTCCATGAGAATATGTTGAAATCGGTGAGTACTGTATTTATATAAAATCACTAAAAAAACTTATTATTATTAGAATAAACTTTTGGGCTGGTAGACCTAAGCCCACATAGGGCTGTCGAGCCATTGACAAACAAACTTTGGGGTATGGCTTTGATTCGTGAGGAGACCCATAGCACAGAAAAAGAGACTACATTATCTTACCCATAGGTAGTTCCACATCGCCGTATAATTCCCTTTATGGGAAACATGATGAACCAAGTAGGTTGAAGTTCAATTTCACTTATTTCAATTTCAGAATAACTTACTATTTCAGAATATTTACTTAGTTTTTTTTTCTAAAAGTAAAAAACTTATAAACTTTACAAAAAAATACGTAACTTTATTAATATACGTCATAAAATGACTGCTGTGTCGTTGTTTGAAGTTGAAAAGTAAATGTGATTAAGAATAATAATTGGAACACAATCCGTTCAAAGAATACACTCTCTCAAGGAATTATTAAAAGTTTAAGATTGAAAAACGTACCAATGTCACAATCACCAACACTTGAAGCGCTAATACACTAACCGAAACTACAAGCTCACTCGAATAACTAGCGCAAAAGGCAAATTACTTGCTCACTTGAGACCCTTGAGACAACTAGGACAGTCCCGGCCTGACCCCTGACCCCTCGGCACCACTATCAAAAGCCCCTCAATTATCTTGTAAGTCACTTTATTTTTATTGTGGACCGGAGAGGCGAAGGTACAAGGTTGAGGTAGGCATAAACTAGAATAGTTTAATTTTTCCAATGTTAGAAAATATTAGGTACCGTTTCACCTAGAGTAGAATGTTTTATGTAGGCGGCTGAATAAACCGAGCGTAGTGAGGGGGGAAGGGAGCAAACAGTGGATTTTTTATATCGTTACAATAGAATCGTTAAATAACAGTCATTCCCCAGACTCCTTCGTAAAAAACTTCAACTATACCAAAAATCTGTAACTCAACATATTTGTGACGCAATTCACTATTTGAATGATAAACTAGGGATTGATAGAAGGAGAAGATACAATTTGTGTCCAACTTAAACTAAGTTAGGGAGTATAAAAGCAATGGAATATTTAATAAGAGTACATTACACTCACTGAAAATAATTTATGAAATCATCTCAATTACATATCTATCGTATCTGTAATATATCCCTCTGTAATATGTCTGTTTTTTTCTTTTTTCTTTGTCAATGGCTCAACAGCCCTATGTGGGCTTAGGCCTACCAGCTGGTTGCCAGTTTCACATCCACTTGACTGAATCAGCAGAGGTGAATGATCATTAACCAGAAAGATGTAACGTGTGGTTAGCACATTGACATCTCAACCATAAGCTAGTCTTCGCAACCCAGTGATGGGAACAAAGCACTGCTGGATAACATTGTGTTAAGCAGCTATATAGTGCAATGCAACAATTTAATATGCCTCCAAAATATAGGGAGTGACTGACTAGCCTTACTAACGATTAGCCAGGCTCCCAATGGAGGGTAGTAATATATCTGTATATATCTGTAATATATCCCTTTATCCCTTTTAAAACTTAAAGCTGGGTTTTCATTAGTAGAATTAGGGGTAGAGTAACTGGCATTCTTTAAAATAGCAGAGTAACATAACCACGGTGCTACCATGTACTCTATTCTATCATGTACGTTATCATTGGTGGAATTAACAAGATAATTAGTACTTACCTAGTAAACTCTACCACAAATTCTACTAATGAAAGACCGGCTAATCTACAACCATATAAGAAATGACGGATTTGAAGAGTCTTCTATGAAGAGAACTTCATACACAAAAATATAGCAAAACTATAATTTGTTAAAAACACGAAAATCCAACACACAAATAAAGGACATAACTATACTGACTGACTTCAATAAAAGCACAACGTTCATTCTTAGAACTAGAACGTGACTAACAGAACAAAAATAAAGTATGTTGAAACTGAAATGTGATAAAAATGACTCCCACAACAGTGTAATGGTACCAACGTGATAAGAACGAGCTATTATTATGAAAAATGGATGAGTAGTAAGGGAATAAGAATGATTGAAATAATTGTTATGTCAGATTAGAACTGGAGCAAAACCAACAACGACTATTGAGCTTATCGGTGTTGCAATATTAACAGAAATGTTAAAGAGGCATAATTTCTTTACAACAAATTTGTATCACTATACATGTAGCACAGCTTATGTTTCAATCCCTACGTCCACATTTGGTGGATTTTTGTGGTTTGTACAGCATGCGGCCAATGCTTAAGCAAATGCAGCATGCTTGAGTCGCACACAAAATCGACCAAATGTGTTTCGACCATTAGTTGTTTCTGTGCACTAAATATAAAAAAGCTGATTACTTTTGAAACTATGTATCACTTGTGCTCAGGATATGAGGTGGAGGATGACACGGGGAAATGCCAGACGCAAAGGGAATCGAACCCGTGATCGTTGCAGCAATAGCAGATTGAAGGTGTGTCGTGTGACGCTACAGCCCACTAGGCTACGCTGGTTCACGCGGTTGAAATGTAAATGGAGATAGCTATGTAATTTAATCAACCAACATCCATACCAAATCGACTTTTTATATCGCTGTATTGCAGTTTCTTTTTAAAGGTCTTTCGAGCAATGTACAATTACGAGAGGTGGCATCCACTCAAAGGCGTCCCAAGATGAAATAAATAAAATTTGTAATATTTTAATGATAAAATATGTTTTTAAGTTAGCCTATATTAATTTATAATCTTGAAGTATTAATAAAATTATACTGGTTTACAGCATTACATAAATAAAGGCTACCCAAGCAGTCAACTTTTCCCCAATGGTATACCGACTACAATGACGAAACTTTGCGCCTAAATATCGAATAACAACTTTCACTATAACTAAAGTCAGTCACGGCTTGATGGCTTCGAAAAAAACAGGGCTAGCATACCTGCTGAATTTAAAAACGTATTTAAAATGTTTGTGCGAGTGGATACCCTTAATAGATACACATTTATTTATTGAACCACTGGTACATTCCCAAATATTTTAATGAAAAATTAAAATTTTCCATAACTCAACCAAGGTTTTCTTATTATTGTGATGTATTAATTTATGAATAATAATTGTTATTTTTCAACTCACATCACTCTCAGCTTCGGCTCCAATAGTTTTCGGCCTTTTATTCAGCTCGCCAACAATGTTCTCCTTATTGTTTATATTGTTATTATTGAACGTATCCATTTTTATTTTTTCCGAACTTTTTCGGCGTGGCGGAACAGGTGGCGGATCAACGAAAGAGGAGGAGGAGGAAAGTTGATAGGTGGAAGAGGAGAAAGAAGCAGTGGAAGAAGTAGAAGGTGATAAAGAGGCGACACTAGCGGACCGCGAAACTAGGGGGGCAGAAGGGGATCGCGGAATTGAGGAAGAAATTGGTGGAGGGGAGTGCGGAAACGAAGAGTTGGGTGGAGGGGATTGCGGGAATGACAATGATGTTGGATGAGAAGTCGGAATTTGAGAATTAGGAAACCCCCGTTGAACTTGACTACTTGTAGGGGTAGTAACAGGAGGAGGAGGCGGTCGATAGGGCGGGGGTTGACGGTTTGTGGGGGTGAAAAAATTTTCGAAACTGTCCTGGGAGGCTGAGAAATTTCCCGAGGTGAAATTTCCGGGACTGAAATTGCTGGGAGGGGGTAGAGGAGATGTGGGTATACCTAAGTAAGGGGGATCGGGGGCGTATGGGGGTGGACTGCTGACTACACTGCTACGTGACGAGCTGCCCCCCGGGGTGAACGTTTCTGGATGACGGAAGCGTTTCTTCAGGATAAGGTATTTTTCGCCCTGAAACAGATGAAATAAAATTGGTTAGTACCAAAAATTTGAGATTAAGAATGGCAGTTCAAACTCAACTCATAAAAAATTACTCTACCTTATAAAATAAAAAATATAGTCTATAATTTATTTCTTTACTCTTTCAATGAAGCTTGAAATTATTACAAAATATTCATAACAAAGTTATGAATACGTCTACGACCAACGTAAATATTAGTTCTACCATTGATACAAAACAGCTGACATCTATTGTATTGAAAATTTTTTTGGCTCATTCCTTTCTACTGCGCTTCTACCACTGCAAGATTTGATGTGAAGTCAAGAGAAAACTCACACTGGTACAAGTCTGTAACAATGATACTGTATTCCCAAACGACACAGTACTGAGCAAGCAAGCGGCGCTTTGCGCTGCACGGGGTAAACTGGTTTTGAAATAAAATTTCAAATCTGTTGCATTCTGGGATTATTATGCAATGAGTTCTACATTATGACACGGTTTCTAGACCATTCAGAATCCAGAATTGAAATCAGCTTTACGTTTCAAAAACTGGAACAAACTAAAGTTCTAACCTAACCAACAACATTTGGACATGCTATTTCGAATCAAGGTTTGTTTGGTTAATAATGTTAATATTTTTTGTTTTGTTTTTTAGGAAGAGATAAAAAGGTGTATGCAACGGTTGTATTTGGCATTTGAGAGATATTAAAAACACTCGCTAAAGCTTCTGCTTCATTTATATCTCACTCGTGCTTTAAAGATTCTCATAATACAACTGTTGCATAAACTAATATTATTCCAAAATCTATCTCAGAGGCTGCTTAGAAATATTTTTATCGTTATAAATATGATCCAATTGTTTGCCTAATAGGGTGGTTAATTGCAATTTTTCACATAATTGACACAGTCTGAAATTCTAAAAACCAATGGAATAACAATGTTTAGACGCTTTTTGTACTTGAGTTATGATTTCTTTGAATAGGACCAAGAGGGAAGCCCAAATATTACATTATGAATTATTATACGATACAATTTTTTATCTAATTGTATTTACAGTATTACATTCCATCTTAATTAAAAATTATTTAAATTTATAACTTGAAGTAATACTAGAAAGTGACTATAGAATGTGTTTACTAACCTCTTCTCCCCTGACAATGGTGGCCAGTGTATTAACGTTCTCTTTGAATTCATTTCTGGCCTCAGCTGAAACAAGATAAAAACATAATTAGTAACTCAAGAACAAGTTGAAATAGTTCAAGTAGAATAAACACTCGAATTTCTCTTGATAAGAGAAATTGTATGTGTGTCGGGCTTTTAATGAGTGACAATTACCACTTACAACAAAAATTAACGTTTGAAACTGATTGATAGAAATAAGGGAAAATATTCCTGACAAATAAAAGCTTCAATCTCAATTTGAATAATCAATTCAACTCATTGATTGTAATCGAATGATAAGAAAAACTCGTGAAAATTAACAGAGAAATTTAATATTAATCTAAAAAGTATCATTACATCTGAGAAAAAAATTATTTATGAGAAATAAAATCAAGTTCTACTTAATGCTATCACAATATAATATTTACAATTACTAAAACGTGATATTTAATAGTATTAGTGATATTTACAACATAATAGCCTATCACTGGGGGGAAAATAATCGGCCTACGATAATCTATATAGACAATCGACAATTTAGCCTACTAATAGACAATTTTTCTGATATATCTAATAGACAATTCAATATATCTGGTAGACAATTTTATTCTTCTACTTGGCTGCTTGAAAAGTTGTTCGTTCTTTTTTTACTGGAGGTGTAGCCCACAAGAGGCCTAAGCTTGTACATGGTTAACGGAAAGGACGATGATAAGAGATAAATGAACCAACGGTTTAAGGTGAGTTCCGAAACACAGAAGGATGGTTTTAAAATCCATAAACTAGGCTATATTAAGTTGAGCTGGCCCCTTCCAAAGGGAAAGGCAGTTTGAGCAATTACATACCGGCGTGACCATGAAGTCATACACTTCAACAATGAATATCATCATACAATGAAACATGAAATCAAATTCCCTGATTCTAGAAAAAAATTTATAAACCATGACAACTACTTAATACGGCTATTGCAAGTACAACAGCGAATAACTATTACATTTCATATCACTGAAAAAAAGCCGAGACACAGTTGAAAAGACATCTAGGTTGGGTTACCACACATCATCAGAACTAACCAGATTAATACTAAAATACACAATATTTCATGCTCAAGTAACTTGATGCAGTATAGAAGGTCTAAAATATGTTGACAGAATCTGATAACAATAATTTTCTAGACCACTACTGAAGAATTCCTAAGAAACATGAAATTAGAACAGCCATTTATTAGGTTATGCCTACAAATTTATATTTTTGGGTTACAGAATGCATTCTTGATGATGAATGCAATCAAATAAAACATTATATTCCGCTAATCGAGCCTTTTATAAGTATTATTGTACAAAACATACGCTAAGGAAGTTGCTTCACAAAGAAAATAATATATTACTAACATAACCTACATGTTGAAGATCATGAAGTTAAATGCTCTGGTCTCAAAACTAACTCAACCTAATATTTACGACTGATGAAAAAATGAATAGATTTATATTCAATCAAGATAATTGTAGAAAACTACTATGAAGTATTTAAAAACTAGAGAAAAGTACAAAATTAAGAATGTTAGGTTATGTTCGATAACCTACCTCTTGTTTCTGGATTTGTAAGCGCAGGTTTGAAATGTTTGACGAGATCATGGTTTGTTACTGTTCCACCACGTTGTAGAATAAATTCACGAATACTTTCTAAACTTAAATCTTGTCGCGAACCCATAATTTCGAAACACTTGTCAAAAATTTTGAGATCCGAAGGAACGGCCCAGTGAATCACGCGTTTTGTTTTGCTTCACTGAATAGTCGACTGTCGAGTCGATCTACGAAAAATATCGATAGCAGTAGACGCGCTAAGTTTGAATTTCTATAGGCAGTAGGCAGTTTAGATACACAACATTCTACAGTTTTTCACCTAAAAAAAATTTCATGTAGAATTATTGTACTTTTAACTTTAAGTAGATATTAAAAAACTGAAGTCGGACTAAGATATTAAGAATTAAAGTTTAATAACTCTATTCAATTAAGTCGAAAATCTTTCAAATCAATAAGATTATTGATTAAAATATTGTTAAGAATGTCTTGTCCCAATAATTATTTATTTCACCAATATTGCTTTGTATTCATTTTTTGAGCTCTGTACATTCGATTGAATACAGTACAATATCACAATACGGTAATAAAATTAAAGTATATTTGATAATGCCTTATATCGCTGTGACCTGTGATGTCTGTATTCAATATCAGCTTTCATCAAGCACGATACATAGCCGTATGAAGTTTTGCAAATTGAAAAATTGATTGTACCAATATCTTATTGATACTTGAATATACAGTATTTTGATACCTCCTCTTGAATTGTAAATTTCAACTTGTACCACTACCACGGTAGAGATAGCGGTAGGTAGGTATTTATGAAAAAGATTAGTATATTAAGTAAATTTAACAAGAGCGAATTTTATAAACATCTATGTGCAGTAGTGATAAAAGAGTGATTTGCGAAAGTCAATCATTAAGCTTCAATGTATATCAAGGATTAAAAGATATCCCCGTATTTCAAATTTCAAACGTTAACCGCAAACTAGGAAACAGCATTACAAGTAGCCTTGATGGAAATAAACTTTCGCGAGCTTGTTCCAAAAAAACTACGGACTACTTCATAGTGACTAATACTGTAGTTGGTAAAGAGATTTTTCTATCAATTTTCCACCCACTACTTCAAATTCCTTTTTCAAATAAGAAAATACCAACGTAATCTACTTGTCTGACAAGAAACTTCAATTATTTGGAACCATTTGAAATTTCAATGTATTTCTAGTAAAAAAAAACCAACAGACACATTACATGCTCGAATAGAAACTCAGATAACCTATTTGAAAGCATTTAAAGTGATATTTAGGATTTTTTGAAGCAGGGAAACTTCATTTTAGGTAGCTGAACGCCCACAGATCTTCAAATAACATTTGGAACAATTGTAACTTGTAACAGTAGGAGTATAAAATAACCAACAATAAATTTCCCCATGGAAATCAAGCGAGAAAACACGTAAAACACATCAAAATTAACATGACTACCAATTGTTGAGTTGGAAGATAACATTTAAAACCTCCATTGTAAGAGTTGAACTGAACAATTGTATTTACTTGTACCAAATGAATAAAATAAATAAACGTTGCGATAACAAAATCAAAACATTCAAATCAACTTAAAACGTCATGTTCTTGCCGCAAAATTCGATGACTCACCAGCTCTTACATGATTTCCATCTTTTTGCTAAATTAACTCCATCTAATAATGGATATATTGTGTAGAATTGGTGTTGTATGAGTCACACAGGCTATGGTAGATAGCGAATTTGTGGCAAATACACGTTTTCAAAGCTGTGAAAACCCAGAATAACTGGTAATGTCGAGGTTTGTGATGTTATGTAACCGGTGATGTAGTTTGGTGTTTATGGAAATACGAAATTGAAAGGGTTGATGTTAAGGATGTTTTTTTGGAGAGTGAAATGATAATTTTGAAAGGGTTGGTCCATTTTTGTAAAAAATGATTAATTATTATTAACAGACGATCTTCGACTTTAACTCAAATTGACCTCTTTCAAAGTGGTCAAGTGTTAAAATTAATAAAATTGAAAGACCAGAATTTGACCTTTATTTCAGTTGTTTCTTTGTTTGCTTCTATATTGTCTTTGGTACATAACATTTTTGGAACACTTTATCATTTTTCACTTTTTCTAGGTAATTGTTACTTGTTCTCAAGACTTTGTCAACTCGCTCATAACTCTTTTTCATCTCGTTATGAACCCATCTCCTCGTTCTCAATGTATCAAAAACCTTTTACCTTTTGTCAACTAGTACTGAGATATTTTTCAACTCGTTCCCAACTTCCTCAAATTTTTATCATTTCTTTTCTCAACTACTTGATGCCTCGCTCTCAACTCCTCGTCACCTTGTTGTCAACTATTTTTCATTATCTCGTTCTTAACTCTCTGTCAACTGGTCAACCCATTTCGTTCTTAACTCTCTGTCAACTGGTCAACTTATTCATAAGTTGTTTCACTCAAATATTTGTCATCTCTTCCTCAACTATTTGTCACATCGCTCTCAATCCTTTACCATCTAGTTCTCAACTCCTCCTCATCTCATTATCAGTCCTTCCTCAACATTTTCTCATTCTCTCGTATTCACAAATAATATCTAACAAAACGTCTTCAACTAATCTCTTGAACAGAACATATATCGACACATGGTTACATTTCAATTTGGGACCCAATGTCTTCAACGTAGTCTCCCAAAGTTTATTGGTATTCAGACGTGAATAGACTGCAACGTATTACCCTCACGCAACTATAACATTAACTCACAAGTCCCATTCCTATTTCATATCACGGGGAAGGTAAAGCTACAGAACCAAACTAGACACACATCTACATAATATTTAGAACTATTCACATATATTGTCAATATCCTCTCGTATAAATTCGACGCATATGTCGCCATGGGTGAACGCATTTGTTTATAATTTTTGTTCGTGCATATATTGTTGACTGTGAGTTGTTCGGCTGTATTTTGTTGAATAATATGATGGAAGTACTGTATATGGACGCTTGGTGTGCTGTACCGTGCTGTCTTTCACAGCATGAATCTGTTCCAGCGAGAGTTTTCTACAGTCGCTGACGTTGAAAGGCAAAAGGCAAGCAGAAGAAGAGGAAGGAGAGGAATGATCAGAAAAAGAGAAAGAAGTATTAGAAGTAAAAGAATAAGAGGAAGAAGAAGAGAAAAAAGAAGAAGAAGAAGAAGAAGAAGAAGAAGAAGAAGAAGAAGAAAAAAGAATGATATGAAGAAGAAGAAAAAGAGAAAGAAGAAGAAGAAAAATAAGAAGAAGTTGTAGAAGAAGAAGAAGAAGAAGAAAGAGAAAAGAAGAAGAAGAAGAAGAAGAAGAAGAAGAAAATAAATAAGAAAAAAATAGAGTAATAATAATGGAGATGAAAGGAAGCAAAGATACATGGAAATTACCACAACTTGGGGGAAAAAAACACAAACCTAGTTTCGAGCGCTTGCTCTGTGAACCCACTTTTGTGATCGATTAGCAGTTATTCTCGAGCTTATTTAGACACTGTACCCTTTTTTACCCTTGTTAAGGTGCAATGCAACCAGCTTCCTTTGTGAATGCAACCTTAGTTTGTAGCCTTTTCCATTACCACAAATCCTTGGGACAGGTTGCAATACTTATCAGCTGTTCCCAATCTAGAGCATGTAATATAGTAGGTGCATTGCACCTTGCTGTGATACAAATTAGTTGAAATGGAAACGGGCCTTTAAAACCCTCTTAGTGACTCATGATTGCTCTTAGCAGAATGCTTCATTGCTTTCCAAGATATATAATGGGCTCGAACCCCACTAATAACATATGAGGAAACACAATTATTCTATTAACAATATACTGCTTCCCAGGATTTAGAGTCTACATCTGCTGAGACTGGATCCTTAAAGATATACTTAAGGCATCCTCATGGATTCGACATTTACCTACATTAATTTACTCATGGTTGAGATCTTATTACCTTGAGCCTATGCATTATCATTGTCAATTATTGTCATCAGGATAATTAGAATTGTTATGCCTTCAAACAAGCTTTTGTTTCTCACTCCCAAATATCCTAGTTTAATTATTATTTTACTTGCATTTTTTTCTTAATTAGTTATTAGATCTCATTCATTCCACGTTATATCCTAATAATTTTGAAAAAATTTAAGATTCATATGAATATATTCTTTAAACGCAAATTTTAAAGTTGTCATTCCCCCACCACGCTCATCAGTTCTATTTATCCATGACTTATCTCAGTGAAATATAGCTTACTTTCTCAGTTATACGAGTATACTATCTCAATTCAAGCGTGATTAATCCAAGCGAAATTTTACTTGTGGAGGGGGCGGGTGAAATTCCCTACCTTTCCTCCCCTTTCTATACAAATACAAAATACTCCTATTTCCTTGGAGTAGAACACAATCGAGTAGAACAAAAAATAAAAAAATTCCATAGCTCTGTGAATCTCTGTTTTTTTGTGATGCTGTGTAATTTTCCGTAGATCCGTAATATTTTCAGTGGTTATTTTCTCCATAGCTCTGTGTAATTTTCCGTCAGTATTTTTCTGTTGTTCTGAATTTTCTTTTCTTTTTTCAGATCTTCTAGATTTTTCACAAACTCAGATAGATTTTCTCTATCCTGAACCATAGTAAGTTCATTTTGAAACGAATCACATCTTACATAACATTTTTTAAAGTCCTAAGTGATGAATTTTTATTACAGTTCAATTATTCTACTACAATAATTCAATTTAATTTAAAAACGAATCACATCTTAAATCACATTTTTTAAAGTCCTAATTAATAAAATTTTATTACAATTCAATTATTCTACTTCAATGAAATTCAGTCATACCATTCTTATAACCTGTGTCAAAACACTCAATTTATCAACTATATTTAATCAACGAGTTGATTAACTTCTGCCGTGTCCTCTATCAGTTACACAGTGTAAGTTACAATCGTTGAAAATTCAACTCTGTATAGATTCTAACGCACAGTCCTCATTCGCAACAGGAAAGGCAGGAATATTGTTTGCATATATGAGATCTAAGGATAAAAAAATTGTCAAATTGCACGCAATTCCAGTTGGCAATAAGTTTTTCCTGGGGTTTCCCGGCCATTTTCCGCACAGATTTTCTGCAATTGAAATTTTCAATGTAAAATGTTAATTAAGTCTTATCACACGGTTACATGTTGGGGTGTCTTGACTCATTTCTTATCTCTGGGGCTGCGGCCTGGATTCATTCAATTTCGAACAATAAGTTTCTTATTTGAGCGATTGCTACTGCATTCACTATTTTTTGTGAGACTAGGAGGGTTTGTTCATTTTTTAATCAGTTCTGTCCTTCAAATCCACATAATGCAAAAACCACGGCCTTTGAATATTTAACGGCACTAATTGAGTGTCGGGCATTAGAGGGAGTCACAGTCCAATAAAATAGGTTGATTCAATTATAAAAAATAAGACTCTGATCGGTTCTGAAACCGGTTTGAAAATAATAGTAATAAGTGATTAATAGTATAAGTCACATAGTTATTGTTGCACAAAATAGTACATTCATCAAACTCTCACGAAATCAAACTAGTCTTTAATATTAAATCAATCTTCACACAAAAATTTCTGAATAATTCAGATTGAGACTGAAACAAATTAACAGCAATGTTTATTACTTTTCTGTGCTTGGTCAAAAGCAGTAATTGTGTGTGCAGCTTGCAATTTTGGTACTCCCTTGTGTAGAAAACCTTAAAAATTTCTTCCTTTTTTTGAATCTGTGATATTGAGTTGAACGATATACAAGTAATGTTGGTTATTGCTCAATCACAAAATGTTTCAAAATTCTATCAAATAAACACAATTTTAAAAGAAGTAAAGTGTTAAAATGTGCCACAATTGTGACTATATTCGAAATCTAAGAGAAAATAATCAAAGTAATCCCCATTAAATTCACAATCACATCGATTTTTTGTAACTTTTAATTTGGAAAACCCGTTAATTTTATTTGAAAGAAAAACTTTAAATCCAACTAGTAGAAAAAAAAATGGATCTACAATGCAATAATTTCACAATTTTGATCAGTATAAATTCCAAACTCTTTTTCACAATTTTTCCAGTCTTTTCTGTTGTCCTTTGTGTAGGTAGAATGGCTCCAACGCAAGAACCAATCACCAGTATTCGAATCCAAGACCTTTGTCTTGACCAATTGTCTCTTCCAACTCTTCTTGTATATTCCAGAAGAAAACAATATGGCGCCGGTCTTTGAGTGTGTGTGTTCATGTGTTTATCGGAGGCTGACAGTCGTTTATTCAACTGCAGACAAATCTTCTAGCAGGCAATGCTACAAAAAGAACTACAAACAAAACGAAGAAATAATAAAAAGTACAAGTCTTATTTTGTCGGAGGTAGAATCGAAATAGTTGCTTAAGTACCCACATTGACTGTTCGGTTGACATGTTTACGTGCGTGTTATTACAGGGGTCCGGCCTGGCTCTAAAAGAGTTATAAAAATTTCAAATTTGTGATCGTTATGGCGATGTTTTTGTGGTGGTTGGGTTGGTAGTGTTGTGTTGAAGGTTGGCGCAAAATGTACAGGAAGTGAATGTCAAGGAAGAGAGAAAGACATGTTGGAAAACAAAGAAAGGTGTAGTCTAGCGAGTAAGAAGTGTAAAAACAACATGGAAATGAGGTGTAATTCGACGAAATGAGAAGTTGATTCGTTCGCTAGTTTCGAGTTACTTTGATATGGCTTTTTGATTTGTTTTTCACAACTGTTTAGTGGTAATAGCTCCACACAAAGCGACAGTTGACTTGTAAAAGTTGGCCAGACCAGTACCCGTTCATATGTTGCTAGTTGCCTAGTTCAAATGATGCAAGTTGAACTGTTAGTTGATGAACTTTTCTTGTCTTTGTAGGCTTTCATAACCTTGGCAGTTAAGGCTCAAAGTCTCACTCCACTTTTCGGCAATTTTAAATGATTCTAAAAATGCGTACGGTATAAGCTAGAACAATTTATTACAAATTTAAATTCACACAAGAACGCTATTATAAAAGCACACAACTATTTAGGCAAAACAAACAACGTGATAAAAAAACCCGGTATCGTTCACACGATGTTATTACGTGGATGCTAGAAGATATTTGATGGTGGCAAAGGGAACAATTCTCTCATAAAATTTTCTCCACATCATCGACATGAAATCTATTCCATCTCATCGGCAAGTGAACTTATCTGTCATTTTTGCACTAGACTGGAACGGAAAATGAGGACATTAATCATTAATCTTTACATGATAAAAGTAGCTTATGTAAATCAACTGTCCTGTCCACTTGCAAAGTGTAAAAGCGGCATAAGGGTCTGTTTTAATTCTACAAACTCCTGGGACAAGCTGAAAAATTAAAGATATTCCTTGTGAAAAGTTATACTATTACGTTACTTTAAATTCAGGAAAAATACATATGCTGTTTTCTGTTTCAGGAACTCTATCTTTGCTATCTTTTTATTATCTATCTTGCTATCTTTCAAGTTGAAATTCAGTCAGACAACCAATGACCATTTAAGAACGTAACTCTAAACAAAAATTAGTTTTTTTCTTGAACAATAGCAGTGTTTCCTCTTAAAGTGCATTGAATCTCAACATAACTTGCATTCTTTTCCTACAAACACCTCCACGGCTTCTTATAGACATTGCTCCAAACAAAAATATTCACCCTTTTCTCAAGCGAGAGTACCTCCGCACCTTCACATACCAACTTTTTTCTCAACATTCGATTTCACGATTTCTGAATCGAAGACTGCGCAGTGTTATGTGGGTCTCGAAGGCGATGTTACTCTTATCTGCTAGAGATAAGACAAGCATATCTTGAGAATCTGACCGACTCGTAAACAACCATTCGACTTGAACAGACCTGGGTGAGTTCTTTACTCAGGGGGTCGGGTAGACTAAAGAAGGGGTGAGACAGTCAGGGGAGGGGGAGCAAACGACTTGATTTGACTGCATTTGCGGCGTGCTTCAAATTTGTTACGATTTATATGCTCGACTATTCTTTTAGTAACGAAGACTGTCGCTCTTATCGGGTTTATTGCCGCAGTGTTTCTATGTAAGCGTTCGGTTTGAAGTCGAGAACAAGATACGTTCTAGATAATTTCTTGAACGATTTTCTTGACATTGTCAGTTTCTTCCTTCCTATACCACTTCTAATCTCTTTTCTTCTGTTAGTTTTGTCCCTTCTTTTTTTAACCAACATCATTATCCAACCACGTTATATTTTTCTCACATACGGGAACCAAAAAAGCCTAGACTAGTGGGGATTTCTATATTTTTGCAAATGAATCCTGGTTTTTCTACTATTCAATCTGTATTTTGAAATCTAGTTTGGATTTACATGTGTCAGGTAATTCGGATGTGTTTCATTATCCCCCTTCAATTACTCCTTTAATTATCCCCAATTGTTAATTGGAGGATAATTGTAATGATGATTTACAATCAGCATCCATTCCAACATTCTCGAACAAAGAGTAAAATAAAACTGAAATTACAAAGTACATTTCTAATCTTCTTATTATTCAAAGTATTAGGGATGTTTTGCAGCTCTCATAACCTATTAGTCACACATTTTAATTTTTGTTATTTTACTCTCAAAAGTGAATTTTCTTTAAATAATTTAGCTTGAAATCGAGGCTATTGGGAATCACCCGTCACTACACAACTTCTAACACTAGGGAAGTAGATGAAGACAGAGAACGTACTATAGTAAAGTTGATGCTTCAGATAAACTGTAGACCCACATACTAGCTATAATTGGTATTTAATGATAATGGACAAGTCTACCGAATGCTCTTCTTCTTTACTCTAGAGAAATTAAATTATTAGACTACCGAAAAAATTACACTCCAGTATCAACGTTGTTTTCGTTCATGTTCAAGTCGATGTAATTATCTAAGAATTATGTTAATTTGTGAAATTATCTTGTTCAGTGGTATTTACCCTTCGTTGCTGTACTATCTTATAAGAACACGTGTGTGAGGCACACATGATAAACGTTGGATGAATACAAATAGGCGATAAAATTCGAACTGAAAAGGAGTGCCATCGACAATTTGGTATGAAAATGTCCGCTTCAATGTAATTATCAATTTTTGAGTTGATTGTTATAACGGTGTGCATGTAAATTAGAAGAATTGACATAATTGGTCAGGATGTTTTAATCCAGCGTCAACTTTAATATTATAATTATTAGGCTCTGATCGTTCTATTTTTGGTAAATTGTTTACGAAGATTTAGAAGCTGAAAGCAGCTGGTTGGGCTAATGTTGGTTAAAATTTGACCTCCAATATACGAGTGATCAGAAATACGTTAGGAAGGTTGAAATTGAAATTTGATCAAGGAAATTTACGAGGTTTCAATTACTAAATATACGAAAAACTTCTCTCGATAAAATTATGAGTAAAAATATTAAAATTCTATTTCTATTCTAAAATTTCTATTTTATTCAAAGAGTCCTGCGTCTTTTTTGTATTCAGAAATCAGATGTAAAACAAAAGAGGTTTATTAATGTGCAATGAATTATTATATACAAGTTGTACTTAAACAGAATTGAATATTCATGAAATATGGGATACTAACCTCTAGACTACAATAATTTGTTGATTAATTTCCTGTGTCATATTTCAAAAGTCTCTGAAACTGCACTAATTTAACGAGACAGATAAGTGAATAATTTCTAATAGAATAAAATAATCAATTAGGAGAAGTTCAGCTTAATGAATTGCACATGGATCACACTTTATTTGGTTAACAACAGATAACCAAACAAAAGATACATATCTTAACAGGAAACTCGTTTAAATGAAATGATAATTAACTAAGGTCGTGCCCAATTTATAGAAATGCTAATAAAATTAAAAATGTCGTTTAGCTTGTATCATTTTACTGAAACTTTCATTTTCTTCTCTCTTACTTTCATCTTCTCTTCCTTCTTTTTCTTCTCTACCTTCCTTTTCTCCTCTTCTTCCTTCTTCTGCACCTCCTCCACCTCTTCTTTCTCCTTTTCTTCTTCTTCTCTTTCTTGCAAACAAGGATCAGGCTATTTATTCACTTCAACTGCTAGGAGATTTTCAAAATAAAATAATACAAAATTGAAAATGTTTTCTCGGAACTGAAGAGAAAGACTCTTTTTTCTGTCTAAAAACCGGTTGTTCCCATAAATAATCCACTTTGTTCTAGGCACGTGGAAAAATTACTTACCTGAACTCTGAATAATGAATTTTAAATTGAGGACAATTTAAATTGAGAGAGACCGATAGACTTTGTTATGTAGCGTACTCACTAATTTAACGAGCCAGTTTAAGTGAATAATTTCATGTAGGCTTTGATAGAAGGCCACAAAAAAGAATAAGACGATTATAAAGAAGAAGAATGAGAAGAAGGAGAAGAAAACAGCACCTGCTGTGGGCAAGTCAGATGTGGCCAAAAGAGATTGTAGAGTAAAGAGATATTAATGAAAATAAAGATAAAATAAGGACTAAAGAAAATGATGGTAGATGTTCAAAGGTGCTCAGATCAGATGTTGGTTCTGGAAGGTACGCTTTTGGAAAGTTACTTATACATTAATTAGTTTTATTATTTTACATTGTTTATCATTTATCGAAATAATTGAGAGTGAGATAAGCTGATCACTCCACAATCTACATGAAACATTATTAAATAATTACATGATTCGCATTCGAATTACTTTTCAATTACCATTAAATTTTGGAAATTGTTGAAAAGCTTTCTTATTGTAAGCTCCTTCTACAAATGTTTGAAGTTTTCAGAAACAAAATTAAACTCTTAAAAGCGTTGTTCTTGACCAATACCAACCAACCAAATTGTTACTACCTACTATTATATTATATTGCTACTACCAATAATACTATTGGATATTGCCAAAGACAATTCTACTACTATAGATTGAATTGTCTTTGATTTTAACAACCAACTGGAATTGTAAACCTATATTTGCATCCCTCTTTAGATTCATTGACTCAATGAATATTTATCCTATAGGAAATATACCCGGCGATGACCAAATAAGCATACCACGCTTCGCCACGGTCATTGAGCTCATCTGTTTTCAAAATATAAAATCGACAATGAACCACAGAAATGACTGCATCATAAACAATAATAATGATGGAAGCAGCTTTGAGTTGATCCAAGCTGGCAAAACACAGTCATCCAAATACACATCCCTCAAATGTCAGTATTCAACTCCCCGCGTATTATGTGTTATTTTGATGGAATGGGTGCAATCCAATACTCCGTCGCCTACTAAATTTGTTCCTCTATTTATTATCTTTGTCTCTTTATCACATACTCATGGGGTTTTCTTGCGTTCTGTTACATTTTTGTCTATAACGCTTTTCTCTGGTATTTCCCCCTTTTTCTATTGTGTTTTCAAGCATTTTATCGCATTTTCTCACTTTCTCTTAGTTTCTCTCGTGCTCTCTCGCTTTTTCTGAAAGTAATCATCATTGTCTTATAAATTTTTCGTCTTTACTCTCGTTTTCTATTGTTTTTTTAGCATTCTATCACCTCTTTCTTGATTTCTAGTATGCTTTCTCTGGCTTTCTCTTACCACTGTATTTGATTTCTCTCCCCATCTATCACTATGGGTCTTCATCATTTATCTACTTCCCCTCGATCTCATTCTCTCTTCTCTTCTCTCACTCTCTTCTCACTCTCCCCGTTTTTCATTCTCCATATCTTCTACATCCATCCATCCCTCGATTTTCTTCTTAACCCTATCCCATGTTCCTGCTACTTCTAATTATTTATTGCAATTTCCCTCTACCAATAATTCCTTTTTTCGTCTGAAAAAATTCTTTTTACGTATAATATTCTTTATATCATGTTTCCATGCTAACTTTCGCTTTCTTTTGTTCTCATTCATCTTTCCATTTATCCATTCTCGCTACACATCTTCTATCTTCTAGAACGGCAAAACTCATTCGTTCTTCCTATCCTCAATCCTCTATAATCTCTCATGAACCTCTCAAACCACTTATAATCTATTTTTCTCTCCCATTTTATCACAATTGTCTCTTTCCTCTCATATTCGTTCACACTATCTCACATTCTCTCACCCACTTCGTCACCAACAGTTCAAAGAGTACGCTAACGATAATCGCACTTCATTCATTTGTGACCATCTCTCACACTGACCAACTACGCCACACATTCAAATCAGTCACAAATCAATTATTATGAAAAGCAAGGCAATAGACGAGCACGTTCTCAGAGACCAGTTCCACACTGGTCGTTCACAATTCACAAATCGATCGCTCGATATGAAAAGTGCGGTATTGAACGAGCAGATTCACACGCCGGTTCCATAGTCACACACTATATCGTTCACAATTCACAAATCAATCGCTCATTATGAAAAGCACGGCACTGAACGAGCACATTCACACAGACCGGTTTCACAGTCACTCGAACGTTACGTCACACACTGGAATCGCTCACAAATCAATTACTCATTATGAAAAGCATGACATTAAACGAACGCTTTCACAGGGCTCGGTTGGAACGTGTCCATATGAGGCTTTGGTTTTGTTTTACGGCGATCGCCACTTCTTTGTTGTGGTTGCCTGAATGAGGGCGGAGCGTTTTTGGCTTTCGTGTAATAATGGCACTCTACATCGTAATGATAGAGCGATCTATGCTCTATGAATGGGTGACTGAAAAGCGGCGGTCTCATAATCGTCGTGTTCGGTGCTCACTCATGTGTTGTTATTCACTGAGAGTAGTTTGGCACTCTTTGGCGCCCGTTTAACTGCGAATTGATGATGTATTACTTGCTGTTTTGATGTCAGTAATTGATCTCGAACCCCTAAAAGCAGCTTCCCAACAGCAAAAATCGTTATTGAACTGTGAATTTGGGTTGAATCATTAGGTATATACGTAGAACAAAAAACGACTTGCAAGCGGTTTCTAAACAAGTAAAATTAAGTTTATTCACTATAAAACGATGATAGATTGATCTTGGATTACTAGCTGTTTTGATTGAAGAAATCTGGGCCTGTTGCATGAGAAAATACAAGCTAGTAATACTAGTTGTCACTATGGTAACTTGCCATCTGACAACTAGTATTACTAGCTTGTATTTTCTCATGCAATAGGCCCCTGCACTTGATTCTAATCTAAAATCTAATCTACTATTGAACAATAAATTGATGAAGATTTGATAATTATATAAGATGCACAAAAATATACTTGCATGCAGCTTCTAGCCTCGAAAAATAAAATTTATTGAAAACGATGACTTGATAATGTATTACATGCTGTTTTTATAACAGTAATTGATCTCAAGCTAAAATAACCTAGAAAGCAGCTTTTTATGAGGAAAAGTCATGATTGAACTATGAAATGATGATACAGTATAATTATTACTAAGTGTTCATATGTCGAGCATTTACGTAGAACAAATCTACTAGTATGCAACTCATAAACACGAAAAATGAAATTTGTCGAATATTAGAATGAATTTACCATCTACTACTCTAATACAAAATATGAAGAAGAAGAAGAAGAAGAAGAAGAAGAAGAAGAAGAAGAAGAAGAAGAAGAAGAAGAAGAAGAAGAAGAAGAAGAAGAAGAAGAAGAAGAAGAAGAAGAAGAAGAAGAAGAAGAAGAAGAAAGAAGAAGAAGAAGAAGAAGAAGAAGAAGAAGAAGAAGAAGAAGAAGAAGAAGAAGAAGAAGAAGAAGAAGAAGAAGAAGAAGAAGGTGGAAGAAGAAGAAGAAGAAGAAGAAGAAGGTGAAGAAGAAGAGAAGAAGAAGAAGAAGAAGAAGAAGAAGAAGAAGAAGAAGAAGAAGAAGAAGAAGAAGAAGAAGAAGAAGAAGAAGAAGAAGAAGAAGAAGAAGAAGAAGAAGAAGAAGAAGAAGAAGAAGAAGAAGAAGAAGAAGAAGAAGAAGAAGAAGAAGAAGAAGAAGAAGAAGAAGAAGAAGAAGAAGAAGAAGAAGAAGAAGAAGAAGAAGAAGAAGAAGAAGGAAAAGAAGACGATAAATGAGAGAAAAAAGATGAAGAAAAGTAGTTAGAAGAAGACTCTACGATAGTAACTCATCCGTCACTCATCCAAGAGCTATCCAAGCTCGGTGGGGATGGGATGTCCTAGCTTCTCCGCGCCCGGTGTGGGCGATGGAAATACCTGTGAAGAGAAAGAGAACCAAGAAAGAGAGAGCGAATGAGTGTGAGAGAGTGCGAGTGAGCTCCCGGAAACTCAGTCACTCCTACTGCGTGCGATATTATTATTCTCTTTAAATGGTAGGCAGTCGCTCGTTAACCGTGGTCGCGCTTAGTATAGTATACTACGAGAGAGACATCTATGTCCTTAATTTACCATCAATTTCCTCACAACTAGTAGTTTGAATGAGTTCTTGAAAGTGCCATATCGAAGTAACGTGATATTTAATTGTAAAACTGAATAATGTAATACAAATATTCTGACACAACAACGAAAGTTATAGTGATACAGTATGATAAGCGGGTTTTCTAGTGATATGGTAATAAATGAATAGAGCTATTGTGAACGAAGAAAATAATAGTGGTGGCATATCACTTGTAAGTTGTGGTGAAAAGTAGTGGTAGAGGAATTAGATTGTCTAGGGAGGGGGAGAGGATTAAGGAAGAGAAAATGTATATAACTACCAGATTTGCCAATACTTTTGAACGGAGTCCTTAGAACAAAACAGAAAACAGACATTTCTACAAAATTGGCTGAATGTGAGAGTAGGTCTAACATGGAAACTGAGTAAGGAGAGAAAGTAACAAGGGAAAAGTTATATACAATGATTTTTGAAAATCACAAAAATGATCTGCAAACTCTCGAATGAATTTATTACAAGTTGTCTACTACGTTACGTTCACTATTCGAAAATTAAGAAAACTTGCGAAAACTATGAAGAATATCTACTAGTTTTCAACAAAATAAACCATCAAAGCTCCACTAACTCCACGAATTCTTGAAAAATCTACAAATATCAACCAATCAACGAATTTTATCTACAAACTCTCAACACTTCACAATAGGACAAACCGCTTAGCTGTGGTGGAACCGGTGACCGAGGTATCTCTCTCTCACACACACACACCCAAAAAAGAGGATTGAAGAGAAAGTGGAAGAGGAATAGTGGGGGAAGGGGGAATCGAAGAAACGGAGTAGGAGGCGAAACAGTACCGAACAGAAACACGGTGGAGTAGAGTGCGCGCAAGTGATAGTGAGTGCTTGTTATTTGTTATCTGTGAGGGGAGAAGAGGTGTGGAGGAGGAAGTGAAGAAGAGGGGGAAGAGAGAACAAGTGATAAAGGAAGAGGGGAAGTAGGAGGACAACAACAAGTGGATGGATACAGAGGTTGGAGAGCCGGCGCAAATTGTGGAGGGTTGCTAATTATACGAGTGGAGTTTTGGGGTTAGACGGGGGGAGGGGGTGGCTTTTGGGGGTTGGTCGCCGCTGCATGGAGGGGTTGTTCCATCCGAAACGCGCGTCGCGACGCTACTGAACCGACGGCGATGCTAACATCCACCGGCCGAGATGATTCGACGTGTTGTACTCACGTAACGGCGCTCCTGGCTTCGACGCTCCAGCGGAGGTAACGACGACGGTTACTGGTTACGGAGGTATCTGTCCGTGGAGGGGAAGTTTGGGGACATACTTCGTGAATTACATAACATATTTAAAAATAAGACAAGTGAACTATTGAAATAAGAGAAGTTTGTGACAAACGTTTTCCAGGAGTTTGTGAAAAGTTTTCGTTTCCGTAGCTCCGAATGAAATTTGGGGGCAGTTGGAGGGTGGAAGTTTTTGCTCCTTTTGGGGATATTTTTGAGACAATTTGGGACGTTTTTACGGCAATTTGTGACACATTCAAATCATTATCAGGGTGATTTGAACTATAAAAAGTTTGTGCTTTTGATCGAAACTTACGCTAAATACTGTATTTGAAAGTTCTCATTGAAACTTGTTGAACTGTTAATAGAATTTGTATCCAAGGTTGGTCTCTTGAAGATATTTGAGGTGTATTGTAACCCTTTTAAAACAAAACTTTGAAGAGTAGTCAAGGAAAGTATTGTGACAAAAATATTGCTTCTGTTATAACTTGATTTAAAGCTTGAGTGCAATTGACACTTTCAGAAATACTTTACGTTTTCGAATTTTTTCGAATTATTGGAATAAATTTCGGAAAATTTAAGGCATTTTGGACATTTGGTAGAGAATTGGAACATTTTGAGGAATTGATGTTACTCCGGTTTCCACACCTCACTAGTAACTTGTGATCGCTTAAGACTTTGTGAACTCAACACAAAAGTGATAGAAAGATTTAGTCTCGGTGACTTTTTGAAAAATGTGAACAATATATAATAAATAAAACTTTAAACACTCGATAGAAAGTACAGAAAAATTAGTGACAGAAGATTTTAAGTAGAAATAGTTGGTAAGAGTTACGGAACATTATTGGGGAAACTTCGTTCATACTTTGTGGCCATTATCAGCATTTGGGGACAAAGTTTCGAGAAGTTGGTGACAATTGAGACACAATAGGAGAGCAGGGCGCGGGGTGGAGTGGCCTCCTCGGGAGGACTTCCACCATGGACTGCTGGGACCTCGATGCTCACCCTGTGGTCACCCAGGGGGTGACTGGGGCGGGCGAGTCACAGCATCAGGACGACTATACTGAGGTGAGTGGTTCGGAATTCACTTAAAATAAATTTATTCCAATTTTCAGAATTGCTAAACCTTTGAATAGAATTTTTAGTTGCTGTCAAACGTTTTCACTCAAGATGGAAAGAAATCATTGGATATTTCAAATATTCAATAGCTACTGAAAACATAAAATATCCAATTGAACGATGATAATGATTGTGCTATCAAATACTTTGGTGCTATATAATTTATAGTAGTATGCTATAATACTACATATTATTTACATATATTATAGTACAGTACAAGGGAGAATAAGACATCCATTTAAATCATTTGCAGAAGACAATACAAATTTCAGCATCATAAACAAGAGGAGATTTGACTGTTTGTAATGAATGTATTTTTGAAGAAACAGTATATTGAAGTTTTATAGAATTTCTTATTATTTCATAGATTCTTAAAAAATCACGTTTATTCTACGGTTTTATGTTTTCAGATTTCAAGGAGTTGAACTCCATTTTTAATCCATTAATACACTTCCATTCGAAAAACATCCGTCTTATCAACCATCCGATTGTGATGCTAGTTGAAGACTTTGTACCCAGTAACAAGAGGAAACCAAATTATAATGACAAATAAAAGAAAAAACTAAAATTGAAAATTGAGAACCTTCAACAATTTGTCATTAACCGTGAGATATTTACTGAAATAATTCCATTTGTGCATGGTTAACAGACGACTTCATTTCAAAACACATAAAATGTGAAGGATGCATATAAGTTAAGAAAACTCACCAAAACCAGTAACTGATTTCAATAATAGTATTCTATTAACTTGACTTATTATTAGTTGGGACGACCATTATAATACTTCAAATTATCTGTGAAAACCAATAACTAAATAAAATTGGTAGTTTTTCATAATATGTGCACAAATTAGAAACATAATAGTTATAGCCCTACTGATATTAACGTGCTAGGAATGAGATAGAATTCATTAATTACAAAAATGGGAATTGACCATCCTCTGAGAAACAGTTTAAAAAACAACCTATCCAAAAGAATTCTTAATGGATGAATAAACTAATCTATAGATCGTATCCACATAATTAAAAAAACAGACAGTTATAGTTCTATCTAAGCCATCAATTAAGGGGGAACTTCCTGTTTGGGCCGTTTCCCACAAACCCAGGTGTTTCAAAAGTTACTAACTTGAGAAAGAAGCATTTCCCAACATGAGCAAAACATGTTGACTATTTTTATAGTTTTGGGTATGCAAATTTTTGGTTGAAAATGTCTCATACCACCTTAAACTTTCATCATTGTGATATTTATGTAAAGTTTTCCTAACAGGGGAAGTATGAATAAACCACCTGTTTATAACCATCAACTTTATTTCTGTAGATAACATTTTGAAATTGAAATTATTTTTATTCTTTTTCATATAAATTTTACAACAAATATACATAAATAATTTGAAGAAGACTCCTCAAACGGGCAAATGCCTGTGGGTGAGGAGCGAAATCGCCTTTCATTGTACTATTTTTTTGAAGCAAAAAAAACTTCAATATTCATCATCTATCGTTTATAATCTTCATTTATTTCAATTTTTCCAACTTTTAAACTGACATTAATCTTCTACAGTTCAAACAAAAATATCCGCTCATCAAATCAGTCTGTTATGACATGTCTCATATCAACCATCTCGAATATATAGATATAGGGCATCTCATTCTGACTCAATTAATAACATGAATGGATCACGTTATAACACGGTCACTTCATTTTCATCAGTCCTCCTTTCCGAGTCGAGGAATGCACTTCTATTTTATGCTGATGCAGCTCTTCAGTCAACATTGATTAGCGCCACATAAACAAATCAACAGGGATGTTGACACTAAAACACTATACAACCACTAAAATATAGTTATCGTATTATAAGAGGAACACTATAGGAATTTTAATCTATAGGTATATTGCTATGGTACTCGGATAACTATAGACGGAACTAACTAATAGATATATCATCAAGAGGACAACAATCTCAAGATATAACTATGTTGTATAACCGGGTACACTATATAAACATCATTCTACAGTTATATGGTCCATTTTGTCCTAATAAGACCAGCTTCGTCCCAAATACAGGAACGCGTCAAGAACTGTCATAGATATTTCGGGAGAATCCCTTTCTGGGTACAGTCATAAACTCTAGAGAGCCCCGGCCGGCTTTTGACACTGATTGTACTAATTGACAATGTAAGGAAGCGACCGAGATTTGATTAATGTGTTATCGACTTGTTGACTGACTATTTTAGTGTTCCATTGTGGGGGGTTGAACCGTTGAACGAACAGTTGACAAATTGAAGAGATGTTTCAATTTTGATTTAGATCGAGTTTTGTTCTTCCTCTAAATCCTGTTCTTGAAATCGTTCTTAGCCTCCTCATTTTTTTCAATGTGCAAATCGATGTGCAAAGAATAATAATTGAAAAAAATTGCCACTTGACAGCTCGAGTTGCTTGAAAATAAATTTGCTTCATTTTCATTGTTCAATTTTTTAGTCTTTCGTTGCTTGAAAATAATTTTGCTTCATTTTCATTGTTTAATTTTTCAGTCTATCTTAAATAATGAAGTTATTCCTCTGTAGAACAAATCTATTTCAAGATCATGTATATTGAGAGGTTTCAACGCCATTTCAAGAGTAATCTCTACATCGTCTCATCTACATCGAGAACAAAAAAAGTATTTTCACAGCTATTTTACAAACTTGAGTCACCAATTAATTGACGACTCATTCTCAACCCATTCAGAGATTCTTGGTAACAAAAGAGCTGGAATTCTACCAGAAAATATTTTTTACATCTCGAGTTTTCCGAGAGGGCAACTCAAAAAATTCCCACCACATTTTATTCATTCATCGTCAACTTTCCAATATTCCCAATCTTCCATCTTTAATCACGTTTCAAATCTGTTGATAATTTTTCCTGGCCCATTCCCAATTCTAGCTAGTGTGAGAATTTGGAAGAACTTCTATCGTAAGTCAATCATCTTTCAGATTTACATCAAAATATTCTACAATTCTCATCCTATTACCTTGGCGACTATTAATAAGATTAAACAAGATATGAATCTATAAGATCCCTTGGATTGACAGGTGGAAGAAATCTGGATGTTTCTGTGTGAGTGTGTTTTTATACGTTTAGAAGTGTGTGTCTATAAGAGAATGTGTGACTAACATACACATTTAAATGCCTGTATTGGTGGTAAGACCCTTTAGCCCGGATATTAAAAATATGACATAATAGTGAAGAATGTACAACATAATTTTGTTGGTTAAACCAGTAATAATCCTGTCCTGATATCAAAATCCAGTTTCTACTCGGATTTCATTCCTTTTTCACTTAATCTTCTCCCATTCTTCTCTCTTTTCCTCTTATCTTGTCTCTTTCCCTCTCATTCGTAGCCTACATCTTGAAGCTCACATAAGTGACAAGCATCCCATTCTCTTCTTGTTCTCATTCCATTCTCTTTTTGGCCCCCCTTCTTATCATTCCATGTCTTGTATTCTAATAATCGGATTACAAGAGGACACATGTTATTATATTTGTTATTTCTGGAAAAAACATCGTGTGTGACAGAACAACTCTAGAGAATCAAAACTGAATCATTCCTTACTCGTGTATATTTAATTTTATGGTTCCCATCAAAATCTGATTCAATCGGAGTTAATTTAAAGGTTTGTCCACTCTATTGCTCTGTTCCAACAAGCAGCGATCTGATTCTCAGCAAAAATATCCAGTTAAAAAAAATATTATCATGCAAAAATATAATTCTTCTCTTTGTTATCTTTTCTTCTTAGTTTGTTTTTTTTGCTGTGGTGATGAGCTCTTATAAGCTTGTGCGTTAGTAATGTGAAGGATGATGATGAGGGATAAGTGGACCTATAGCTTTAGGTGGGTTCCGAACAACCGGGAAGCGATTTATCTTATTATCTTTTTTGAAATCAAGACGTTAGAAAAATAAGAGCTTTTGATTTTGTGAGTATATTATGGTTGATGTTATGTTTTTAATGGAGGATGGAGAGAGTTATACAAATTTTCTAAATATTGACCAAACACACTGGAAAATATAATAGGCCTTCAGTACACACACAGATCGTAACACAATCATTAAGAACAATTTCATAATCCTTTTAATAGCTTTTTGAAATAGGCTATCAAAATTAGAGCTTTTGGTTTTCTGTATATAGGTGATAATTTGACGTTTTTCGTCAAGTAAAAAAACTACAAAATATAGACCAAATATATTTAAAAAATATCTATTAATACACAAAACATAATACTACAAGGACAATTCCATAATCCTTACCACTGGAATTGAATTGTTTTCGAATTTTCCAAATTTATACGGTAGCAACATAAGAGTTCTTGGTAAGGTGTCGATCTTCCACGGGAGGGGGGTACAGCACATAGGAAAGCGTGGAGGGGGGTTTTCAAAAAGGGTCAAAAGAAGCAATTAATAAGAGCTGCCAACCTCCAAAAACTCCACACTTCTAACCGCTAGCAACTTTTGCATGATACGGCCGTGGAGCCGTTCCTCCTTTTTGAATATTATTATAATATATTAGCCAGCTATTTGCGTACATTAATCATTCTTTTCACACATGTGTGTCTTGCTCTTCTCCTTTCTTCCTCTTTCGGTGTCGTATTTCTTGCGCATCGACACTTTTCGTTTCCGTTTTTCGTTCCAGTTTTCGTTTTGTGAACCTTGAAATTTCTGCTTTCGAGGAAATTTGGAAGGACGTGGTCAAGGATGGGGTCAGGATATAAGAAATTAGAATAAAGAGAAATGAGTGTAGATGAAAAAGAGAATGCAGTGAAACGAAATAAGATTTTCTCAGAGGATAGGCTGTGAGGAATAGAAATAGATTGAAGGAAGAATGGAAGAGGTCATTGAGGTCAATAAGGTAGGAGAATAGTGAAGAGAAGAATGTTATACAGTAGTGAAAAGACTCATTCTATTCTATCAAATTTGATTTCTCGATGCTGCATGAAATGCATATTTTATATCAATTATAATTACAGAAAGAATTATTAAAACAATTTACACAATTTAAACAAAGCTGCTCGAATTGAAGTAACAATTTATTTGTGATTGTAGTATGTAGTATGTACGCAATATACTTGTACTACAAGAATACCTATTCAAATCAAAGACAAAGTAAAAGGTTAAAGGCGAACTTGTCCTAATCTTCCATCCCATTCGGTAAAATAGAAAAACTTCAAATGTTGTTCATATCAGTAGTATTAGATCAAGTACTTTGAAAGACTTGTCAATTATTGAACAATAATTGAAGCAATATCATCACATTGAATACAATGTACGTGTACATTGCACACTAAGTATATTGTGTCTAAATACAAAAATAATGATTTTTGTTGGAAATTTTGAGGAAAACTTTACTCTTGAGTGTTTTGGATTGGTTAGTGCAGACCTAAGTCTTGAAGAGTGTTGTCAAATAAAAAAAAGGATTTAAAATATATTTTAAATAGGCCTACATGATGTATTTACTTTGAACATCTTAGTTATAATAACGCAAGTACAAATCCACCACAGGCTCCACTCAACAAGTACTCTCCGGATCCACTTTCAAAAACATTAACCAATCTACAAAAGAAAAAAATGAATGCTAATAAAATATTATTAATCAAGACCAAACAAATTTTCATTATGACTAACCACTGATACATGTTAAACAACTTTAAAAATGTCTTATCTACTTAGAAAAGAAACCCGAAATTTGATAAAAAATCACACAAACTACAGAAAAAGTCTGACAATAATGAAGAATGGTGGAAAGTTGTCAAATACGATGTTTTACGAGTGTTTCTGATTGCTTAAGTGAGTAATTGCCCTGGAAATGTGAAACATCCGAGAATTAAAACTGCCAACCGTAAGCTTTTGACCTATTTCCTATTTTCTTGATAAAAACTTGTTAATTCATGGAAGAAGCATAACTCAATTCAGTTGACTTGTCAGGCCATAAATCTAAGAAATGTAATCTAAATTGTCGACTTATGTTTTTGGGAGTCTACAAGTTGTCACAGCTGTTTTTAGAATAACTCTTGTATTTTATTTTGTTTTTTGAAAAAATAGAACACTTCTGTTTTAATTTTCCAAGACTGTTTTATTCGCCAATAAATACTGAGAGATTGAGATTTTTCAACTAAAATTCTCTTGTATTAGCCAGCTGCGAAATCGATATTGTGATAGACTTTCACAGAAGTCTTCTTATTTCTTAATGCTTATTTTTAAGCATTTCACCTTATGTTTAAGTATTTCTCACCTCCCAATTCATAGCTCAATCTGATTGGAGAACGAGCGATTCTAATAATGACCTTTACAAACTGCTCGCTTCTGATTGGTTAAAATTGCAAAATGGCGGGTCATTTGGCCGCCGTTGGCCAATCGTACTGCTTCTTGGATTTCGAGACCTATCTGCTACGTCAGTATTGTAATTGGTTTTCTCGATTACAGTAATTGGTATTACTCTCATTCCTCTCTAATCTCCCTTAGATTAATAGCAAAGAAACGATCAATTCTGTAATCATATTTGGAATTGAAGATTGAAAAATTAATATGAATCTGGTACTCAAATGCTTACTATCTTTCGAACAATTGATTCCATCGATCCATATAAAACCTTTCAAAATGTAACTACAAATGTAAATGTAAATGTCATGTAACTACAAGGAATACCTATTAGTTTGAAATGGGACACATGCCATTATTATGTAAACTAATACTTTAATCTTTCGAAGTGCAGAGTATAACATAACAAACATTCCTAATCCTGCCATAACATTAACACATGTTTTGACACATGTTCTTCCCAATACACATTATTAAATGCAATCCATGCCATGGGATTTATCTTCATTCAACGTCAATTCTGTAAATATTCGCCATTTGGTTGAATTATGACGTCACAGTTACATGACTTTTGAATTATGCAAACTATCCTAAGTATGGTTGAACAGATTATTTCGAGTACACTATTTTAAACCCATTAATTCAAGTGGTCCTCATTCAATTGCTGATAAATAACACTTGATTCAGTGTTTATTTTACAGGATTAAGTATTATCTATGAAGAGTTAGAAAGGGATCATGATTCCCTTAATCTTAATCTGCAAATAAACATTATTAGTTTCACTATATTTTATAACAATTTTATTCAAATTAAGAGCATTCACCTGCCTTTCTCAGGTTTTATTGTATTTATGAGGGGTTATAACAAATTATTGAGTTTTCCTGATTCTAAGGGGAAGAAGATGACTACAATGTATCAAACCGAACAACTTGGGAAAACTGAACTACGGAAAATCATGCTCCACTAACTTTAAAATAAAACATTATCAAAATATCAATGAAAAGGAGAGAGCAGAATAGAGATGATGATGATGATGATGAAGAATAAGCTTTTGAAAATCTAATACATGGCATTGATTGATGATTGTTTAGGGCTGTGATAATTATGCTTCTTGATTAATAGAGATGAAACTATTGAAATATTATAGATTCCTTTAGGAATTTTAGGATACAAAAACGCTTTGGACTCAAAAACCTCTATGCCATGAACTCCAATTGGAGGTCTATAAATATCACTCGTGAAATTACGACTAAATTAAGGAAGGACTAAGCTTCTTCAATGCTAAATCTTGGGTTCATGAATACTTGTGAAATTATGGTGGAAGACCTTCGTTATCTCAATTACACAGACACTTTTAGGTTATTTCTGAAGGCCTATATCGACAGGTGTTGTACTAAACCACTTTTCAGGTGTTCAGTAAAATTAATCCAACTGAAAACATCGCATTCGATCGCGTTATCAAGTAGCACAGGATATAGTAGAAGAAGAGGAGGGGTAGAAAAGAAGAGAAATACGTAGATGAACAGGCGGAGAAAGAAGCAGAAGAAGAAAAAGCTACGATGCCTAAAAGTAGAAAGGATATCAGATGAAAATGTGAGAAGGGTTCTGAAATCGAGTTCGGAGGATTAGGTGTCAATTTTTAGGGGGAACTTTCTGTTTTAGACCTTTTGCATCGATTTATAAATAATTCTAGTTAGCCTATAGGATGAGATAAGCTGAGAATGTGATACATTACAATAGACAATAGAGTTTGTTGCACAAATACATGGTAAATATAATATTTTGTTTCACATGACTATGATTTCAGAGTATAACGGTTTCATTTTGCTGGGGCACCATTATTGACAATGTGTTACCTCATTTCAACTTTTTACAATGTACTAAGTGTACATTATAATAATTCATTCATACTATACAATATTAACATAGCTGCATCAAATTGGATTAATTATTTTACCCTTTAAACAAGGTTGAAAGCTGAAATGAGGTGGTTTCCAGGTGCCATAGTAAACTGGACCAACTATATACGTCTTATAGCATGTCATATTTAAGATTCTTGTATCTGAGGGTGATACCCACGTGAGCTCTAGGCTTGTGCGTAGGTAATGGAAGGAGGATGTGATCAGAGATGACGACTAATTTTTAGGCAGTCGGATCCACGGCTTAACGTCTCCTCTGAAAGACAAGAGTGGTCCGAGAAAATATCTTATCAACTGAGATCGAACCAGGAACCTTTGTCTATCAAACAAGCAATAATCCACCTTCACCTACCGGTCTCCCCAAATTTTGAGTTAAAACCACTTGCTGAAACCACATGATCAAGGAATTATTAGATACAAGTGTGAAAGAAGGCTACAGAACACAATAATATAGTGATGGTAATGGGTTGAAGATGGAATGATGTTGAAGAGAAAGGAAGGAAAGAAGGATTGGGAGAAAGAAGATATTGAAGAAGTCAAGAGAAGGGAAGAGAGAAAGAGAGAGAGAGACTGATTGGTAGAGAGACTAACCAAATTCTGGTCCAGAAAACCCGATCTCCAAAAATACAGAGGGTACACAACGATGTGTCCCTAAAAGAATACAAAAAATAAAAGAGGATGCAAGGGTAAAGGAGGAGAGGTGCGAGAAAAAAAATAATAAAAGAAGAGACAAGAGAAAAAAGGGCCTCCGCCTGATTAGGCTCGGAATATTAATTAATCGTAAGATAAAAGGCCGTTTTTCAACACCTCGGTCTGTGGTGGCGGCAGAGACAAAAAATATGCAGATGAGCTGCCTGGTTCGGCTCGGACTTGGTCCGTGTCGTGTCGCCGTGTCGTCCGTGCACGTCCGTGTCGTGAAATATCGTTCCGTGTAACCGCCCCGGCGCCTCGTTTTATCGGTTTCCATAAATTTCAATCCTTGCCCGAAACCGTGACACTCCTATCGACAGTTATATTGATGGTTTGTTCTGCTCGTTTGCTAATAGACTACGTACTTCACTTGACTTTTCAGTAAACGACTTAGTATTCAACTTGACTAAATATTTGTTTTTCAAACTCCACTTGATACAAAGTGATTGTGCAGAATAGAAATTTGTCACGATTTCATCATAATCATATTATATTATCATCCATTAATACAATATATTTTTATACAATATATTGTCTATAATTCAGCTTTGTTGCGTGAAATTAAATTCAATTAAAATTGAGATTATCACTATAAAAAATATTCCAAGATCCTAAAGAATTGTAAATATAATAAATAATCAAACTCATTCAAATTTCATCATAATCATATCATATTATCATCGTCCATTTTTATACAATATATTGTCTATATTCAGTTTTGTTGCGTGAAATTAAATTCAATCAAAATTGAGATTATCACTATAAAAAAATCTTACGATCCTAAAGAATTGTAAATATAATAAATAATCAAACTCATTCAAACTTTCATTTGATTAGAACTGTGTTACACAGTGCTCTTCCTTGATAAATGATATCTCACTACTTTGTTATATCACAGTTTTATACTGGAAACTCCGATGGATATGAGGCAGATAAAACAGAAAACGTTTGACGTTCTGACTCTTAGCACAGGATAGTATCCTCTATATTTTCTGTGCTTCTACATGTCAGTAGTTAAGGCTAGGCGTACACCGGTTAGTCAAGACAAGACAAGATTAGTCACGTTTAGTCACAGTACTTCACATAGTTGCTTATGAAGCAACACACACCGATTAGTCATTGCATCGGTGTGTGCTGCTTCATAAGCAACTATGTGAATTACTGTGACTAAACGTGACTAATCTTGTCTTGTCTTGACTAACCGGTGTACGCCTAGCCTTATTGTGATGGTGAATATTGTTCATAGTATTATATCAACTTCAACTATCAAAACCACCTCTTAATTATTTATCTGTACTTATTCTATCTTCTATTTAACTGAACTGATGACTTCAAACTTAATCCTGCACCCTTGAAAGATTCATTCAGAACTCATTTCGGGAGTAACGCCTCATTCCCTGAATCTTGAAACTGAATTACGAACTCAACCCAGTGGTGAAGCTTCGTATTCAACCTATAGCCCTTAAAACGTTAACTCTGAACTCAATTCTGAACTGAAACCACATTCATCATTTCGGTGAGAAAACGGCCTTCATGACTTTGACTTGATATGATGCGGGCAACATGGGCACCTGCACAGTCGCGGGGGGGTATAAGGGGGGGGGGAGCCTACAGGTGTCCTCGGCAATAATAATTTATTAACTGGATGTGGGCTACCGGTGTGAGCCGAGGCCTTTTGCTTGATTCACTTGCTTGCTTCTTGTGAACTGGCAAGGCAAGACACATAGGCTATCTAACTAGCTGGCTATAGGGGCTTCGGCTACACCTTGAGCCTCGTAGCAACCTGCTTTCAAGTTCAATTCTGTACATAACCTAAAATACCGAGAATATAAGGGGAAATTTACATTATACTGGAGTTCAGCACAGCAAAGTGTACTTCGGTTGAGCTTATTCTTTCTTCTTCTTCTTCTTCTTCTTCTTCTTCTTCTTCTTCTTCTTCTTCTTCTCTTTTCTTCTTCTTCTTCTTCTTCTTCTTCTTCTTCTTCTTCTTCTTCTTCTTCTTCTTCTTCTTCTTCTTCTTCTTCTTCTTCTTCTTCTTCTTCTTCTTCTTCTCTTCTTCTTCTTCTCCTCTTCCTCCTTTCCTTCTTCTTCTTCTTCTTCTTCTTCTTCTTCTTCTTCTTCTTCTTCTTCTTCTCCTCCTCCTCCTCCTCCTCCTCCTCCTCCTTCTTCTTCTTCTTCTTCTTCTTCTTCTTCTTCTCTCTTCTTCTTCTTCTTCTTCTTCTTCATTGCCTTCATTTAATTCTCTCTTTGCCTTTCTTTCTCTATCTTCCTCTTACATCTCACACTTCTTCTCTTATTACACTCACTTATTACCTTCTCTTCCTTTCCGTATTTTACTTTTCTGTCCATTATATTCTGTCCTTTCGTTGTCTTTTGCATCACTACTTTGTTTTATTCTTCCTCTTATTTGTCAAATTCTTGTTCGGCTGCTCTTTCCTATTTTCGGCCTCTTGATCTCCCAAAGATATGTCTTATTTTATTTTCAAAAATTTTTCTTAGCCCTATTCCGAATCCTTTTCTCTTTTCCTTCCTCTTCCGATTTTCATCATCTTTATATTTTCTTCTGTACCTTAAGTAGGCTATCTCCAGCGCCTCACCTTCTCGTCAAAAATTGTTGACATTATTATCAGCATTTATGGTACAAAAAAGAAGTACAACGTATTTCTCTAAATCAGAGAAATTTTTCATGTAATATAATATATTATTTTGTTAGATTAGAAGAGATGAGGAGAATAGAGGATAGCCAATCTAGAGTAGATATTAATAAGCTACAACAATATGAAGGAAATGATTATTCCATCATGTTTAAAATAACACCTTATCTCAAGACCCCTAAATTATCATTTTATCATTCATCATTCTTCAGCCTTCCATTCATTTTTCTTGTTATTCGACTATTTCTCTATTCTGAAGAGTATTCTTCAACTCTCTAATTCTTTTTTAACATATCTCATTCTCTCTCAATGTGCACTTCCAAACCAATGCACCCTTTCTCATTTTATTCTCTCCACTTTGCTCTCTTCATTCCACTCCTCTTTCATCCTGTGTTCTCCCATTATTTCTCCTAAAGTCTTTCTCTGTCATCCTATTTCTACCACCATCACTCGATTAGACAATTAATAGCTATGCCTCGTATGTGACAAGTTGACTGGGTGAGATCGAACCAAGTGAATTATAGGACTACTAGAATTTACATACACTTAGATATACATTCACTATACATACAATTTCTCTTATATAAATATACTGATACTGCTTGAATATAATTCCGCCTAATACTCTTTTCCTCATACCTACATGAGGTACCATGGTAGTACTTCACTCCTGGTATACATAGTTCTAAGCCTTTTAGAACTAGAGATTTCTAGATTCTAGAACTAGAACACCTGAACTTTACTAGTGGTGGTTTGCACCTGTCTGTTTTCGCCGTTATTTCTATTTAATCATTATTTGTTTTAGTGAAAGCATTGACTGTGACATTAATTTACTGTCTGTCAAGTCATTTTACTGTTGACTTTTTGAATGGGGGACAGTTTTGTTAGTTTCTGAAACGAGAACAAAATTTCTGTCTAGTTGTGAGATATGTGACATTGAATTGAGATAAGTTGGTAAAGGTCTTTCGACAGTTGAATAGTAAATACTGTACTCTATGGCCTCTTTATGTTTCTTTTTCGAACGGGACTCCAATCCAAATCAGTTTAATCCAATTAAATTAAATTTTGTTATTCAAAACTGAATTTCAAATTTTTAAGATATAAAAAATCAAACTTACATTGTAGTTACGACCGTATCTACAGAAGTAGTAGATTCCGTAATAACTACACAGATTTTTCAACTCAGACTATGATGATGTCCAACATCTAGATCTAGACGGAACAATTGTAACAATGCAAGTTTGATGTTTTTCTACTTTAAAAGAAGTTTCGAAATAAGTGTGATTTGACCAGTGATAAAAGAATACAACAATACTTATTCATTCACATATATTATAATAAATGAATAATACATATATAATGAATAAATAATATCAAATAACATTTCACAAGTAAAATACAAAAATGAATTAAAGAACCCAAAACCTGATTGAAGTTTGAATTCAACAACTCCGATTAAAGTATTCATATTCCACTCTACCAATATGCATTCTTCTCGCTATTTCGTAATGTAGAATTTATGTTGAAAACCGCTTCTATGCCATTATTCTTGATCACAGAAAAAAGTCATATTTCGAAGTTCATCAAAATACCATTATGTAATAGCCCATTATGCGTGAACTGGAGGCCTAAATTCAGATTTTTAATGAAATACGAGCCATCATGGCAAAATATTCATACTACACCACGCATGGCTTGGCCTATTACCGAGTCCTTCACGCGTTTCCCAACTTTTTTACTTTTTCTCCTTCTTATAATTTTTTTATCCCCGAGATACCCGACTGTTTAGATCGTATGCAATATAATGCCGCTACATTCAGCTGCGATAATCTGCTCTGGTTATCAAGATACTTTAGCATTTCTCTTATTGTATGGAAAAACGCTGAAAACAATTCAAACCGAGCGGTAAAATGAGAGCTGATAGTGGAATAGAAAGAATGGAAAAAATTGAAGCACATTAATTATGCAGTCTCCGAAAGAAACTGAAAAAATAACAGTGGAAGAGAGAAAAATGTTTGTTTAATAATGTCTCATCCGGTTTAAAAATATTTTTTTCATTGTTTTCGCTCGCTTGTGTGGTATCCCGTTCATTAATTGTTTCACGTAATAGGCCTTTTATCAGGGAGAGAGAGGGAATGATGATACTGCGATAATAGAAAGAGAGAGAGTGAGAGATTGAGAGAGGCAGAAAGAGATATGAAGAAAAAGAGTTGCGTTTCCACATTGCAATGAAATTAAAAGTCGGTCGATGTGATGCTTTTTAAAAAAATAATTGAGTCCACTAATTAGTAGCCTATTTGATTATCAGAAAATGATCATATTTGTAGATGTATAACAGGTCTCCCGTCTTGTTATAGATAAGGGACAACGGGTTATTAGAAATAAGAAGCAATATTTTATAGTTATAGGGACTGAACTAAATAAATTTTACTTTTGATTTTATAAAACGCGTGAAGGATACTTGGAGATTTTTTAAAATAGGATTAAAAGTATCGAGAATAGATGGAATATCAATAAAGTGAAAAAAGAAGATCAAGTGAAGAGTTGGAAAGTAAAGTACTGAGTAGAGATGATTGAGTGTAATTGGAATTGTGAATATAAATAATTGAAAGTTAACTTGAAAATGATTGAGAGTTGAATAATTCTGGAATTCCATTCAATGCAGGAAAAGTGAAACCATCCACTTATCTCTTCCCCTCCAACTTTCTTTTATATCCTAATGTTTTTCTCTCCAACTGTTTTATCCTTTTCTCCAAATGAAATATAATAAAGACAATGAAATTTTAGAACGAGATCACTGCGTTCGTTAATGAAGCCAAAGCATGCGTGAACTTGAAAAGATACCTATTGTTTAGTTTCATTTCTCTTCTTATGACCTTGTTTGCGACTTCCAGTTTGAAAATATCTGCTTAAAAATAAAATGTTACTTAACAAAAATTGGATTCGGAATCGATGTAGCCTTCATGAAAGCAATAAATTCTCTCCAAATACGCGAAAAAGAAATGAGAAGCGTTACACAATAATATTGATGGAAATAATATCTAGCAGGCCTATCAATACAGTATTATGAGAATAACCAACACACAATCACTAGCGTTTGAAACATAGAAATTGTAAATTAAAGATAGCACATAAGTTACTTCATGCAATGACAACACATACATACTTCAATATTTTACTACAGTATTGACATATTATGTAGGGAACTCATAATCGAAATCTCCGTCCAAATTCCTCATCAGCCATAGGAAATTATAGTTATTGTTGTTAACTATAATGGAGGTTTATTAGATCACTTACAGAAAAATTAAAATCAATATTATGCTTATGGCTTTTTTGGCGTGGAGACCCTCTCAGGTGTTTGCCGCCTCGCCGAATCATTACATCTAATTTTCCCCAATGATTTGGGAAATAAGGTGAACTTATAGGTCAAGTAGGTCCAATGCTTTGAAGTTAATGAATATATCTTATTGATGAACTTTTGAGTTGAAAACATATAGATACTGTATATGTATACAGATGCATACACTTGCACGCACGCACAAGCACCACAAAACAGGCATAGCAAGCAAGGCCATCTATCCCCTTCGGCACCATTTGCCAGGGGGATGTCCAGTAGTCACCCCCTCCCCCACCCCTCATCAACCCCCTAAACGTTTTCCGATAAAATTCAATTAGCCCTGTGTCCTGTCTCCAACACTGGAGGGTGGATTGAGGGGGTTCAGTTTGGGTTTTCGAAAAAAAATTCAGCAGCAGAGCAGTTTCCCCAATTAGCATGTGATGCGAAACTGTGTCCCTGTAGGGAAGCGAAGGGACGGATAGGGACTGTTGGGGACAACGACAGAGTCGTTCGACGATAGCCAATCGCTGGGTAACGCCTTCGTGTCACGTGATAAAATATTGGTAGAGGGAGAAAGTGGTACGATGGCTTGATCTAGAGAGACTTGCTAAGTCTTTGTCTAGTCCAGAGGGATAGACTGGTAGAGACTAAGGACTACTATTGTAGACTAGTATGGTTCAAATTAAATGAGATTACTACTTTATTTACATAGATAGAATGTTATATTTTTCTACTCAGATCCATAGATAAAATATAGTGTTGGAATAATGTCCCAATTTTGGATTACTCTACATTAATTTATCAAAATTTGGGAGAGTCAGTTGTCCCTCTCTCTCACACCATGAACACACCATATACTATAATGATGATTTGTGTATGTATTAGTGAATTAATTGAATTGAATTAATGACATAAGCCTCAGGAAATGCACGTCATAGTATACGACACTCCAATCTTCTATCACTCTACAAGTAAGTAATGCGTGAATCGTATGAAGACATAATTTACATGAGTAAATTAAAGAAATTAAGTCCTTGTGAAAAGTAATTAAAATGTCATGATTATCAAAAGTCATTGATAAACGTTGTCAGAATACCTATAGTACCGTGACTCTATAGTAATGTGACTCTCACTCACATAGGCGTAGCGAGGGCCATGAATTTGGGGGGCACAAATAAAAATCAGGGTAAGCATGAGCCGGTAATCATTCTAGAAAACAGTACTTTTATTTATATTAGTTTAATTAATAAAATGCTCAGAAATCATTCTGTACAACCAAGCAGAAATAATTATTATCACAAGATATTTAATTTATTTGGCAGATCTCAGAATTTTTTACAAGATTCGTGCCCCCCGGGGCGACGCCTATGCTCACTCATATCTTCTGTACTCTTTAACGATTTTATTCATGCAATTTTTAGTCCTTCATCCATACTTGATCGAAGCCAATTCACATCCTAAAATAATAAACGTCAGGCAAATTAGACTTGAATCCGATGCAGTCATGAGGATTGCTCCTCATTTCAACACTTCAACCTTCATTAAATGAGATTACTGAATGCCTCATTTGAAGGCCATTTTTTATGGAGTTGAAACATAAAGCACCAGTTCCAATTACACATATAGCCTACTCCAATCAAAAAACTGTGAAATAAGCAGTATAATTCATTTGAGAATTTAGTCTAATGGGCTTATCTGGAATTGGATATGCGTACTTTTCAGCTCCACTATTATAACTTGAAAGGTGAATTCATTATGCTCAATAATCAACCATTCAAAAATTTATTCTTCATCAAAGTGTAACTAAGGGTTGTTTAAAGCAGTTAATAATTACCATTTGTATTAAAGAGAATAGCGAATTGACTCCCGGTTAATATTCAAGGCTTATTTGTTTTTGGTTGAAATTAGGTTGGGAACGAGATACGGTTTTATGACCGTTGCAACGCTATTTGATTTCAAATTAAATCGACGCAACGCACTTATTGAATCGATTTTCCATGCCGTTCGACTGGGTGATCTATATATAGATATAGCACACACCTGCTGATGTTTATACTCGTGTGTGTGTGTGTGTGTCTACGCGTAATAATAAGATCCTTGCCTATATAGGTCCTTATGAGTCTGGTTACCATATTAAGTCTGTTTCATTTACCACAAATCCTTGAGACAGTTTCCGAATTATTCAGCTATAACTATTGATATACTATCAACATCAACTATTCTAGTAGTAATATTCTTTTCTACAATACTTGTAAGTAACAGACATTGATTATTGTTTCAACTTAAGTTATGCTTTCATGATAAATTGAAAGCTTTGTTATTGAATATTGGATAAGTTCAAGCACATTATATTTTCAATAATGTAGGTTTGATGGTTACTAGAATGTTCCAAAAAAATTAAATAGCATTAAAATTCAAGTGCTTCTCCTGAAACAAATTTACATGTAGCCCATCCCATCAAAAACACGATCTTGAATTTAATAAAATTATTTCTCTAATACCCCTTTTAAAGTGATGGAATTGTTGTGATTAAATTCAATATATTATTTATTTGAAAAATATTTTTGGAATAATCAACTTGAAATCAATACAAATCCTACAGGTGTAAAACCGGTATGTTAACACAATAACATTATCCCACAGTTTCTCTCAAATAGAAAGAGAACTTCAACTCTCAATCCTAACATATAGTAACGATCAAGAGAACTTGAGATAATAAGTGGGAATTGTTGAAAAATATGAAAAAAAGGATCAAAACACACAAGAACGGAAAACAAAGAACACACTTATTGAGTGAGAATCAGTGGAAAAGAGGAGAAAATAGAAAAATACTGTAGGAAAGAAAGAAAAAAGAGCAGATTTGAGAATAATAATTACAGGTTTCCACCTTTTTCTGGAACAATACTTTTATGCACATACCAGGCGTGTGAGAGACCGTATGGCCATAGTTAACGACCGTGGAAATCTGACAATTAAACAATAAAACCAATTAAACGATAGAAAACAATAAACCATACTTTTGTGCCAGGAGCAGAACAATCGTTATTAGTTACGGATGTTCAATTGTTTTTTCTCTATTTTTCTCATGGATCAAACATGTGTATCTATGGAACATGTGGTACTTTCTCCAATTACGATGTGGAAATCTCTGTACCACCTTGTTTGATATAGCCCTGTTTGAGAATGTTCAGAGACATGACTCGATTCTTGAAATTATTAATTTTTGTTGAAATAACAAGAAAACCATGTCAAACTGTGTTTTCACACTTATTGGAAGACAAGTAAGGGATTCACCTTGTAAAAACTAGGTGTTGAAGTATTTGATGTGATAATAAATCAACATTTTATAGCAATAACACTAGCAAAGCTCCAATCATCCTACATATCTTATATTTTTCCAGGTTTATGAGGTACCGTATCTAACAAATTTTCAATTTTTTTTTTTCAATTTTTGTCATATGCTAGAAATATGGGGTTTTTCTCATTCTCGTGGATAAAATTGATTCTCTTGTAGCTACTGTAGGCTATGAAAAACGTGGTTCTATGAGTTTTCATGAAAAAATAATAGTTTACAAGGATATTAACGATAAAAGATTCTAGAAATAACCATGAAAACAGCAGATCCAAATGATAATTATTTTTCTTTGTTTCAGGTAAATTCCAATACTGTATTCCAAGGCTGCTGTAAATTTATATGATACGGTGAGTTGAGTTACTCATAACTCAATACTTGATTATGAAAGATTTTATATATTAAGCAAATATTCAATTGAGAATAACTTACGAGCAATATCCATGATTAATGCAGACTTCTTCAACAATCTTATCAAACTTTATTATTATCATCAGCATTTCTGACAATTTTACACACTATTTTGTATTATTTATCAATATTAATGTCAGAAAATTCATTAAACTACATTTAACAGATTGCAAACTTAACATGCAGAGAATATCAAATATCACTTCAATTTCGAACTAAATTCAGAATTCAAAGAGAATACTATGAAACTATTTTGAGGTTTACCCTTCAAATTATTTCTTCAGTTCCCCAAAATTTAAGATTTTATAATTCATTTTTAGCTAGCTGTAAAACATTGAATTCGATTCTATTAATTATTTCTAGATGAGAACACACCCAACTTAGCTTAGATGATACCACCCACATTTTAGCGGTCATGTATTCACCAAAATGCGGGTTAGAACATACATCACTTGACGACTTCCAGAAACTGTTATTCAAAATACAACACATCTGACAGACAGACTTTGATTGATAGCCCAATTGTCGATTTATGGCTTCAAAAGCCTCAGAGCACTGTTATATTTGTAAATACAACATGCAAAGTTTCCAACGGCGTATCGCCTAAGGGCGATCAAACATTTTGGTCACCTGAACGTTTTGGTAACGGAACATTTCGGTTTCACGAAACATGTAGAGACCTTTCGAAAATACCCTCGTTTGGGTTACCCCGGGGTGTAATTTTGGAATTTCTAGGGGCTCAGAAGGTAGCCAGGGGGGTTTCCAAAGTCGGTCACCTGTGCTTGTAGTATAGTTTGTTACCTAAAGCTTGCGTTGTTCTCAGTTTGACACGACAACTACATTAACGCTACATGCGTCGAATAAACGACGCCCGAGCGTTTGACAGGCGTCGCGACGTCGTTTGTTGATAGATTTCCGACGCTTTGAAAATTTCCGGCGGTCACAGTTGGCAACAATTGACAGCGTTTCAATTGCAATGCTTGTGCGTGTAATGCTAGCTTGTGACATCGTTGACGGACTCTATTGGATTATTCTTTTTTCAGTAAGTGGGAGTTATAAGATATTACAATATAATTGAACTCATTGTTAGTTCATTTATCATGGTTGAACAAAAAATTATAGGGAATCTGTTTTTTTTGTCAATAATTATCGGTGTTGAGACTTTTCTTCATGAATAAATTAATGATACTTTGTTGTCGCAAACATCTGCTTTTTCAATGTAGTTGAGTCATGAAACCATGCTAATCCAACAGCACAGTAGCTACTATAAATGAGTATGGTTTGAAACTATCAAAGTTTATTTATCAATTGTAAATTATATAATTAAAAAGAGTCACATTGAATAATGAAAGCCTTTTTTAGACTTTTTGGTTGATTTTTTCCTGGGACTTTGTCTGGGACTAATAAGCTATTCTATTTTAACTTCGATTGTTAATGTTTGTTGAAGGAGGTATTGGTTTATCCTTCTATTATGAGTGAGAACTATCTGATGGTTGATTGATTGCTTATTGAGGGTTAAGTCAAGACTAGTTGGATTTTCACTGATATTAGAATGTTATTGGTATTGGGCTAGAGTTTTCGTTGCCTTCAGGATGTTTGGCGAAATACGAGGTAGACCTATTCAATATTTCCAAGAAAAATTGTATTCACCTCAGGACAAAATAGACTGGGGTATCGTTCAGCGATTAAACAATATTCTGAGAGAAGATAAATTTTTGTAGAGTAGGCCTACAGTATTGTTCAGTGACAAAAAATATTTTGAGTATACAGACGTTTGGACGTGCAGTCAATCTCCTTCTAAAATGAGATTCCTGAAATGCTATTTCACCTGTAATATAATATTATGTTGGAGTTAAGATACTCAATGTGTGTTAGGGGTTTACATTTTGAATATGATTGCTGTACTTTACATTTGGAGAAAAAATCTCTTAGTAAGAAAGTGGAATATCCATCACTTACGCGTCTTGCGTAAAACGACTCTTACGCGTGAATCTACAAACAAATCTACAAAAACCCCACGAACAGTCTCTCAACTACGACTTCAGAATTGCTTAAAACAATTTCATAAAAATGATAAAGTTCTTAACTAATATAAATACAAATATAAATATAATACGAATATAATATAAATACTGTATATTATCAGCAGCATTCTCTTTCAAATGCATCCAAACAATGTACGTAATTTCAACGAAAAACTGCACGACATTGATCTCTCTCACTCTCTTTATCTCTCTCTCTCTCTCTCTCCCACTCGCTCTCTCTCAACAGAATCTCTTTTAAAATACTTCAAGTCTTCACCAATAATCTCAAAAGGTTGTGTCAAATATCACCAGAATCCTTGAAGCAGGTGTATTTTTATCCCGCCCTTTGATAGCAAGCAACCTGTATCACTGTTTTTTATGAATACGTTTTGAAACTGCTCTTAAAGAACTAAAACCCTGAACAGGTTAATAAAGGTAGGCACCAATGATTATGCGACACGAAAACTACAAAAAAAAACTAAAAAAATGTCACCAACTTTGTCACCAGATAAAAATCTCCTGAGTGCTTTTCAAATTCAAGCAAGACAATGTAGAAGCTTTCAAAAAAGGATCCACCGACAAAAAATAGTATATTAAGCCCTTAAATGCACTATAATGTAACGGGATAGTGGATTGGTTGTAGCCTAGAATCGAATTTCACATTCTGGAGCTTTTAAAAGCGTTGTCTGGGAAACAGGTGAATAATTTGTCATGCTGTTACAATTCACGCAAAAAATTACACAGTCTAGAATTGTAATTGGGGATCTCGAAATGAAAATAAAAAATGGTCTAGGGTAGGATTTTTGGTTTTGTAGTTTCATATTACATTCTCTTATTAGTGTTTGTAGGAGCCTACATCGTTAGATTTCTAGAGAGGATAGTTATGTTCCTATTTTCACATAGTTAGATACAAAAGTAATGAGGTAAGTTTCATTGGAGAGCATGAGCACCATTGAAACTAATAATGATCGCAATGCAGTACTTTGTTCTTACGGTCCTGCTATAAAGACAAATCGGATATAACGTCATTCATCGCTTATTTCCGCCAAACTTGTAGTTTAATCATTGGTAGTTAGATAACATTTTCATAGCGTTACTCAGATAAATGACCCTTGCTCTTGTGAAGCTCCCTTGAAAGACGTGATAAACAATTTACAGAACACTGATTTAAAAAAAAACTTTCAACATAGAAAAACATGGAACTCACATTGTTGTGACGATCGTTTCGTCCTGTTGTTGGACATCATCAGAGTCTGTAGAGTTCTTTTTAACAGTGTAACTTGAACAGTGAAAAAAGAATAGACTCACCACACAATAAGTTACACTGTAGTTACAACTAGACAAGTAAATAAGCAATATTTCAGCCAAATGATTGGATTTCAATACACCAACTCTTGGATCTGCCTTACTATGTCATACCATGACATGACGGTACCACACACAGTGAACTACTAGTACCAAATAAGTATACCACGCTTTGCCACGGTGAACTACAGTTCAATACAACCCGATGCAATTTAATACATTACACTTCTATCAAAGCCAATAAAGATGGGAGTATTAATCTCGGTATAAATACTCAAGTGAATTCAATAGATGAATGTATTAACTATCTGTGTATGAATGTACAGTATAGTGGCGAAGCGTGGTATACTTACTTGGTCATCGCCACTTATTTGGCGATCGATGACCAAATAAGTATACCACGCTTCGCCACGGGTACAGTAATAAGATTCTTTCCCTTGACCAAGGAGAGTAGGCGAGCGAGTATCACCTAATTCATCAATGAAAGTGAGAACAGTGCAACTATGTAGTTGATTTGAAATTATTAATGAAAGTGTAACTTCTGAAACTGACGCCAGTCTAGACTGAACTGGCGTCTGTAGCCTTCTGTTCAATAGACTCAAGTAGACTGATTCAGAATTTCAATAGACTTGAAAAGATTTGATACATTGATTTTGATATTTGAATGTTACAATATTGTATATTTAAAATATAAATACTATTCTTCTCCTAGATGTTCGATTATGGCGTCAATCTGAAAGTGTATTTTCCTTTATAAGGATGTGAAGAGCAGAGACGCTTCACATAGACCACATGTGACACTTGATGTAAAGTGTAAAATTTTATACATTGTTATGCAACCTAGGCCTAGAATTAAACGTGGGTATTCCAAATCCTGGAATAGATTTTCGATGATTCATTTGCGATGGATTCTAGTCATTGAAAGTTGTTTCTCATCGTAATTTCCAATGTCTTCTCAAATTCAATTTAAACATTTCTAAAGCTCCGTTATAATATTTGTTTAGTGTTCGAATCTTTATTAAAAAATTCAAAATTGTTGGTTAATAGTGTTTGAGACTATGATAAATAATTGAGAAAGGATAAGATTTCAAACATTGTGATCAGAAAATAGAGGGATGTGAGAGAAGAAAGAAAGAGAAGATAGAGAAACAGAAGAAGGAGGAAGAGAGAAATAAGATAAATAATAATAAGAAGGAGGATAGAGGAAGAAAGGGAGAAGGAAAAAAGAAGAAGGAGAAGAGAAAAGGAGAAGAACGAAGAAGAAGAAGAAGAAGAAGAAGAAGAAAGAAGAAGAAGAAGAAGAAGAAGAAGAAGAAGAAGAAGAAGAAGAAGAAGAAGAAAAGAAGAAGAAGAAGAAGAAGAAGAAGAAGAAGAAGAAGAGAAGAAGAAGAAGAAGAAGAAGAAGAAGGACAAGAAGAAGAACAAGACGAAGAAGAAGAAGAAGAGAGTCCTCCGATTAGGCTTTAGGCTAAGGTTTTAGTATGGTATGTTGGAGTGGCGTCATCATGACACATAACTAACCCCCTCCCCTTGTCATAAACTGAATAACCCTCCCCACTACCCCTCTCCGACCCTGTGACAGAGGCCTGGCGCCTTAGTTTGAATCACTTTCCAGGATCGCAACAGGATATGCTTGCCTCCTATAATAAATTCATTCTAGATATTATTTCGAATTGTCTCCGGCTGTGGTGGTGAATTTAGACAAAATTTTACTTCTATTCTCTTCCAGTATTAGTGGTGGCAAAATTTTTCAAAACATCAATGTTTCGATACTTCGAAGTATTAAGCAATAAAATATATAGATGTGGCAAAAAAAGATAGATGATTCTCACCTGAAACATCGATATATCGGTATCAAAATCGATATTTTTCTTGAAAAAAGCTTGTTATACTATAAATAGAACATCGATGTTGAAAAAACATTGTTCACCAAACAACGATGTTGAAATACTTGTGTTATTAGCCCAAAACATCGATGTTTCTTTGCCATCACTAGTCAGTATAGAGCTATTATTTTATTATTGTAGTTCTGAATTTTGGGATCCATAACGAACTGCGAAGTTAACACTATTGTTTCAACATTAGAATTCACCACATGCAGTCAAATTTCACTGCGAATAACAGTATTGTTACTGTTTAGTATTATTAACAGTATAGTAATGTTATTCACAGTAAAATTTGACTGCATGTCGTGAATTCTAATGTTGAAACAATAGTTTTATTATTTTATAATGAATATACTAGTTATATTATTTATTTCAAACTCTATTGCTATAGAGTTTGAAAATAGAGATGAATTACATGATTTGCGGGTTTGCCTATAGAAGCCCCTTGAATGCTATCAGCTAGTTTGAAAATAAAACAGTACAGTAATAATTCATTTATTATTATGATTTGCGGGTTTGCCTATCGAAGCCCCGTGCAGGCTATTTAACGGATCACTACTTAATTACTATCGGATTCATCTTTATGTAAAACACAAGGGAGACTTGTGTAAAGTAGTTGCTCCGCCCAAACTGAAGAACACTGTAAAGTATACAGTAAACTATAATGTAAACTACAGTCTACAAACTGGAACAAAACTTCCAAGATAACGCATTTTTTCCAACCTAATCCCCTTCCATTATAGTCCACTTTAGCTACAGATTATAGGTAAGGTACCGTTCTAACCATAGCTAATGGTTGGCTTCCGGTTTTGGGGGCCACATGAATAGAGACACCTCCCCAACCTCCTCACTTCCCCCGCCAATAAACATAACACTCCACCCCAAACAGATCAAACAATTTCTAATTTCATTCAACGTTAATTAAACGTGAAACAATGTTCAACATATACACTACAGTTGATATACATATGTATTTAAAGGTAATCTACTGTATTTAGTATAGTCTACGTATCATAAGAGTACACTTGATAAACCGATATAATGAAAACTAATTTACTGTATATAGGTTGGACCTGTTAAATACTAGAACAACACCATATCTGATTATACCTATACATTCCAAGCTAATTCACTGTGTATAGAATATCTAATGTAACTGAGACACTAAAGCTGATATTCTGAATATATAACCGATTATATATATTTATATTTCGGCTTTACTAGTTCAAAATCCTGTGTCACTGTATATGTAGAAGCTAATTTTCTGGAAGGAGTATATACCAATACACTGAAACAGTTGATATACATGAGAAGGTAATTTACTGTATATAGGACATACATTCTATTGTTTCTGTGTGAGGGTAATCTAAACCCTTTATTAACAACTATTTCCGTGATTCTCGTTGTGTGTGAAGAGGAGCATTTAACTTAATGAAAGCAATAACAAGCGGTGCGATTATTTTGAACTGTTCCCAAAAGACAACGTCGCTCTGCTGGGTAGTGTGTGAACTGAGAAATTGAAGCACTTTGCTCTCTGTATTCTCTCCTATATCATACTCCACTTCTTCTCTTACTTCTTCCTGTTTTACTTTTCATGAACATCTTCATCCTTTTATTTTTCTCGTCTTCTACTTATTCTTGTTTCCTCGGTCTCTTTTCCTGCCTCTTATTGATATTCTATTTCTCTTTCTCCTTAATTTTTACTGTCTTCTTCTTCTTCTTCTTCTTTTTCTTCTTCTTCTTCTTCTTCTTCTTCTCCTTCTTCTTCTTCTTCTTCTTCTTCTTCTTCTTCTTCTTCTTCTTCTTCTTCTTCTTCTTCTTCTTCTTCTTCTTCTTCTTCTTCTTCTTCTTCTTCTTCTTCTTCTTCTTCTTCTTCTTCTTCTTCTTCTTCTTCTTCTTCTTCTTCTTCTTCTTCTTCTTCTTCTTCTTCTTCTTCTTCTTCTTCTTCTTCTTCTTCTTCTTCTTCTTCTTTTTCTTCTTCTTCTTCTTCTTCTTCTCCTTCATCTTCTTCTTCTTCATCTTCTCTTCTCTTGTGGTATCTATCTATCTATCTATCTTCTTCTTCTTCTTCTCCTTATGTTTTTTCTTCATCATCATCTCCTTCTATTTTCTCCTTCTGTTTGTTCTCCTATTCACATTTGACCATCTTTCTTCCCTTTCATATAAATTATGTTCTTCTTCTCTCCTTTTTTTCTTTTCTTTTCTCCTTTTCCTTCTTCTTCTCTATCCTCTCTTTCTTCTACTTCTTCTGCTTCTTCTACTTCTTTTCATCCTTCTCTTTCTCTTCAATCTCTTCCCTTTTTCACAAAAATTCCCTGAAATATCCCTTCTTCTTCTCTTATAGCCTACACCTGTTATCTACTTCTGTCATCATACACATATCCTGACAATTGGTAATGTGAAACTTTGGTAATTTGCATACTGAAATCTCAACTCTCTTGTCAATCACACGTTGCTTGTACAGTGCAGAAACAATCGTAGACCGCTCCAGAAACTACAATAGGTGCTCTATTAGGAAACTGTATTCCACTGAAAAAAACTTTCTTAACCCTCTTATAATAGCCTACATCTCCCATCATTACGCTATCATTCTACTCATAAATCATACTGTTTATACACTAGTCTTCATCACTCTAAACAGTTTAAATTCAAGCTTTATTTAAGATTTTACACTTTATCTTACTTTGCTATCACAGTTGACTGTCAATTACAACTACGTTCTAATAGTTGGTGTGAATACTATTGGTAATGTACAACATTTTTTCGTATCCCAGAATCCATTATAACAAATTCTCTAATAAGACCCATTTTCGTTAATCTAGCTTGAGATATAGCAATACGGTCCTAAATTTTCTAGATCAATCTCACATCCAAGACAACATTCATGCTTCAATTTGTTATTTACCATACAAAAGTTTTGTAAGCCATCTTTGTTTCCCAGAATGCATTGTGAAAAGATTCTAATTGAGGGTGTATTTGGATCCATTTTTATTGAAAAGAGATACGATAATATATTACGACAAGATATACGATATTACTTGATGATAAATGCATGGTAATAATGTCTTTTGTGATGGTTAGTATTTTTCATAAGGAAATGGTTTCAATCACATTTGAGACAATAGTTTGAGAGGTACTTTTGAAGTGGAGTAACCAATCTGATTATTCAGATAATAATGATCGATCTTTTCTGTGCAGTATTCTCGTGTAAAAGTGAGATGTGAAGCAAAAATGAAATAAAGTAAAATAAATATATATTAACCGTTTCATAAGTTTATTGATTCACTATTAAAAGATAGGAAGGCAATCAATATAGATTGAGGACGGTTATAGAATGATGATTTCGAATTTTATTGGTGGATGACTGATGAGTTAATTAACATACTAGTGTATATAAGAACTTATATTCGTAATAAATCGACTACACTGAATATCAAACTACCATTCATTCGATCTTTCAAGTTTTCTTCAGCCTAGAAATTGGAAAAAGCTTATGAAGTCTTCATGCTCGAGTTTCAGTTTTATGGGTAATTGAGACTGAACGATCTCACCCTTGAATCAAAATGTAATGAAGAAGGCTACTGAGAAGAATTTGAAAATTTGAACAATTAAAATTTAAGAGTCAATTCATTTTAAACGAAACTTTACGACACCGCTCCTTTCAAAAAGATGCCGCCCAAAATATTTACAAATAGATGTCATCACTGTAGGAATAAAGCGTTTCTAGCTGCTCAAATTAACAGTTTTCCTGTTCCGAAGTGTTCATTTTATTATAGTTTTCTAACAATTAACCATCAACTGAAATAGTTTCACATGTGGATTGAGTCACGGTAGCCGAAACAAAATCTTTAGGAGAGTTAAAAAATTATTTCAGTTGTTTTAAGTCTTTGTTTAATTACTAGGGAGTTATGAGTCATCAACTGTTACTCTTATTTTATCGCATCCTCTTTCCAGATCAGAATAAAACCGACTTGTTTACTTGAGGGCAAGAATGTTGAATCCCGCACATAAATGTTTTTCAAGAAAAAATGTTGAACGTTTATGTCGCTTATATTCATTGCTAATGAGTGAAGTTATAAAAAAGTAGGAGAGGGAGAAGAAATGAAAAAGAGAAAGAAAGGGAGGGGCGAAGAGAAGGAGGGAGAGAGGAAGAAAAAGTACAGAAGTTTATATAAATTCTTTGTGAGAAGCATTTCAAAGATAACTTATTCTGCCTGTAGGGGAAATTCTACACAAATAATAAACAAGGCTTTCTCTTGGTTGAGTTAATTGCAATTAATATCATTACTAAAGTATGAAAGTTAATAATGACCGAAGGGAATTGTTTTCTACGATGCTGGAAGAACTCCTCATTAGAACATTTACACTTTTTCTCTTTTATGAGGACGATTGTTGGAGTCTAAATTATATACACTGTATTGTAATTATAGTAGTCGTGATAAACTGTAACGAAGTTATTAATTTTAATTTATAATTATTGTAAATAAAGTACTGAATGATATTTAAATACAGTAGAAGTTTAATAAATGAGTTGAATGACAATAATAATAGTGAACTTATCAACTCAATCAATATATCACACGTAATTCAAACGATATGTACATTTTCAATTGAAATTGATTGGAGAAATATTGAATAGGTTGATTTCGAAATCCTCAGTTAATAAATTAATATCACTTCATGATGTCTTGATACTTCAACAACTAATACTTCCTTCCTATCCTTCACTTCCAAACAAATCTATGTAGAAAAATATTTCTTTTTCTACTTAAATGTAGCTCTAAACTGCTTCGTGAATGAATTTCGAAATTCAAAACTCACACAAAACTTATACAAAACTTGAATATTATAAGTAACGATCAAATTAATAAAAACTTTAGAGTTGGTTGGAGTGTATATAAAATGGGTGTGAATAATTTGATGGCTCAATCCTTGGCGATTACTTTTTTTGGAAATCACCATAAAACATTAGTACGGTACTCCTTTAAAATCAATCAAATGTTTCTTATTCAATTTATATTCAATTAGCCTTTTCTTTTTTGAAGTCACTAATCTATCTCTGTCCTGCTCCTTTTCCTATTTCGACAGGCATCTGGTGTGTTACCTCTCACTTTATTCCCCACGCGCAACTCAAAGACTGATGTGGGCATCAGCCTCAACTGAAAAATTATTAGTGTCGTGTACAAGGGACTCGATAGAATACCTCGTTATGACGAAGTAACAAAGCACTTTTGACTACTGGATACTGGAATATCAATAATCTTCTGCCACATACAAAATGGAATTCTCTAATATTTGCGAACGACAATAAATTATAGTAATTTGTAATTCAGCTATACTCAATTGATTACTGATGCTTTCATGCCCAGTTATTGAGTAAAGGTATTGTAGGCCATGTTATCCCAGGAACTGGTAGCCGAGGTAGGTTATCGCCGGTCTTATAATACGTCTATGCTATCCGAATACTATAAAATGCATCTAAGTGCAGTTATAAAGTATGAATACATACTCGATTAGCAATAAACATGCACTACTGTGCTATAACTTATTCCTTCAAGTAGAAACGTACATGTTAGGTCATTTAGATATTTATGTTACAAGTTTAAAATGATTTCAGAAACAGCTAAGCTGAACATTTTTTAGTATCTTGAGATTGGGACTCTCACAAGGTGGCAATTCAACTGGTCTAAAGTTCGAATTACAAGTTATGTTATGTGTTATGATTGAATAAATTACTGTTGTTGTGTTAATATTGAATAAAATTGTTACAAAAAGGATCATCAAGTAGGGTTGAAAGATGCCTCTGCTACATACTTCAAGGTGTGCTCGCTCATTTAGCATGGTAAATTAGATTAAACTTTGGTGTATTCATATTCATTTATTTGATCAAAATAGAATATTAATTGGAAAGAAAAAAACAGGTGTTAGCACAAAACTTATTCTAATTGAACTTAATAAAACTAATTATTTATTATTCTAATAAAACTTATTTACTCAGAAAAGTGTCCAAATAATCATATCTTTAACTATCACTATAATGTCGTGTAAAGTTGTGTAATAGTTCCAAGACCGACTCCCCAAACATTACATTAAAAGATATTTCAGAAGGTTACTGCATTCTTACTTATACCTACTAGCCTATAATTATTACTGTACTTATATTTATAATTTATATTGTATTTACAGTATTATTGAATTTATAATAATTACTGTACTAAAGTTTCACACATCCATTGACAAGACCACTAATGACGATAAGATCCCAATTGATTTTTTTTTAAATATACGAATTTTACCTCCTCAATCATGCTAAACTGTTTCAAATATATTCATTTTTGATTTGATTCATAAACTCAAAATTCAATAATTCGGGAAACTATAAAGTTATTTAACAAAAAGCCTTTCGATTCGAAAATAATAGGCTATATCCGTTGAATTTATTGAATATCCTGTCAGTGTCAGATGAACAACCAAAGATGTTCATAACGAAAAGAGTACATAACAAGAAGAGTATTTCTTTAATGACTTATCACTCAATGACTTCCATCTCTCATCGTTTCATCAACTCTTCAATCTTTCTCTATCAACTCTTTCTAACTCAAAGTACCTTCATGTAATTATTTATGAGCAAGCCTTACTAAAACTTAGAACAACGGTACCCCTAGGCCCGCTTTGCTGGTGGGCGTATGAAATATATAAATTCTTCTCGAAAACAGTAAACCAACAACGCTCGCTGTTTAGAACAACGTTTCTGGGCTGGCTCTTCTAAACTGTTAGGTGGAAAAGTTGACTCTTCCTATAAATTGTTTAGTTGGAAATGTTGGTTACAAGACGGTTCGTTCGTTCTAAAAGATGACTTGTTTGTTTTTATCATATTCTTCTTCTGCAACGGCGGGTAGGGAGGAGGAGGTGGTGGAGGGGGAAGAGGAGGAGGAACAAATTTATGTAGACGGGGGAAAGAAACGAACAACCCACATAGCGGGGGGAAACTATAGGACACGACTAGTACAAGCCAGGAACCAGAGAAGGAACGATGATATTTTTGCAATCATTATGTTTTTCGTAGGGTGAACATTGGAGTGTGAGGAGGAGGCGTGGCTTAGGGGTGGTCCCAAACGGGGTGGAGCCACTTGGTGGAAGGAGAAAACTCGTTCCCCTAGTTCCCGAAACTTCCGCCAGGGCAGGAGCGGTGCTAAGTCCCTCAGTCGTACGCTAGCTTTCAAGCGGTGAGTGTCGTGTGTTAGTGTTGGTGCGTTTCTTGTTTGTTTGGGGGGGTGTTTTTTTCCGAGAAAATTCCCACGGAAAACTTACAACTAACATGACGGACGTCTGTTTTTCCAGTCGTGAAAATTGCAGCCAGTTTTCCGATGATTTCTGACCAGGATTATCGTTTGCCGCTATGTCTGCCTATACTCAGTTCGGTTATACCTATCCGCCACCCGGAGCCCAGGTTAGTTACAGTGCCACATATTCCAATTTATCTTCTAAATTTAAGAAACGAACAAAATTATCAAAGATTCCCCACGATGTTTCAACAATTTAAACCCTGTCTAACCAGATTTCTAGCCACATATGTGGAGAAACACACGTGTCTCATGTGTATCCTTTCCGTGTCCTCAACTAGGTTACTTCGGGAACCTAAACTCCGGTTGAAACTTTGTTTTCCTCATTGGTTTTTGAAAAATAACCTCATAAAACTACTCTCAAAAACATTTTCAATAATGTTTTCCGATTCAGGTTAATAATGTACCGTTTGATGGGTCCCGTTTTTTATCATCTAACTCGTCTGGGTCACTTCAGATAATAGGAGTCATTTCAAAACCCTTATTTTCAAAGTAAAACTTCAATAAAATACAGGCTATGGTACTTTTTCAGGACTTCATGAGATACATTTTTCAGTTTAGTTTTCCGGCACATGCTCTTGATTCTCTATCTAACTCGGTCACTTCACTCTGAAATAGAACATCTCTCTTCTTAGAAATTCAATATTTAAAAGTTGAGTTTCCCAAACCTCATGTATTCTGAGTATTCTTCAACAATATTTTTCTATTACATTGTACGCCATGTGTATCATGTCCCCTATTCTAGTCCCGTAACTTCAACTTGAGCTAGACTCCTCAAGTCGTTTCATAAACATAACTTAATCGCTGATTCGAAATTTTTGAGATTTAATAAGACACGCACTTAATAAGACCTACCTGGTCAGGGAGGCCTTTTGAATCCCCATATTTTTTCAAATCTATGAAGCCTGCAAAGTATGTGGTGATTATGATGAATACTCAGACGTCCTCGATCAAGTGCTTGAGAAAGTTGAATGCTTTGAGAAGCTTTCGCTTCAATAGTGAAATTCCAAAATATCTTCGTGGTGTTCCGAACAATACTTTTTTAATAGAGATGATAGATTGAGCCTACAATACTCATGAATCCACTACGCCTCCCTCGCCCAAAACCTTTCAGCAACGTTCGCAATTTCTTTCAAATCGCTCGATTCCCACAGAATGTTGTCTTCATTGTAATCCTGAATAAATAAACAATTATCAAGAAACTCAAAATATTATTGGAATAATTGATTACTATAACAAGAGTTCCATGTAACTTATTCTAGGTGCGTTACCTCGAATAAGACCATAACCTAGAAAACTGAAGTTATCTTTTCAAACCTGATGTGGCACTTCGGGCATTGTTTACTATAATTGATTCAATTGATATCGATTCAATATTGATTTGATTGATATAATAGATTACTTACTTGATCAATGCTTTTAGGATCAATATTGAGGGCTTGATTTGAGAGTTGTTTATTAACAGTTAAGGAAAGAGGTTCCGACTAATTTAAAGTTCTGATAAAAAAGTAACAGAGTTCGAATAAAACCCAATATAAATACACAAATCGAAAACCTTTGTGATATAAATTTATATTGAATTTTAATCGAGTTGAAAACTCTACTCACAGATTGTCATGTTATATTGTCGTTTTATCAAGTTATCTGTACCAGTAGGCTGTCATTTATCGTAAATACATTCACGTAGCTTTCAAAATGATACAATTGACCTAATCAAACAGATCTTTTTGAATCTCTCACTTTTCAGCGTTTGAAATAATATGTTTCTCTTTATGAGTATATAGAATATAAGTTGTGACGTAGTTGTAGTGATAAATAATAGGTCAAAAAATATAAAACAACTTGCAAAGGTACATACTGTGCGCAGATAATTAATTTAATTACTTGGTAATAACGGTACATTGTAATTTACTCTAGAGTCTAGAAGAACCTTCAGCCTATAACCTGCATATCACTGCCTGTACTGAAAAAGTGGTTCAAGTAGCCGAAACAAAAAACCTCGAATAATTAAGTGATTCACGATTACACAATTTGAATAACAAGGGGGTGCTTCAACACTTTATCCAACGGTAGGCTGTTGATAACAGAGAGTCACAACAAATAAAAACATATTTATAAAACGAACAAATAGGTAGATATAGTGAAATTATAGCACAAAATTAGAGTAAAGTTAATAGAATATGATGGGAAAAATAGCCTATAATGAGAAAGTCTAGACATACGGTATTATAAAATTGTCTGTGTTTTGTCTGTAGGCTTCAAACTATAATAGGACAACAATGGAATCAATACGAAAAAGTTTCGATAGTATTCTAAAGTAGATAAAATTGATCTATAATGTATAATTATGATGATAAGAATAGGGATCAATGGATCATTGAAAATATTACATTGGATGAATAGATAATATTGATCGTCAATCAGAATTGATAAAGATAAAATTCGGATCTTATCTTATCTCTTTTGAAACAAGAAATCAGTACTGCTTCTAAACGGTCTTTATAGTTCCAAGTTACAAGTTCTGTCTCTCCAAGCTCGACCTTTTTATTAAGTAATTCCTGGATTTCCAGTTACTCTTGGGTTTTTCTCAGTTCAACAGTGTTAATGTTAATTCGTTGTATCATATGTTCCATTTTATTTAATTAGGAATAAATATAGTAACCTTACGAACTATTTAACAGGAAAAATTAACTGCCCAACTAATATTGTAATCAATATTAAAGCAATAATAATTCTTGTATGTTACATGTAGCCTACACAGCGCCGTGAATTGCAAATGTAGAATAGAACCTCTACGGGAAATTCATGAAGAATCAACATAAAATAGCAAGCTTCACAAATTACAGTAAGCTCGATACTGTACCTTGAATATTTATTATTACTCTACTCTTATTATCTCTTTCCCTTTCAATTCTTATACTCTATTAAATATTCTTATACTGTTATACAGTACACACGATAAAAGGCATTAAGCATTTGTTTAAGATTTTAAAATACACCTAAGAAAATTTGCTTAGTATATTTTATTTTGTAAAGATATCATTTCATTGTTCAGAATTGTAAATATTTTTATCAAAATATTAATTCGATTGGATATAGTTTCCTGCTTCAAGAACATCAAGATAGACAAGGGGTTTTCGTTGTTAAGCACAAGAAAACCGTAGTTTCCGTGAATTGATATCAATCAAGTTAGATTATCGATAGAAATACCGTCTAGTAGTGATTATTTTAATTTTGAATCAGCGTCACCGCTTATATTATTAATTTTCATATTTCAATTATAATTATTTATTTATGCAATATAATATTATTATTGACTGGAGCACGTTTGTAAAATAAATGAATAAAAGTTTTGTAAAATAATACTGTAGGGCGGTGATTTCAAATGAGAATTTATGGTGTTGAGGCCGCAGTTCGCAATTTATCCAGAAGTATAATGAAGACGAGCAACAAAACGAATAAACTTATTTATTCATTAACAAAGACAACATCAGGTGAGATTTTCCCACTTGAAGTTATTAAGTTTAATTGAAGTTTAACCCGTTCAACTATACCACTCAACGAAACACTACTAAACGAACTAATAAAACTTCCTAGAGTACGATACGGATGAAACCGAATCAAAACTGAATACGGAACAAAAAAGAACTGATGAAACTACAAGAATAATAAAGATATTGATCTTGTGGGCTCTAGAAATTGATAGGTCTCCATCTCAATAAAGATGGGCTCTCAAGATTAACTTTTTTGGGGTTTCCATTCAAGCTGCACCCTATTTTGTAAGTAAATAATCGATTGTTCTAAATCTCAACTTCCCAGTTCGGTGATACTGAAGGTACAAATGTCAAAACATTAACTTTAACCTAAAAATTCATAAAACTTTTCACAATAATTACAATATTGACATCAGAAAAAACTAACTTTCGAATTATATCGAATGATATTTTGTTATTTTCTCGCGGTTGTATCGCACTTTATCTTGGAATACGTTTCGTTATGAAAAATATATCGATGTAGCAATTTCGAAATCTATGTGAGGATATTATTGACTGTTTTACACTGTTATAATATTTTATCAAGAGTGGATTGTTTTTAAACAATTCAAAATAATTAACTTCATATCATAGCTTGATAAAATTATTGATTTTCTCACTCCATCTTTACAATTACTGAATATTTGCATTTATTATTCTCAACAAATTTTTGAAAATTGATTCTAGCTATACATAGTATGAATTTTTCATCTCATAGGAAAATACATTCAAATCACTTTTTAGTATTTATTATGTAGACTCAAAATTTATTTCAAGCCTATAGTTTCAAATTGTTTCATCGAGCCAAAATTTATTCAACCCTAATTGTTTCAAGTAAAACTATTTAAAGCTATCAAATACTCTGAGATCAAAAGGATTATTTAATTTAATAGCAATTAAATAATTAATGAGAGTATTGATCACAATAATGTATAATCCTAATATGATCCACAATAATGTATTACAGGTTGTCCAACCAGAATAAAACATCTGCTAAATCCGAGCTACTAAACATAGCCTACAAATTAATAAAAAAATTCAATATAAGCTACTTTTAATTTTTAAAAATGAAAAGTAACCAATGTATTCTAAGGTGGTGCGGCCAATGTCGTTGTATCCCATGTAGGTTAAATCAATGTTCCAAGCTGTATGAGGATAAAATGGATGTTTTGTTGGATCTATGGAATGCTCAGAGTACACAACTAGAAGCTTATTCACTGCACTTGACAAGTTTTGTACATCTTGGTTAACTATTGTAGTTAAACAATATTATTTTTACTGAAGCGTCAAGTTTGAACTCAATACAGAAGGTCTGTTGAACATATTTCTGTGTATTTGGATTATGACAATCATTTTTAACACATGCATTGACAAGTTAGGCTACCAGTTTACTGAATATCATTAATTTTAGCGTAAAAGTATTGTTGGTTATCCAGTGTTCAAATTGATATTAGCATAATAATTAATTGAACGAAATTCCTAATTATTAATGCCATATAATATTCTGAAGACTTTTGCTTTTGCAAATATTGACAACAGATTAATAGCTAGTAAGGAATTCGATGAACGCTACTGCACAAAAAACTTTCTCCCCGGGCGGGAATCGAACCCAGCACCTCTGGTATTCATGACCAGCGCCTTATCCACTCGACCACCGGAGATCTTCTGTATAGCAGCGTTCATTTTTGACTTAGCCAATTCAGCCAGATAATATTAAGATGGAAGGTAATGAGACATTGCAACCATACAGTTGCTGTTAAATCATAATAATTAATTGAACGAAATTCCTAATTATTAATGCCATATAATATTCTGAAGACTTTTGCTTTTGCAAATATTGACAACAGATTAATAGCTAGTAAGGAATTCGATGAACGCTACTGCACAAAAAACTTTCTCCCCGGGCGGGAATCGAACCCAGCACCTCTGGTATTCATGACCAGCGCCTTATCCACTCGACCACCGGAGATCTTCTGTATAGCAGCGTTCATTTTTGACTTAGCCAATTCAGCCAGATAATATTAAGATGGAAGGTAATGAGACATTGCAACCATACAGTTGCTGTTAAATCATAATAATTAATTGAACGAAATTCCTAATTATTAATGCCATATAATATTCTGAAGACTTTTGCTTTTGCAAATATTGACAACAGATTAATAGCTATTGCTGGGTTCGATTCCCGCCCGGGGAGAAAGTTTTTTGTGCAGTAGCGTTCATCGAATTCCTTACTAGCTATTAATCTGTTGTCAATATTTGCAAAAGCAAAAGTCTTCAGAATATTATATTATGGCATTGATTAGGAATTTCGTTCAATTAATTATTATGATTTAACAACAACTGTATAGTTGCAATGTCTCATTATCTCCCATCTTAAAATTATCTGGCTGGAATTGGCTAAGTCAAAATGAACGCTGCTATACAGAAGATCTCCGGTGGTCGAGTGGATAAGGCGCTGGTCATGAATACCAGAGGTGCTGGGTTCTGATTCCCGCCCGGGAGAAAGTTTTGTGCAGCGTTCATCGAATTCTTACTGGCTATAAATATGTTGTCAATATTTGCAAAAGCAAAAGTCTTCAGAATATTATATGGCATTAATAATTGAATTTCGTTCAATTAATTATTATGATTTAACAGCAACTGTATGGTTGCAATGTCGTACCTTCCATCTTAATATTATCTGGCTGAATTGGCTAAGTCAAAATGAACGCTGCTATACAGAAGATCTCCGGTGGTCGAGTGGATAAGGCGCTGGTCATGGAATACCAGAGGTGCTGGGTTCGATTCCGCCCGGGAGAAAGTTTTTTGCGTGTAGCGTTCATCGAATTCCTTACTAGCTATTAATCTGTTGTCAATATTTGCAAAAGCAAAAGTCTTCAGAATATTATATGGCATTAATAATTAGGAATTTCGTTCAATTAATTATTATGATTTAACAGCAACTGTATGGTTGCAATGTCTCATTACCTTCCATCTTAATGATATTAGCATACCTACATGTTTTCTAAAGGATTCAAGGCACAACTTTGAGAATGACCAAAATGGTCTCTTTGTGGTTGATTAATATTATCAACTCATATTCTCATTTATTTATATTACCTTTGGAATGAGTACTCCTACTATTATTATTCTCATACTCTTATACTCATTATCTCTTAAAATATAAGAGAATATTCTTCCAAGCAAGGAGAGAGGATATCCTAGAGTGGGCCTACCCCTGGTTCATTATGCTGGGGCACCTTGAATGAAAATGAATCTCTTTATCACTTCTCATTCCAGTTTCTAACAATATTTAAAGTGCCCAAAATTTCATTCAATTTACAATATTAACATGACTGTAAAATAGTGGATTAATTTTTACACTTTCAACATTGCAAAAGGCTGTAATGAGGTAAATCATTGTCAGTCCAGGGGCCTGAGCAGATTGAACCGCCTATCATATTGAGGATTCTCATTATCCATGTCATGGTCAAAATTATTTATATTAAACTTTGACTTTCCAACAAAATAACTGAATTCAAGTCAAAACTCTTGGTATTCGGATTTTTTAATTAAAGTTACATTCACTTTATTATTTTATTCTCTGGAACTTTTCAAGGGGTTCCTTGTATTGTTTGGTACGATACTTTTACCTCACAAGTTTTGAAACAAATCGTTTGATACTAAGATCAATTACATAATTATTAGACTGCTAGACAATTCAACTTCTTAATTCGTGCCCAAATCAGATCAAACTGTGTAGTAGGTGAATTTAAACTAAACAATTCAACATCAAATTCGTGCACAAAGCACAAATGAACTTAAATTGCACTAAAATTTAGTCACTCGCTCATCTCCAATCGCTGCGAGCTACAACGCTTTGTTCAATTTCAAAATAATAATTCCTCACACGCGAAGTAATTATAATTGCAAACAGTGTATGTGCCCAATTATAAAGGGAAGTATACCTATTTATACATGCAGAGTTCCTATCTAATATGTATGATATGTCAGTGCTTGGCTCCAATTTAATATGTGTATATGAGTGAATGACTCCTATACATAGAATGCAAGCCCATTGTTCTCATTAGGCTTGTCAGTTGAAATATTATTATACATGCATTGTATGTTATATTCATTATGCAGTAATAATAATTCTCTCTCTACCTAAGCTTATTACTAAGATGCACTTAATTCGTCATCCATGGTGCATTATTATCTACTGGTTAATCTTCTCTTTATCCGTTAACCCTTCTTTTTGCTTATTCTTTGCTGTTTTTTCTTCAACTCTGTTGTTTGTTTTTGTCCTTTGATTCTCCCAAACGTTTTATTCCCCATATTTGCCGTTAATATATTTTTTTTATTCAAAAATATCATTGTTCCTTTTGTCTCCCAACGTGTCTCGTTGTTTTTGCAGCTTTTCCTTAATTCTCTCTTCCTCTATACTTTTATTCCCTCTTTCCTCTTTCCCATGTTTTCCTGTTTTTCTTAGTTATTTACCTACTTTACCACACATTCAACCTCCCTTTTATATTTTCTCAGATTACCTTGATTTTCCCCCTTCTTCACATTCCTTTTCGCGCTAGAATTCTCTTTAATTCATCTTTTTCTCCCTTCATTACTTATCTATTCATCATTTCTCAATCCTCCTTATCTACTTTACTCCTTATTCATTCTCTTCACTTCTACAATAATTCATCTTTCTGTTTTTCTGAATATACCTCAACGTCTTCTTTTTTCTCTCTTTTGTTTTCAATCTAATTATTTTCTTTATCTCGCTTCTCTTTTTTATTTTAGGTTTTTGAATTTTTATACCACATCAATCCAAAAAGTATTAAATAATTCACATGATGAGTGACAATTTTCTCAATGTAATTCCAGAACTAGGTGTAACTGTTTGATGGGAACAGTTCTGAATACAATATGACAAAACTCTCTCAATTCCCAACATTGAATAATAAGTCTCGTAAAGCAATATTGAGAAATATACTGTGTATCTACTGGGATCAGAATAAATTCCAGTTTAGCATCAATGACAAACAATCTGTGTTTGAAAAACAAACTTTCTCTGAATTTTGGCGTAGTTTTGTCGTACGCACTGTATTGAATTATGATGAATCTTGAAGATTTCATCCACAATTCTAACAATATTATCTATTCTGCGTTTGAAATTACAACCTAACAAAACTTCTATAGTTTTATAGAAGTTTTATTACAATAATTGAATTGTTCTTATCAACCTTGTCAACCTTCCATACTGTATTAGAACTTCTACTTGATATTTACTAATTCTACTGAAAAATTGAGGATTGAATATTAGAACGAATTAAGTTTTAGATATGAAAAGGAGAAGAAGAATAAGAAGAAGCAATAGTTTGGCGCCTGGCGTCAACCACTACAGGCCTATATCTCATCACAGAGGCCCTTAGTATGAGGACTTGAGGGCTCTTGAATTACGAAAGAAATAATTTCCAAACGGCCATAAATTATTAGAAGACGACCCTACCAAGTTTACTCTGTTCGAAATTTATGTTCTAAAAGTGCCAGCCTTAGTTTATAAATATACACAACTCGCATCAGGTCCAATTATATTCATTCTATAGGACATTTCTTTCTTTCTCACACTCTCCATCCGTTCTTCTCTTCTCCTCCCCCATCATTCTTCGTTCTCCTTCTCATATTTCTTCTCGTTCTTTCTCTTCTGGGTGACAAATGTGACACTCTCAGCATCTTCCCGAATCATTTTTAGGCCTGTTCCCTAAACTTTTCAGAATTTAGTTTTTGTTTCTCTGATTTTTCCCTTACTACTCACTTCTTTACAACCTTCATCCTCCTCCTTCTTTTCCTCATTCTCCTCTTTCTTCTCTTCTCCTCCCCTTCCTCTTTCTCCTCCCTCCCCTCTTTCTTCCCCTTTTCATCCCTCTCCTCTCCTTCCTCTTTCTCCTCCTGCTTATCCTTCTTTTCTTCCTTCCCTTCCTCCTCTCCCTTTTCCTCTCTCTCCTTTCTGTCCTTCTTCTCCTCCTTCTTCTACTCCTGCTCCTCCTTCTCCTTCTTATCTTTCTCCTCCTTCCCCTCTACCTCCCTTTTTCCTCCCTCTCTTTTCTCTCCTCTTTCTCCTCCTGCTTATCCTTCTTTTCCTCCTTGCCTCCTTTTTCTCCTTTTTCCCTTCTTCTTTTGCTTCTCCCTCTCCTTTCTCTCCTCCTTCTCCTCCTAATTTTTCTTCTTTTCCTCCTGCTCCTCCTTTTCCTTCTCCTCTAACTCCTCCTTTTTCTCTTCCTCCTCCTTCTTCTCTTTCTCCTTCTTTTCTTTCTCCTTCACCTCTTCATTCTATTTCCCCTTCTCTTCCTTCTTCTCCTTCTCTTGCTTCTGCTTCCTCTCCATCATCTCCTTCTTCTCCTTTCCCTCCTCCTCTTTTTTCACCTTCTTCTCCTTTCCCTCTTTCTCATCCTTCTTATTTTCTACTCTTCTCCTCCTTCTTCTCGTTATCATACTAATCATCCTCCTCCGTTTCACCCCTTCTTCTTCATCATCCTTCTCGCTCCTCTGTCATTTTTGTCTTTCTCCTATCTCCGAAGCTATTTTCGAAATTTATTTTCAAATCGCCCGCATTCCACGGCACGAATTTGTTGGCCTTAAATCTTTCTCAAATCGTTGACTTTTCAAAATGAGCACATGAGGGGAAATCAAGGGTATAATCGCTGTATAATACTGTCGTCAAGTTGAATTAGCGCCGCGCCGCGGTGACATGGCAAGCCACAGACGACGAGAAGAACAAGAATAAAAATAGGAGAAGGGGTTGAGAGAGAAATGGCTGAAGCTGGAATTCAAGAATAAGATGAAGGAGGGAAAGAAACAGATTAAGAAGAAGGAGGAGGAGAAGGAGAAGACGAAGATAGGAGAAGGTGAGGAAGGACGGGGAACGGTGCATGAGAAGAGGAATGAAATTGATAGAGGATAGGAACGAAAAGAGATGGCAATGAGTGAGTTAGTTGAAAGAAATGAGACAGATTGTGAGTGACTTACGGCTATTAGATAAATTAAAACGGAATTCTTGAGCTCAACAATTGCTAGACAAAGGAATGCTTTGTAGAAATAAATTGAGTTTGTCAAACAAAAAAAAAACACATAGTTTAAATTTGACACTAATTCTGAATATGTTATTCTTCATTACTAATTTATTCAAAGTTTAATAAATGGAAAACAATTTCACCATCAAATAATTTAAAAATAGATAACATGTTTAGGTTGATGAAAAAAATGTATTCTATTAGAAACACATTATTAGGAAGATGTGTGTTTCATTAGAAAATTGTGACCAAGTATGGATTCTATACATTCATTTATTAGTGAAATCTCAACAATACATTTAATAAATAAAGTGAAAAACTATATAAATTGAATGTAGTTCTCATAGTCTGAATCTGAAGTATCCTGGAGCCACTGTATTTTGATAGAGAAAATTATAAAAAAGGATGGTTAATGTAAGTTAATGTAAATTAATATTGCAGGCAATACTTGAAAAAATGCATTTGTCACAAAACATAAGAATTTCAACAAAATTGGAAACAAGTTACAAAATTCATTAATCGATTATTTATAATAAATCGATACATTTGAACATTTACTTAAATTCAATATTCCAATTTCTTAAAATGGATGAATGAGAATTCAAATATGTAAATCAATCTATTATAATTTCTGCATCTGGTTTAAACAAATCTTCAAGAACTTTTCCTACCCATCCTTTGCCTATTCCTGTTACACACTTCTTCTCTTTCTTCTTCTCATTTTGCGGTCCTCTTCTACTTCTTCTTCTTCTTCTTCTTCTTCTTCTTCTTCTTCTTCTTCTGCTTCTCCTCTTCTTCTTCTCTCTCTCTCTCTCCCACCCAATTAGAAATCGAGCTGTGGCGCCTATTTAGTGACACTAGGCAGTTAGCAGGCTAGCCTAGACCTGTCATATTTGTCGCCTAGGAGGCACCAGGCCCAGTATAGGCACTCTGCCATTCAAACAAATTGATTTCTCAGCAGATTGCAGACTTGGTGGAGTCTGCGTTCAGACTGACTGGCACCCGAAACTGTTCAAAAGATGCCAAACATATTTCTCACATGTGTATGTGAAAGCTGGAGCCTGCTATTTAGTTGTGATTTGGTAATTAATTATGTTATTCCAAAAGCTTCCTGTGTGCCTTTTGGTCAATTGCACAAAAATACGTTTGAATCCAGCCACCGTTAAATTACGTCATTGTATTGACATCAGTTAAATTTACTTGTTTTTTGTTTAGTTCGTACATTTAGTTTTCGTTGCATTGGCTCCGTTACATGACGTCATTTTATGGCTGTTAAATTCAACTGGATTTTAATACAACTGGCCTTACCTATTGTGAATTGCGAATTTTATCAATTAAAGTTGATTACTTCCATTTTATTAATTCTATTTATAGATTCTAAATTAATGAAGTTTATTTCAAGAAATATTCTTTTATTTTGCAGGTAATAGGCGGTTACCCATACTATAATGAGATCTCATCTGCGGTAAGTCTTACGAAAATCTGAATGTAGTTTAAAAATACCTTATTTTACAGAGAAACCCCAAAAATGATCTGAACAGGATCTACTAATCAGACCTTGATACGAGTGTTTATTTTGTGATTTTTTTGGAATCAAAACTTTACAATAAATAATTACCATGAATATAACCTACATACAGTAGAAACTTGAATAATTGTATCTTAATAAAATGAATAGAATAGAATAGAATGACTGCCTTTATTTTAACCTGGGAGGGCGAAGTTAGGGCGCAGTCGGCCCTCTCTTACACTTAACCCTCGACAATGAATGAGTGTATTGAACAGTATGAATCCTTGTATCAAAATTTCAGTATTGAAACATTGATATTATTCGTAGCATTCACGCTCTTTAATAATGTTCAATTTGTTGTAAAACTGGCTGAATAAATCTCTGATCTTGTACTTGAATTGCAATGAATACAAGCAACGTAAATTCCCTCACACTTACAAAATTGCCGCTCAAAAAATACTAGCAAAATTCCCAAGACTTGTAATTTATCGTAAAAAATTCACACTCAATCTCTTTCTATCCTACCGTCGAAGGTGGAAAAATGCTGTTTGAAGTTTTACCGTGCCCTGCTAGGCAATCTACAATGTTGAATACTTTTTGCCTTCTAACCAAATAAGGCCTTCAATCAGAAGGTATTCTTCAATAATTGATGTGCTGTAAGAGCTCATCTATCTTATAATGTAATGTTGAGACTGTTAAGGTAATGAAAAACAGTAGTTGATTTTCAATAATCATTATTGATGGTTATAGGTTCACTATAATAGGAAATTTCGCAATGAAAACGGAAATTAATTAACAAGAATACACAGTTGTGTTTCAAATTTAATATAATAGCTGATGGTCATGAAGAAAATTTGATAAAAGAATTTGTATACTTCAACAATATTCGCTGACATTTTATGGGAAATTGATGTTGAAGAAGGAAGTAGAAATATTATCCTTTGCAAAATTTATGGTAAATCGAAAATAATGAAGAATTAAGTATAAAACACCACCAATAACATCTTTCCAAGGCCTATTCACAAGAAAAATACATCTGCCTATAAACCTATTCAAATTGGAAGCTTCAAAATAATTTCCAGCACCTTATTACAAATAAATATGAATTTATCAATCAATTGTTGTAGAAATCCTAATTAATAATTAGAATATTCTAGACTAGTGCAGAATACCGGATGATTCTATTCAATATTGAAGAGGTCTTCCCAAGACCTATGAACAAGAAAAACTAAAAAATCAATATTATCATTGGAAACTCAATGTCCGATCCAATTTCCAAGCCCTCTTCACATTACAGACCTAATTTGCCATCAAATTTCAACAGACGGCCTAACAAAAAGAACTCTTAAACGGTCTTTGAAACAAGTAAACACACTATTCCACCATTGTTGTTTTCTCACGTTTGTTTAATTTGAACATCCTTTCGGCTTGTGTCTCTTCTTCTTATTTTCTTGTTTGTTTTTTCTTGTTTATCTGTTATTTTCTCGTCTTGTTTATCCATGTCTTGTTATTTCGGCTTATCCTATTGGTCTGCACAAACACAAGTTCACAATGGAAGCACGCACGCGTTGTAATGCGCAGGCGTCACCTTTAAGGATACCGTTTCAAGGGTGGCGTGTTTGTTGATTTAGCAATTAGGGCTTCGTTTATATTGTGAACTATGTCACTCATCAAATGAGTGTCTTATCTGCTTGAGGATAAGAATGTTTATACTATCTTGTCGTTTTTAGACTCTTCTTCTTTTTCGTCTACTTCTTTTTTCCTATTCTCATCTTCTTTTCAGCCATAAAATGCCGCCCTTTAAAAAAAGATTGGCCCTTCGTTCATTCAAATGGGGTGTGATAATTTCCAGTTCTGTCCTTTGAATTGTTTAGATTTGAATGATTTGGAGATCTGTGTTTTGAGAGTGAATCTGTTGGGGTTTTAATGGGAGAGCAGATAATCCAGGAGATTGAAATAAGATATTGATAATGGAGTTTGGACATGGAGGATGAATGGATTATAGTTGGAAAAATCTCGTTTTATTCAATTAAAATGTTGTTACCGAAAGTTTAAATTGAAATTGACAGCAATCGATATTATACTTGAAATAAAAATTCAGAGTTCACCTCCAATGGTTTGAATAATTCCATTGTCTTACAATGCGAGCGATCCTGACTGAAACTGAGAAACATTATCAATCTTTGTTTAAAAAGAAATAGAATAAAATTTATGGAACAAATATTGATGTTGTGGAATCTTTCCATAATAGTAAAACTTTATTAAAGTTGAGTTTGACAATTTCAAAAAGTTCTTTTTCTATTAAATAGAATGAAATCTAACGGAATAAATCATCCAGAGTTTCCCAATACATTGCAGAGAAGCGAACAAAATCAGAGACTTTCAGAACTCTACTTTTATTGCTACTCTAGTTGTGTGTGTTTTTGAGTATTATGTAAATTATCTTATTGAATGGTTTCAAATTTTAATTTGAATGCAGTAGTTCGGAGTGAATTGAATAACTTGAAAGTCTCATCACGAAAACAGAATTGGATCAAGCCAAAAATCGACATTGAATATGATTCTGATGTTTCCGAATGATTGAAGTGTAAAATACAATAAAATTGTAAAAAAAACCTATAGACAGAATTCATTCGAGAACACGTTAGTAGTGTACCAGTTGAATAAACGTTCCAAAAAACGACACGTTTTTCGGAAGACATCTCTCAAAACAAATAATTTCTGTCCGTTCTGAAAAAACTGGTTTGAAATAAACTGGTTGACGGTTTCAGAGGATGACAGACGATTGTCGAGATTCTGGAGACACTTTATTACATATATGAAACTGGTCTTCTTATTGATAAGAAACGTTGAAAAAGCGTAACAAGTTGTTTATTAGGGCGTTAACAAGATTGAAAATCCGGTTACAAATGTGGAAAAAATCGAATAAAGTGAACATTCTCGCTCCAATAATCGTCATTAGTGGACGTTATTATGGGGGATTATAGGATAAGGATTATTTTAATACTATCTTGTATTATATGGAGGCAGTTAATGTAAATAAATTATAGGAGATTTAGATTAGATGAGGAGACAAGGTTCATTCCGAATAGGTTTGAGATAAACTTGGAATTTATTTTTCATTTGATATCGAGTGTATTTTATTAGTGTAAAATCAATTGGATGAGAAAATAAAAGCTTGTTCTTCACAGTTTGAGGTGCAGAAGTTCACATGAAAGAGGAGCTTGTTTCTTTATAACTTCCTGATTTGTTATAATTTTCAAGTTTATTAGATCAATTACATCGTCGAAAAACGGTAGGTTTTCAAAGCTTGTTATTGCACCCTGTCTGCCTCTCAGAGCGAAAATCTAACTCAGCTATATAGCAGTACAGTCACAAGTATGAAGCATTCTTATAAATGAAACCTAGTAATAAATGAAACTCAGTGGTAGAATGATATATTTCTGAACGTCATTAGTACAGATTGTTTTTAACTAAAATGGGAGAAAAGGTCTTATCAGGTCCTTGTGATCTAGTGGAGTAGTAACTCCACTATATTATGAATAATATACTCACTTTTATTATGAATGAGTCATGCTGGAAAACCACTTTCAATTTCCAATACCTTATTCTATTCTTGGAGAATAGATTGATAGAGCGTGAGGTATATACGAGTATATATACTCGTAGTTTATTATTATGGTTCATATATGTATAGTTAATATTAAAGAAAGTGAAGATCTATTCATTTGTGAAACTGTAATGTTCTTCACTTCTAAACTTTTGTAGAAACTTCTATAGCAATATTAACATTGATAAAACAAAACGATCAAATCACACTGGAAATTATTGGAAATCGATTACTACTGTATTTGAAAAGGAAAATGAATTTGTTGTGTGTGATGTGATTTGGTATTTCTTCGTAATGGAAGAAAAAGACAGAGATTGTCAAACTTGTATTTTATTTTAAATAAATTAGAAGTCGAAAATGGAAAATAGGTGGAAAAGAAAGAAGCTGAATAAAGGAAGAAAACAATTCAAATAAGTAGAAAATAATGAAGAACATGAAAATAAGGAGAAAGGAAGAAAGGGAAAAAGTAATTACAGTATTGCAAAGGGAGTGCAATATTCGATGAAAGAAAAAAGTTATTGGGGAAGATCAAATAAGTAGGAATATTGTGGAATACAGGTGAAATGAAAGAGAAAAAAATCCTAAGAGAACCAAATGAATATATCATGTTGACAGGGGTGCGTTACCTCAAAATCCACGATGTTTACCTATCAAAGTACGCCTTTCTTCTTTCGTTTGTTTATAAACGGACATTGTGAAGTGTTTACACTTCGACCGACCCTTGTATTTTTTATATTCTTCCACTTGAAGAGTCGAGTAATATAGTTTGAGCATATAGACATGTGGTAAGAAGTGAGACAAATTCTTTCTCGAGGAGGAAAGGAAGCAGAATTAGGAGAAGGTTGAAGGGAGAATGAACGATAAAGAAGAGGAAGAGATAGAGAAAGACGAATAGGAGATGCGAGAATAAAACAGATCGAGATGGAACAAGAGCAACAGAGATACAGACAAACGATTAACAGAAAGAAGACAAAAAGGAGAACAAGGAGGAGAAGGAGGAGGAAGAGGATTGAGTGAGTGCACCAGGAAAAATCAATATTTAATTTACCGTTTTTGAGAAGGGTTCCAAATGTCATAAGTGAACCATAAGATATTTGCAACTGAAGGTATAATCTGATGATTATATTTGAGGCTTAAAATGAAGAATCCATTGAAATTACATTGAACCATTGTTTTCTACAAATGTAATACATTCATAAAGTTGACTAATTTAGTGTTGATTGAGTATTTTCTTATCATAGAAACTTATTGTTAGCTTTTGGGAGCTGACTATCCATTTCAACATGTGAACCTAAATGTGGTGGCTACACCACAATTTAAGTAATTCAAGTAACATTGTACTATGTAATCGCTGCAATGCAAACTTCCTTCTAGATCAAACCACATTTACAATACTGAATTAATGATACAATGATTCTTACTTACACACTTGAGTCTTACAAGCTATCTTCTGCATGGCCTCGTTTGAGAAATAGTATTTGAATTCAACTTGAATTGTAGTCCTATTGATATTGCATCTTGGTAATACTTCCAGTTGATATTCTACAAAATTAAACGAAAACCCAAACCAGAACTCTCTTAAATTCGCAGTTAAAACAAATCTTCAATGAAACCACATCAACTAAAACAATTCTGATACCATTGTCGGGCAAATCTCGCGTTTATCCGCCTTTATTCTAAGACAGCAAACAGCTATTGGCGAATTCTAAGCTTAGGCTAAGCTTTTTTATTGGCTATTGGGAAGGGGTGTGCCCCATAAAAGGCCCCACGCAAAAAGCAACCAGTTTTATTACATTTCGATACATCGAGCCAGAATAAGGGAGGAAATAATAAGGGAGAGAGGAGAAAACAGTGAGCAGTAAAAAGAGTGAGAAAGATTTTGAAGCAGATAGAAAGAAATAGTGGTGAGAGGGTAAAGTGTCGGAAGAAGGGTAGCACAGACAATACAGTAACAGCAAGATCTTTCCGCTATATCGGAATGGAAGATTGGAAAAGAAGCTGGAAAGAAGAAAGGGCTCACTTAGGCCCTACGAACAAAGAATAGGGTTGACAAGAACGGATAATAAGGGTTGAAAGGAGTGATAGGGAAGAGATAACTTTTTCTCACTTTCTTATTATTACATTTCCTTTGCATGCTCCCTTTACGTTTACCGTATTTATTTTATAATATGTACCTCTTCTGCACTTGATACCTTCTTTTGTTGTTATTTTTGTTCCACTTCTAGTTGTTGCTATGCTTGTTGTTGTTCGGTCTCTTGTTGTTTTTGTTTTTGTGTTGATGATTTGTTGTTCTTGTTCTTATTCTTGTTCTAGTTCTAGTTCTTGTTCTTGTTCTAATTCTTGTTCTTGTTCTTTTTCTTGTTCTTGTGTTCTTGTTCTTGTTCTTGTTCTTGTTCTTGTTCTTGTTCTTGTTCTTGTTCTTGTTCTTGTTCTTGTTCTTGTTCTTGTTCTTGTTCTTGTTCTTGTTCTTGTTCTTGTTCTTGTTCTTGTTCTTGTTCTTGTTCTTGTTCTTGTTCTTGAACAAAGCAATAAGCGAGGATACATAATACACCCTCACAGACACACCCCCAGAGATTGGCTCACTTTCCATTTTATTCAGTCTCCTGAGAGTTGTGAGAGTGGTGGTTTGGAAAGAGAAGAAAAAGGTGAGTGAGAGAGAGAGAGAATGAGAGAGGACATGCGCGTGCTTTTAGTGAGGAAGGGGCGTATCAAAAAGGGGTTGATACTTCACACCCCTCATCCGCCCTCGAAAAACAGAGGGCTGTTTTGGAGAGAAGAGGGGTGGTGGACTGGAAACATTTCGACCTCAAATTTTCGTAAGGGTAGCGAAAGATATCGATTGCTTCTGTTTTCAACTTTGTGTAGAAGAAGGAAAGGCGAAAAAGAAAGTGGGAAAGAGGGAGATAAAAGATAAACAACGCAGCCTAAATCCTCCGTTGTTGGACAAGGATGGAGAATCTCCGGAAAATCACCGAAACTTCCTTCAAATACACTCTACGCTACGTGTGTCTTTCCCAAGAAAACCTAATAAAAAAGTAACGCCGGAAAAAAGACATCGTCAACTTTCTCTCTACTTTTCCCATTCCCATCTTACCCCCCTCCCACCAGAATTCGTTAAACACCTCTTCTTTATTTTCCTTCCTTCTCCTTCTTCTCCCACTTGTTCTTCCACGACGGTAAACAAATGTAACACCTATCAAATTACCCCGTTAACCCTTAATAGCGTATTTTCCCCTCGTGAAAGTATTCTCAATGTTTGTCTGGCCCTGCAATTTCACCTCCGAAAAACGTGCGGTTGAACGTGTAATCTGTCCTGACCGCGGAAAAGGGTGATTGAGGTTTTTTATAACGAATGACATCAATTAGTTTGTTCTTGATCGTTTTCAAAATAATAATTATGTTGTCATAGCTTGGATTCTACATTAATGGTTAAAAGATGAAGTGACTCAAATTCTGTGCCAATTGAAAAGAGTTAATTGTTTCTTCGTTCTTGAAAGTGGAGAAAATGGATGAAATGTTCGACTTAATTATCGATTGAGAACGTCTAAAATGGGTGTAGGTACCATAATGTTGGTGGCACCACTTTAGTATTCTACTAGAGTTCAGTATCATTATAAGACAATTATATAGTATAAGTATAATAGATGTAGAAATAGTACGTAATTTTCCAATTGATAATTATAGGAAATTTGGTGTACATTGGAGATTTGGAGTACGTACGAGTCGAGATCGTACGAGAAAGAAGTTATAGGGAGTTGAGAAGCTGTTAAGAAGTTAGTGAGATCAGAAGGAAGGCTGAGACGTCCAAACACCCCGACCTGAACGGCAGACTTCTTTCAATTGAAAATCGCGACCACCTTTTAATGGGGCCATTTATTCGCTACGTTCCACACTCCATTCATCCTCAACTCGTCTCTTTACATCACATTCTCTCTCATTCTTCCACCTCCTTCTTTTTCTTTGTCTATCACATTCTATATGTAACTCTTCCACCTCACTTTTTCTTCTCCTTGTTACAGCCGACAGACAATAATTTCCAGCTTCAACCGCCATGGCGCTAGTGACGCTTCCAAAGACATTTGTCCTCCACTTCTTTTTTTTTGTTTGCTCTTTTGTTCTGTTCGTTTTCGCTTGCTCCATTTTCTTTTCGCCGCCACTTAATGGATGCAGCACCAATAATTGATGAAAGTGGATGAAGTGAGAAAGAAACAGAACAATGTCGTCCATTGTTGTTGCCGAATCTTGAAACGTGTCGACTTGTGTCACCCTTATCATCATGATCATCATCATCATCATTTTCATCATTCAGACGCCGTCCGCCATTAAGATTCCTTGCGATTCGATTTCTCGAAAGTCCCATGTGTTTTTGTGCATGTGTGGTCGAAGCTTTAATGCAATTTTCTGCTTTGGATTTCTTCTATTTTCGGGTAGAAATGTGTTTTTTTTCTTCGTTGAATTATGCTTATTTGATTTTGTAGAACAATGGTTAGGCCGGCCTACACACGTTACATGATGTAGTTTTGTTTGAATCATATTTGTTTAATCATATTTTTCTGTTTGAATAATATTTTTTGTTGTTTTTAATTCAAATAACATATTTACAGTAAACGTATTTAGTAAACATGTATAATATTTTTCGTTGTTTTTAGTTCAAATAACATATTTACAGTAAACGTATTTAGTAAACATGTATAATATTTTTCGTTGTTTTCAATTCAAATAACATATTTACAGTAAACGTATTTAGTAAACATGTTTACTAAAATCAAAACTTTCTCAACTAAATTTGACAACCCTTTCCCTTTCTGTTGCAGCTACTCGCCTCGGGCCCTCAAGGCGGCGGCATCGCTCCCACGCAGCCCGTCTCCCCGGTGGCCGGGGGCGGCACAACAACCGGGGGCGGCGGAGGCTCGACGGCCTCCAGTGTCGTCTCGACGGGCGCCGTGTCTCCTTCGGGCTCCGCCACGGGGTCCGCCTCCTGCTGTGAGAATGGCCGTCCCATCATGACAGATCCCGTCTCGGGCCAGACCGTCTGCTCGTGCCAATACGACTCGACGGCGGCACGGTTGGCCTTGTCGGCGGCTTCCTACCCGGCTGCGCGGCTCACCACCTATGCCGCTGCGCCCTACCCCAGCACCGACCAGAACCCCTATCCCAGTATAGACAGCTCGGCGTTCTACTCGCCGCTGGTGAGTACACTTTTCCATCAAATAAAATCTTATTATGTTGTAACTTACTTATTTAGTACTTATTTAGATATCAAAAAGAACATTTTTCAAAATTAGTGAACATTTTGCAAAGTGAAATAGAACTTCAACCTGATGGAATTAGGTTATAAACGGCGAGGTGGAACTACCTTCGGGTCTCCCCACCAACCAAAGCCATACGCTAGATAGATAGATAGTAAGTTGTTTACATACATGGCAAAAATCAAATCACTGACAAGTATCAAATAATCTTTTTCCAATAACTTGTACACACAAGGCCCTCTTGTATTCATCTTCAAGTTGTACTCATAGGACTCAAATAGAATTATCTTAATTCAATAATATGTACTCACAAGTCTCAAATGAAATCATCTCTATCCAAAAAGTTGTACTCACGACCAAATCAAAATCATCTTTATTCAATAATTTGTAGTCACAAGTCAAGCTCAGCAACATTGAATACGGCTAGGATTATAATAATAATTAGGCTACTACTTGTTAATTCAAGCTATGTAATAATAATATATGTGTAATAAAAAAAGCTTTATTCAACATTCATCAAGAACCCTTTCAATGGGAGTAATGAACTGGGTGACTTGACTCTTGTCTGGGTGATCCGATCACTAAGCCAATCCAAGGTGCCTAGCGAAGAATAATAATTATGATGAATCGATTCGGAAGCATTGAACACTGTAAAGTTGAAGAATACCGAATTTATGTACATGTAGCCTATTTATGTACCAATTGTGTACTATTCTTTAAGCATGTACAAAATTAGTAAATTTGTTAAGTCTGCAAAACAATTCTTGGGAGTGCGTAATAATTGGAGTAGAGATGGCAATTGCTGATGGCAAAATAATCTTTGGAATGACAGTGTTTCCAATAGCTTGAAACAACTTGGATAGTCTTTTATAGTTGAAGATGAATCAAAATATAAAAAAAAAAATTGTAGCTGCAATGAGAGAATTATCTCAATAAGAAGACATCCCAAAGATGAGTTCTAAGAAATCTCTAAATAGTGTCAGACAATATTGTATTGAACCAAGTAGGAATATATTGTATATTGAAAGCGAAACTAGCTAGAACTAAATTCACGATTTCGCTCTAGTACACATTATTATCTTACGTAACTTCACTATTAATAATCAACAAATGTAATCAGGGCAATAGGGAATACCCAATAATGCAGATTGATAGTGTAGATCAATTCAGTAGATCAACTGAACAAATTGGGAATACCAGTTAGCACCTTCTGATACATTATAATTTCCCAGAGATTTAATCAATTTGATCAATCTATTAAGAGCAGAATTTGTTATAGACAAAAAATAAGTGTTATACGAGAAGTATCACTGAAAGTTTGTTAATAATTCATTCATGTTCCAAGACAATAAAAAACAACATAGAAATTCAATTTAATCTAATGCCAAAAAGAAAACAAAGACAAAAGAAAATTATTAAAAACAATGAAAGTAATATACAGTACAAGTTTAAAATTATGACAAGTTTCACAAGAACAAATAAGAGACCCTTGGCATCACCCAGCATAGGGAACTCCAGTTGAAATAGTTCAACTGATATTAATTCAGAAAACATGGATTACAAATAGTGAATTCAAGTTTCAACAAATTGCTTGACTAATAGAGACTGTAAAAAACAATACACAATAATAGTTCATCTAATACATTACATAAAAAACATGCTCAATAGTGAATTCAAGTTTTAGCAGATAGTTTGACTAATGTATCACAAAAAACCCATCAACAAATTAACCAACAAGTTCTCCTAGATCGATTAAAATGAAAACCACGCATGTTTTGTTATTATTAACTGCTATTTGCCATTCAAATACTCAAAATTCCAATGTAAAGCAACAATAATTTGCATACTAAACGAGTCAACTGGTCCCAATAAACATGCTTATAAACAAATTGCTCAAAGTCGATTTCTTATGTTGCCCGTATAAAAGAACGGGTATTTCAAGTGACTGGTAAAAATCCGGTTATAGATACTGTATTTTACTAGACATTTTACAGTTTTGTATGGAAGGTGTGCTGTTAACGCGCTTACCTTTCAAGTGGGTCTTAAAAGATAACGCTCTGTTAACCATAATAGCTGTTGATAAAGATTTGTACACACATAGTATTGTGCGGCACTCAGCTGTGGAAAATTTAACGATAACTGTTAAACGATAACTTCTTAATTATCGTTAACTAATAGTTGAGCAGAGAATTGAAGTTAACTTCACCCATATCACGATAAACTAATTGATTATTACCAACTAATACTTAAACGTCAAATTAAACTTCAAAGTTATTGTTTAGTCCGGCATTTTATGCTGTTATAATAAATTTTATCGTTCCAATTCCAAAATAATAACGATAAAGAATTAAATAAATAATAATTATTGTTTATTAGCTGTTGAAATAAACGGTTGAGTACATTTTCGTTCAGTATTTTATGTGCAGTAAAATCAACTTTTATTGTACTTGAGCTGTAATGATTTAAGGTGCTTACTTTAAGGTGGGTGAGATTGTATTGACATTTCGATTTGTTAAGTCTTGGGCGTACAACAGTATCAAAGGTTAGAAATGCCGTTAGATTGGAATAGGTTGTGAGTCAATAAAATTGGGAACCTGCTTTCCTTCCAAGTGCTGTAAACTTTCAATGTATCCTTTTTATACCATAGATTAACCAACTATCAAGGAATTGAGTAGATAAAATTAATTGAGAGTCTTACTAGATTTGGTATTTTCAATTAGATTAATATTGTAGTGGGGTAGATTTGTCTAGAAAGGCGGATGAATGTCATCTGAATAAAATGAGCTTATTGGAGGCAACCCCTTAACACGACACTATAGGAAATCGTGGTTAGTCGCACCATAATTTGTTGAATGAAGTCAAAATTAAATATTCATTGATAAATAATTATTATAATGGCTGTAAATTCAAGTATTTAATGACTATAATCACGTTTTGTCATACTAATAATCTTTCATTTCACTATCATTCAAACGTGTATCCTTCAACAACACGACAAAAATTCTGACTGATACCCGTTTTACTATCATTATACTATCATATATATATACTATCATATATACTATCATTATACTATCATTTACTATCATAAAATTAATTGAGAGTCTTACTAGATTTTTCATTATTGATTAGATCAATATTGTAGTAGGGTAGATTTGTTTAAGAAGGCGGCTGAATGTCGCCTAAATAAGACGAGCATATATTGGAGGCAACCTCTTAACACGACACTATAGGAAATCGTGGGTAGTCGCACCATAATTTGTTGAATGAAGTCAAAATTAAATATTCATTGATAAATAATTATTATAATGGCTGTAAATTTAAGCTTTTAATGACTATAAACACGTTTTGTCATACAGTACTAATAATCTTTCATTTCACTCATTGAAACGTGTATCCTTTAATAACTCGACAAAAATTCTGACTGATACCCGTTTTACTATCAGAGGTTAAATTACCATTAGTATTATCGATTTCTAGATATTTCAAACGAAAGCTCATCTTATTCTAAACTTTCTTCAGGTTTGCGGAGTCTAGACTGTGGAGTCTTCTCATAGAAAACATAAACTTTCGTAACATTCTGACCCCTAAACTAAACTACCCTATCAAATCAGGGCTAATTGTTACAAAACATGTCTCATTCAAAAACCAATTCATTCAAATTCAACTGTATTCAATACAGAAATGGAGAAGCATCCTAAACAATGCATGGGATGCATTCAGCCAGACCTTTCTCTGTCCTTTTTTGTCTGATACTGAATAGAAGAGTATCTTGGTTATTGGCGCCAAGTTTATGTTGTTTTTGTTTCTCATTTTCTAGTTCATGGTCTTTGTTTTACTCTTGTTCTCTCTTCGGGTTTCTTGTCTTATTTTGTTCTCTTTTCAGTTTGAGTTTATTCCTTCTCCTACGCTGGGGCTGCTAGCAGCAAGCATTTTCAATACGTTGACAATAAAATTGGTCGTGTCTTTATGTAGCATACTCTGTGCCCACCTAAACGTTTTTGTTGTGCACGAAGTTTGGAGAAGGAAAAAGAAAGAAGAAGAAAGACGTAGAGGAAGAAAAAGAAGAAGAAAAAATAGGGAGAAGATAACGAAAATGAGTGGGACAACAGACAGAAAAGGGTTGTAAGACCCATTCGGTCAAAGAAAGAACAATATTGGCTGTCTTCTTTCAACTGCAAAAGACTGACTTCTGCAAAAACTGATTTAGAAAGTTTCAAATATGATGCAGTTTGAAGTAGATTATTGGCTCTCCTAATTTTATTTATTGTTTACAGTAATTGTCAGTGACACAATTCATCAAATTTTGAGTTTCGCTCAAATGATAGGTGACATGTCAATGCCTAGATTAATCTTACACCTAAATGTTATTTATAGTCTTCTTTATATTACTTTATATAAAAGCCAGCAGGTTAGGTCTCGTTCATAACCTTATAGAACGTAATAACCCAAAGTACAGACTTACAGAATAAAATCTTAATAGAATAGCATAAAGCAGAACTTTGTTAACAAGACTCGATAAACTTAATAAACTGTTAAGACTTGAGAAGAATTGAAGATACGTACAATATTTATGGCATGCGTATCTACAATGCAAAATCTAGAAAAAATAATATAAACCTCATGATTCGAATCCTGAATGCTGGAAATCCAATAAATTTCACACACCATCGAACATTGTTTCTCAATATTGATATCGAAGTGCCACAAAAATTTATTACGAACGTCGAGTGAAAACGAATTGATGAAAACAAACGAGAAATTAATGGATTGGTGGTGCGGATGACACTTGAATGAGAAATGGCCCGTTAGGGTTGGCGAGGGGTGAGGGTGACGATGGTCGAGTGGGGGGAAGGGGTGCCGAAAGGCGTGCGAGTGAGAGAGAGGGTATAAGAGGAGGGCGAAGTAGAGACTGAAGAGCAGACGACCCTTTAGGGGCGGATATGAAAAGAGATGAACGGCCTGGTCGAAAATTGATGATCCAAATCTGATCAGAGATTGGGGTGCGGCCGTTTAACTTCGGTTACTGTCTGGTTTAACCAGCGATTTCTCTAATTGCTCCCATCAACTCCAATATCCGTTCACTTGCATCTGTATCCACTGTAGAATTCACCTAGAAACTTCGAAAATCGTGTTATCTTCTACTCGTTTTCACATCCAGTATCAAGATTCAAATTGAATACAAAAACTATTGCACTTTATTCCATTTCATATCTGAAGTTGAGTATGATTATGATAATATATGAAGTTGATATTTATGGGCGGATTTATGAACGTTTTTTAGTGAAATCGATGCTCTACTCAAGTAAGTGTAGGTCTCTAACCTCAAGTAATAGGTCAGCCTTGAACAATCGATAATAACCTTAGATAAAATCTAAATTTTTGCAAAATATTAGTTCATACACAGTTTCTCAAAGTTCAAATTCAATTAAAATCTCTTCTTAATAATTATACGCTGATTTAGGTTTGAAGTAGAATATCAATCAAGTAAGGCTGCCTTTCCACCCCCTCCGTCCGTGAGTAAGTCTACTTCAGTAAGGAACATTCACAGATACGGCCCATTGATACGTACATACGGCCCAATATAATGTATACAGAATATTGTACAGATACGGCCCAAGTCACTTTATGCAATGAGAAATCCAACATAAGGCTAGTCATGAATAAAAAAAATCATTTGTGAATTTATGTCTATGTTTATATTGGAATATTATTCACACTTATGTTATTGTAAATATTTGTTGAAATTTCCCTCAAAATTCCATAGTTTCAATTTCATGATTGAATGTAATCTATTGTCTCAATAGACTCTATCAATATCCTGACAGACGTGAGTATGTATTAACTTAGAACATGTTTTTGTACCTCGGGGGAGTTTTAAATTGACATAAAATCAATTTTTGATCAGTCTGACCAGACCTGTGCTGTCCGGAACTGTAGAGTATCAAATAATCTAAGAAAAGGAATAATCTAAACCTATAAAGTACCACAAATCAATATCGAAATTGCTATTGACACAATATCGGAGCTCCCAATGTGTTGTATAGGTGTGCTAGTGTGAGTTGTGCGCGTGCGTAAATTCGATTGCTAGCCACTCGTATAGTGGCATTCGAGCCACTTGACTTGAAACCATCACTAGTGGCCGGCTCGTGGCTAGCGTGCTTCAGAATAATCGCCGAATGATGTGTGGCTATAATTGATGATGATTGAGGGGAGAGGAAAAAGAGGAGGAGGAGGAGGAGAAGGGAGGTGGAGGAGGGTTAGAAATTATTGATGGCTTTCTGGACCCACTACCGAATCTCACAGCCAGAGATTCCTGGATTTGATTTATTGAGGCTTAGCAAGAGAGCCTGCTAGAAGCATACACCAGGCTAGAGGAGAACAGAGTTGAGAGAGAAAGTGAAAGAGACGGTGAAAGAGAGGAAGGGAGAGGAGAAGTAAGAAAAGCAGAGAGGAAAAAGGATGAGAAGCAGATAATGTACAACTGAATTTGGAGAAAGTTTTGTACTGGATCATTCCAATGATTATTTTGAAAAAAATAGAACGTTGACTTTTAGCCGTATGTTTCCATATTATAACAAACAATCACACTAGGCACATTATCATAGTTTGACGTATTATATCAGCCCATTATTTTAGAATTATGGTATATTCTGCCTAATCAGCCTTTAGTTCAAGGTTATTATTGGATAGAATTTGATTGAATACTTTAGGCTTTAGAAACTTTAGTTATCGGTTAAAAGAATTGTTTAAGAATTCTGACGAAAATAGTTTTATTTATTTTTTTGAACGATTGGATGTTGGAAACGTATTCCAAAATCAATAGATACGGGATACTTATTCATTCCCAATCTGCAACACTCTGTTGTTATAATTATAATATTCTAGTCAATACAGTACAATTTCTATAATAATATTCGATTATGTTGAATTTAATAAGAGTTGTCAGTTGTCAGATTCTATTGATGGTAAGGATCGTTTGAAACATTTATTTCATTATCATCACAAAGATGCTTCTGACTATCTTTCATTGGAAGATTTTCAAAATTTCCCTACCGGAATCTCCTATGACTATCATCATTGGAGGTATACAATACTCTTCTGACTAAAGTGTAGATTTTATTGGAAAAAGATTTTTAAAATTTCTCTACCGAAATCTACGCTTGGAAATTTGAAAATTTTAAAACAACTTGACTAGCAATAAAAAAGACTTGGATTGTAACCAACCCTACAATCATTCTCTCAAATGAGACTGGAATTTATTGCCACCTGCAAATGAAACAACCGTCAAATCAAGATCGTATCAACTCAGGCCTCAGGGACCTAACCTACCATTTCACTTGAAAATTGTTCCAACTCTTGACATTAGAATATTTTCGGTTGAGAATTTCACGAATGTGAGATAAGTTTCACATGTTGAAAGAGAGCGCTCATAAATTTCAAGTTTAACTGAAAATGCAGTCACGTGATACATGTGTTTCGTGGTCATAAAGCACACCAATCATGCTACTACTTTTTCGCTCCCAAGACAATTATTGTACACGCTATTTGTTTAATCCTCCTGCTTCTCACCTCCTCATCTTTACATCTATCTTCTTCTTCTTCTCCACCTCCTTCTCACTCCTTCTTCCTCATCCTCCTCTTCCTGCTTCTGCTCCTCCTCCTCCACCTCCTGCTTTTCATACTTCATCTTCTCCTCTTCTCCTCCTTCTTCTTCATTCACCTTCTCCTCTTTTCCTTCCTCATCTTACCTTCTCTTGTTCTTGTTCTTGGTTCCGGACGAAACTGAATCTGGAAACAATACTAACAGAATTATGTTAAAAATTGATTATTGCTGTCAAAATGCTTTTAGTATTCAATACTTGTAATTCATTACTGAATACTATAAATTCACTCCAAATTTGATTGATTGGATAGTTTCAAATTACAGTTATATCAGTGAATTAAAAAATAAGTTATTACAAATTTCTTAATCTACGGATCCTTCGTCCATGTGTTTATATGAAACTATTTATTCACAATACAATATTTTTGTAAATTCTTGAGTGTGATCACAATACATGAGTCCGGTAACAATTCTGGAGCTGTGATTCCCCTATATTTCTTTACCCTTCATTTCCAAATTCTCACTTCCCATTCTTCTCCCAATCATTCTCCTCCTCGTCTTCCTCACATATTTCCCTTACAACCAAATCCGTCTGCCAATAATTTTCTTGCTTTTTTTGCGAAATCGTGACGATTGCTCGGAATCAGAGTGGCATGTAATAACAGGCTGCTCCTTCGCCCCCCACCCCACCAACACTTCAACCTGCTTCCGTATTCAGGACGATACTAGAGCCAAGGTGGCAGCGGCGGCGGCGGCTACCCTTCACAATTCACACCATTCTTCTTTATCATCCTTCCCTTTTCTTCCAGCTACTTATTCTCCTTCCCTTCCTCTTCTTACATCATCTCTTTCTCTTGTTTTCTTATAATTATACTTCCCTCTATTCTCCACATACTTCCACTTGATGTCTTCTTCTTCTAATTTTACTTCCTTCTTGTTCTCCTTCTTGTTCTCCTTCCCCTTCTTCTCCTCCTTGTTTTCCTTCCCCTTCTCATCCATCTACTGCTTCTTCTTGTACTCCTTCTCCCCTTCTTCATTCTTCATCTCCTTCTCCTTCCTCTTCTTCTCCTTCATCTCCTCCTGCCTCTATTGTTTCTTATTCTTCTTATACTTATTTCTCCCTATTCTTTTCATTTTCATTTTGTTCTTCTTCTTTCTCATTCGCTTCTTGATCTTTCCTTCGTCCTCTTCTTCTTCTACTTCTCCTCTTCTTCTTCTTCTTCTTATTATTCTTCCTCTTCCTTTTTCTTCTTCTTCTTCTTCTTCTTCTTCTTCTTCTTCTTCTTCTTCTTCTTCTTCTTCTTCTTCTTCTTCTTCTTCTTCTTCTTCTTCTTCTTCTTCTTCTTCTTCTTCTTCTTCTTCTTCTTCTTCTTCTTCTTCTTCTTCTTCTTCTTCTTCTTTTTCTTTCTCTTCTTCCTCTCCTTCTTCTTTTCCTCTTCATCAATTTCGTTTGTTTGTTGACGCCATTTCTAAATTTATTTGTACGCCATCAATATTTATTCCTCAATATCAATTGTATTCCTATTTTCTCCTTCTTGTTCCTCTTCAAACGTCCTTTTCGGTCACGACTTTTGTTTACGAATAGTACGCAGAGGAGGAGCTGCAACACGATGCAATAGTGAATTGTGAGCAGGATAAAATATAACGGTGCTGTAGCCTAAACGCTTCAGCTTGATTGAAGAGGTTGTCGAGAAAGAAGAGGAGAGGAAGAGAGAGGAAGAAAAAGTGGAAGAAGAAGAAGAAGAAGAAGAAGAAAGAAGAAGAAGAAGAAGAAGAAGAAGAAGAAGAAGGAAGAGGAGGAGGAGGAGGAGGAGGAGGAGGAGGAGGAGGAGGAGGAAGGAGGAGGAGGAAGAGGAGGAGGAGGAGGAGGAAGAAGGAGGAGGAGAGGAAGAGGAGGAGGAGGAGGAAGAGAAAAGAAGAAGAAGAAGAAGAAGAAGAAGAAGAAGAAGAAGTAGTAGAAGAAGGAGAAGATTTGTGAGTGGAGAATAGAGGAACTTGTGATGACATGAGAGCACGTCACGATTCCGCCTGTGTTCCATTCGACAATCGTTATGTGAATCTTTGACCTGTTATTGATGAAGGAAGAGGAAAAGTTGGAAGAAAAATAAGTTAGAAAAAAAGACTCCAAATGAATAGAAATTTAGTCAATCAGAATTGAAAGTCCAGTTCTCTGTGTGGAGTTATAATACTGTATCACATTAATAATTAATTTCATTAATTGAAATCATGAGTATGATTTCAAGTTATATGAGTATCACTCGCAAATAGCTCATCTCGAGAGTTAGTTGGATTCAGGTAAGAGGCCCACACTCAAGACATCCATATCTGCCCAATGCTATAAGTAGATACGATCAGCTGAATCAAAATAGTTGGTCTCACTTGGTGCAATGCAGTAAATCGATCACGTTATGATCAGGGACAAAAATCTAAAGAGAGATAAAGCAGTGAGTGCTTGTGGAAGACTTGTACATCAAAGAAGCGCCAAGAAAGTCAACATCACATGCTGTCAGTTACATTATGTTGAGGTGAGAAGAATGAAGTGATTTGAAAAAAGAAAAATGTAAGTACAATCTGAACGTAATTGTGCATCAAGTGAGCCCCCCTCTTCTTGTAAGGTGGAGCTGGAGATAATTATTGAAAGACTGTAAATAATTGAAGAAGGAGAAGGTAAAGAGGAGGCGACAGAAGAGGAAGTAGATAAAGCAGAAAAATAATGAGAGAGAAGAAGAAGACGAAGGAGAAGGAGGAGGAAAAAGAAGGAAAAGAAGAAGATGGAGTAGAAGGCACCACCAAGGCGACAAACATCCATGGACGTCAAGATGAAAATTTCTGTCACCACAAACTGGTTTCCAAGTTTGGTGCGAATCTTCTTCTCATCTTCTTTTTTCTTTCACACCTTCTGCATCACTCACTCTTGGATAGCCTTTCATTCTTTCTTATTTTGTGTCTGCACTCTTCCAATAGTCTCTATTCCATTCTACCTCACAATCTCTTCCTATCCTTTCTTAACGAATTGCGAATCGCTCTTTTCTAAGTTTTTGTTGACCATCACTATATTGTTCACACTTTTGTCCTCCACTTCATCTTTTCTCAACTTAAAATATCTCATACATTTTCTTTTTCTTCATCTCCCTTCCGTTATGAAGTATATTACTTAAAAAGAATTCACTCATTTTCATTCCGATAGGAATTATTATTCTAATTCGAGTATGATTCAGCGATGAAATTTTTATACCAAGAATTCTCATATAACATTATTTTATTATTGTTCTATTATTCATATAACATATTCTACTATAACATTGTATCTCATCTCGATAGCGACTATTACCGGACTTGAATTGTTGTAGGAAATTGTATCTCTTCATAATTCAGCTTAATGAGATAAATTAACAGTTTCACGACTTTTTTAAACAAAATTACCCCCAACTAAGTTAGAATTCTCTTGGGCGGCTCGCTTTGGAGGCATGAGATGGGAAATAAAAATAAATTAGCCGTGCGAAGGAATTTGCGTTGAACTTTCACACTTCCAAGTTTTGTGTAAAAAAGTTGCGGCCCAAAGTGTGAACCTTCATGCCTTTATAATTAACTTCAAAACAGTTTTCTCTCAGCGATTCAACAAAAACTTCGGCGCGCAAAATTTGAAAAAGATGACTCATTTTGTGGCGTTTTCCGAGGTAATAGCCTATGTGTTTAATATTTAGCATAGTTAGTTGAAACATGTTCAATCCTTCCTGTTCCTGATTGTGAACAATTCTACTATCATACAGGCCCTGAATGAAACAGCCATTGAGCTACACCATTAATATCCATTAATATTTTGAATCAGCTGATCTTCTTTTATTAACTTCATCATTTGGATTTAATGCTGATCCTGGATTAAAATTGATCTTGCTTGTTGCAACCCAACATAATGAGAATATTTTCATTTTTGATGCTATAAATATAGACTAATAATTTGACAATTGATTTTTGTTCAATGTCCTAATAAACATAGATTAGAATTATCAGACTAGAATTAGAATAATCACCCCATAGTTGCAAACTATTATTTGAAACCTCCAACCTTTCCAAACCTATAACCCAACCTAATAACAAAATAACATAACCTAAACTCAACCAAAAACCTATAACCTAACCGTCCTAACCTTACAAAATCCAAACCATTGCAAAATTAGTGTTGTTTTATGAAATCCAAATCAATGAACATTCCATTCAAACGTAGGAAAAATTATCAACTAATTTTAAAATGAGCTCAACTGTTGAACTCAATGAACTGTCAATCAACAAAAAATACTTCAAAGCTGTTTGCCTTTGAACTTGACAAGTAGACCACCCTCTCAAGAGTCAAATAATCTAAAAATATCATAGCACTGGTAGAGTAGAGATTAGTGAAAACACAGTGGATTACACCGAAGGACCAACACTGAAGCCTTGCAACTCAATATTGGCTAAAAATTTCCACCTTATCCTTTTTTGTTAGGTGGGCCACATTCATTCACCCTTCTGTTTTGACACGCAAAACAAGGCCTTGCATTTTCGGTACTTTCTGTTGCGTGACTAGACAAAACAGAGGAAGAGAGGGTTAATTAAGAAGTGAAGAAAGAGTGATTGTGAGGTGTAGGAGAAGAAGGAGGAGGAGGTGTAGAGTAGAAGGAGGAGGAGAAGGAATAGAAGGAGCAGGAAGAAGGAGGGTGAGAGAGATAGAGATAGTGAGAGAGAAGCTCTAATGATAGGTTTCAAACAAAGTCGGGCCTCCTCACTAATAACCTGACAATTCACAACGAACAACTAAATTCATTTCTAGCTCCCTTTTCAACACTGATTTCCAGGGTAATGTGGAGTATTCTTAATCCAATTCAAAAGTACAGTAACTGTGATTGCACTAGTATAAAAAATCCATTATACGACTCTTTTAATGTAAATGAACATTCCACACATAGTTTACGCTTAATAAACTTCCACTTGAAGAATTACGAATACTTTTATTTAGAAAAATCTCTTTATCAAATGCGTTTTAGCAACAAAATGGTATCTGAATAAAGTTTGTACCGTATTAATTCATGTATTGGAGTTTAGAAATCTGTCGAATATGCTCGGATAAAGCTTGTGATGAGAACTTTTCTGTCCTTACTTTAAACTTGGCTCCACAGGTTACATATTATTGAGTTCACAAAATTTTCTATTCAAAGTCATAAAATTCAATAATCAGTAATGTAGTATATTGAGTGGAGTGAATTAAATAATATAATAATAATTAATAAAAGAATAATAAAAATAACTATTATACTTGAAAAATTACTTTACTTGAAAAGTGAAATGCTATCAACACTAATCTGTGAGTACATTGCACTTTTCATGTATTTCAAGTAAAATAATTTTACAAGTATAATAATGGTGAACAAGTGAAAAAAGAAGATGGATCCACATCAAGTAAAAAAAAATAATTAAAATAACTTAATTTAACAACTAGAAACACAAATTTTAACTGATAAACTACCCAATCGATTCCAGACATCCACAATACAATCAATCCCCACATTGTATGTAAGCATCCATGCGTAGAAGTGGTCTAGGGCAGTGATCTATGGGCAGTACAGACCAAACCAGACAATAATAGGGTACAGTGGGTGCTAAGTGTCTGAGTTGGGTTTGAGATTGATAGTGAGGTTAGGGGGGGATTATTCCCGGATGGGGGTAATATTCAACGTCGTGAGGGGTATTTCAGACGGGAGGGGGGGGGGTAAGAGATGATGAATTGGGGCCCCACCCCGGAGATGAGCCAAGTGAGAAGTTGGGCCCACAATTGCGGTGAACGCCTGGGACAGAAGCAGTGGCCAACCGTCCGTGCAATTTATTGCCTTTCTCCTCCTCTTCCTTCCTTCTCCTTCTCTTCCTTCCTCCGCTCTCCTCTTCCTTCCTTCCTTCCTTACTACGCCCCTTTGATCGTCGTCATCCTAGTCATAAGCGCATCCTTGTTCTGTTAGAGCATTCTGGTCAACCCTTTACCACAGCTGTCTGATTGGGTTCCTCACGTCTTACAAATCATATTGCTGTTCATGATTTGATTGGTTGAATTCAAGAGACGCTTATAAAAAAGGGCACGTTGCATACATGTAGGTCTCAATAATTGTGTGGTGTTTAAAAATGTTGTGATCGAGATTCATTGGTTCTAAAAACAAATAGACTAAAGTATAATTCAAGACCCAATTCTAGACAGTAGTCTATTCAGCCTATAATGTCTCGACTAAATTCTATGTAGACTGAAGTCTTAATTCTTCTTCTTCTTCTTCTTCTTCTTCTTCTTCTTCTTCTTCTTCTTCTTCTTCTTCTTCTTCTTCTTCTTCTTCTTCTTCTTCTTCTTCTTCTTCTTCTTCTTCTTCTTCTTCTTCCTTCTTCTTCTTCTTCCTTCTTCTTCTTCTTCTTCTTCTTCTTCTTCTTCTTCTTCTTCTTCTTCTTATTCTTCTTCTTCTTCTCCTTCTTCTTCTTCTTCTTCTTCTTTATTGTTCTTCTTCTTCTTCTTCCTCCTTCTACATTTTCTTTTTCCTTTTCCTCTTCTTCCTCTCCTTCATCTTTTTCTCTTCATCAATTTCGGTTGTTTGTTGCCGCCATTTCTAAATTCATTTGTAAATTGGACTATAAAAATGTTTCGGAGGATAACAGTTCAGGCCTCTAACGAGACCACCTCGTAGAGTACGAGAATCCATCTTGTCAATTTGAGAGCCTATTTACATGCCATTTTTCTTTGAAGTACAGACACCTAATTGATCCCAAACGCACTAACAACTTGTCAACTTGAAAGAAAATTAATAAGCAGTCAATTACATGGGGCTTTGGAAAGTGAGAGAACTCGACCGGAGTTTCAAAGTCCGCATCACATCTGAAACTAAGTCCTGTCATAAAATGGCGCCTAAGCATGGCGCATACTTCGCGTGTGCTTGAGTAAGCTCAGTACAAATAGCATCCTTTGTCGGAGGCTTCGCTATTTGAGTAGTATTCGTCTGTCCGTAACATGGAGAACATGTGTGATGTGTATGTGTGTTTGTGTGAGATCAGACGAAAACTAGCGCCACTTTATAATTGGGGGGCATCTTCTTTGACTCACTCACTCAAACTCTCTCTTTCTCTCCCACACACTCTCTCGCTCTTTCTTTGGCGGCTTCCAAACAAAACAAAGCAATTTTAACGAGCGATCAAAATTAACCGTTCCTTTGACTCCTTCCCTCGCCCTCACCGCAAAACTCAAAGCTCAACTCAAAATCAAAGCTAGCTGACAACGAGTAGCAAAACGTTTGACGAGCCACGCACTTGTTTTTGAAGTGACAAAGTCAAGCCTACAACTTGTAGTTACTACTGACTAAACTCCATCGTTTTCACGATAATTTCCGCTGTAAAAGATCAAAGGACTGTGCATGTGGTGAGTATAAAGAAGCTGCCGGACAAATTAGAATCGGAACTTGTTCCAAATGTTGTAGCTCAAATCAATAGGGGGATTAGTGAGTAATAGATAATAGATGAAGGCAGAGCCTTGGAAGAACAGACAAATTAGGAAGCCGTTCGTTCATTGAGGAGATTTGTGTTAGAGGGAATCCGGAATTTGAAATAGAATTTTACTATCTATGGTCAATTCCATAAACTCATGCCAAAGTGTATACACTACGAGATTGTCTCGTGACTGAAAAATTCTTACTCTGAAAATGCTACAATTAATAAATTATGCTAATTGAAACAAGAATGGAATTCAATAATAATGCTATAGAAAATGCTTTAAAATAAAATGCTATTATTGATAGTGTAATTGCAGTGTTGCCAACTTGGAATCGTTTGCACTAACCGTGATAGATTCATTCATGGGAGATCCTATTTTGATCCTTTGCTCCTATATGACAAGATAATAATATGTGATAAATTTCTATTTGACTTATACTGTACTTATTCTGCTATACTGCTGTACTTATGGACATAGACTTCATCTAATAGGCCTGTTCTACAAAATAGAAAATATAGGAGATATTCTAAGATTGTTTGGTAAATCACATCTAGAGGAATAATTTCTATTTCGGTTCACCAGAGAAGAAATCGTGGAAATCCAAGGTGGAAAAAGGTTGGCGTGGATGGAGTTTATTGGGCAAATCTTCCTGCCGAAAAGTGGGCCTCTGCCGCCTTTTTTCAACAGAGCCCTCAGAGCAGCAGACGTGGAAAAGTGCTCATGAATAAGAAATAGGTGGAAATGTGCATTTTTATAGCACGAGGAGAGAGAAGAAGAGGATGGTGGCGAGGGGGTGGGAGAAGAAGGGTGGCATAGGAAGAAGAAAAGATGGAAGAGCGACGAGAAGGAGGAGGAGGAGGAGAAGAAGTACAAGAAGAAGAAGAAGAAGAAGAAGAAGGAGAAGAACACAAAGAAGAAGAAGAACAAAAAGATAATGTTGGAGGAAAAGATGAAGAAGCAGGAAAAGAAATATAAAAGATATGGAGAAGAGAACGATGTAGAAGAGAATTATAAGATGAAGAGAAAAATGGAAATAAGAGAGAAGTAAGAATAGACAAGATGGAGAAGAAGAAGAAGAAGAAAAAGAAGAAGAAAATGAAGAAGAAGAAGAAGAGAAGAAAAGAAGAGAAGAAGAAAGAGACGAAGAGAGACATACGAAGAGATCTTGAGTGAAAAGACGAGGTGAGGGCGACGGAAAAAGGAAAGAAATAGAGAAATATTTTGCGTCGAGTCAGCAGAATGAAAAGCGGAAACGTAAAACGGTCCTAGTAGGGGAGATGAGGTAGTGGTGACGAAATTCACGATCACTGAATAAGAATTCAAAGAAAGGGGGGTTGTGGGTGTTTTTTTTTTGAGAAGTGGAAAAGAAAAATACTACCACAACTTCCTCGTGCAAGAGTGGAAATGAGACAGACGACAACTTCGTGTAGAGAGGGTAATAGGTGGGAGTGAGACAGTCAAAAGAGAGCCCGTAAATTTCACACAAACACACAGCCACGAATTTATGGAGAATTTTGCATGGAACTGGAGGTAATCTAATCCGAATTCATAACGGTGGTCCTGGCAAAGGGGTGTTGTTTTGTTATAGCCTTGGCAAGTGGCTCAAAAATGTTTTCAACGGTTGCTGTGCGGGTTCGAGAGGTGAGGGGTGAAAAATTTGTGGCTTGCTTTTGGTTTTGGGTGGTTCCAGTGAGAATAGGTGGTTGTAGATTTCTGAATGTTTGCCAAATTTGTGGAAGGAGGTAGGATAGATTGGAAATTGGAAGATGTGAGGACAGAAAGGGATAAAATGGGACAAATAGGATTGAACTTGAGATTGGTGGATTGAAAATTGGAAAATGAGACGACGAGGTGTTGTAATAGGATTCAGGTAAAGGTAGATTGGATTAGGAATGTGAACATGTAAGGGAAAGAAAGAAAAAAGGGTGATATAGGGACCAGAGAAATATAATTCCTCCATTTCAAATAGCGGAATAGTGAAAGAGGTAAAGATTTTGGAAAATGATAGTAAAGTAGTAAGAATTTCGCCTCAACTCCATTTTCCATTTTAAATATTCTCATCCCTCAAATAAATCTTCTTCTGCTTATCCTGTCTTTACTTCTTTTCTTCTGTTTGCGAATATACTGTTCCTTTGTCTCGATTACTCTCCGTAGTTTGGTGCAGCATAAAAATATTGTCATCATTTCTCTGCCTCCGGGGTCATAAAATAGAACATCAGGCAAAAATGCGTTGTGAACACGCACTTTTACATGAAGTCCCAGTTTTACTACCTGTAGCCTAGAATAAAAAGCCTGTGTTAGAATAATTTTCGCCTGAATATTTCTTGTAGGCTTCCCGTGGTTGGTTGAATCTTATTGTTGTATATAAAGTAGGTTTATTTTGTTTTGGAATTTCTTGAAATGTATTTGTTTTACTCTTCAGGATTGTATCTGGTGTAGAGATGTTCTGTTTCTAGATTCTTCGTTGCACTTACATCTCCTCATTCAAATTAATTTTTGAGCTCAGTTTGATTCAAATGGAAATTTATCTAACATCTGATCAATAAGTGACCTTCTTTGAGCATATCATTCCATAGAATTATGTTGATTCAAGTTGATTTTCGAAGTTGTAGGTTATCGGTATTGTAGCATTTGCGAATATATGTATCGGGTTTAGAGTGAAATTGGATTATTGAAGAATAAAGTACAGACTTAATGTAACTCCAAAGACATGATTTTGAACTCATTTGCCCAGTAGCATGATATTAATTACTATTAGATTAATATAAACTGTAATAGAAATTTTTATATTTTAACGTGATTGCTGGTTATATTGATGTGAATTGCTGGCTATTTTATTAAAAAATATAACATGTCCTGACTGATAGTAGGACACTTCATTCAAGTGATTATAATACCTCCTCATTACATGAAATCTTCTATAAAAAAGTTAATTATAGTTCGAGTTTTCCACGTGCAAAAATATAATCACCCGCTTTTGTATTGAAAATATACACTCGCAAAATATATTCACCCGCTTTTTATATCATCATAAGTATATCTATTGTGGGAGGTAATTATATGACTCAATGTTTTGAGCAGCTCGTGAAATGTACACTAGTATTATTTGAAAATGATGCTCTCGAAAATAATCCTTAATGATCCAACTGATCACCCAATAGAACCCAGGAAGACTTTATCAGTTCTCCAACAATGAGCAAGCCACGTAATCAATCTCACAATTCCGCACAGGGGAATAATTCCAAAACCCGCCTACTAGGGGGTTCTGTTTCCTCAAAATGACCCCTAAAACCGCCATGCCGACCACGTGGGGTTTTCCGAACCCTTTCAAAAACTCCCTTTTGGATGGGAAACCCTCCTGGAACTAGAAGCGACGAGAAAGAAAAAGAGGAAGAAGGAGAAGAAGAGAAGAGGAGTACCCTTTTTGGCGCAACTACACCCCCTAGCGTGATGTCTGTAGCAAGAACTGACTCTTCTCTCTCAGGGGGATTCAATTCGGTGTTCTCCCCTCCCCACCGGGAAACTCTACTCCATTTTAAGGGATGCTCCAATACCCTTCTGTTCACTTAGCAGCGTAGCATCTCCCAAACCCCTATTCCGGGCTTTATCTTTAAATTTTCCTTCCCGGAATTCCCGAGGAATTCTCTCTCTAGAATCACTGAGATCTGTGTGACAGATCTAGACTTACCTTGAAAGCATGGAGTGATGTGTCTAGTTCCAAGTATTGATCAGTATTGTTCTTGTAATCTATTCTCTTTCAGTAGATTCCTTGTTGTTTTTCCATTTGATTTGTGGAAGAAGGTGGAAAAGACAACGAAAAGCGAGATTAAAGACTTTGTCGCTCTATAAAGAAATACCCTACTACAAGAGAAGAAGAAAAAGAAAAATAAGATAAAGCAGAATAACAACAACAAGATAAAGAAGAGAATAAGAAGTAGAATAAGAAAAAGTATAAGAAAAATAAGTGGGAAAAAAGAAAGATAAGTTGAAGGAGAATAGTAAAGAGAATAAGAAAAAGAAGTAGAAAAGGTATGAGAAGAAAAAATAATGATAATGAAGAAGAAGAAGAAAGTTGAAAGAAATAAGACTGAAGATGATAGGAATGAGGATGAATTATTCGCCTATCAGTGAAGTTGATCCACTTTTTAATTCACGATTCTGTCTGAAATCGCACGAAATTTCAAGCAGTAGCTGTTATTATTTGAAAGCTTGTCCATTAAAATCACACACGAATTAAGAATTAGGCTACAATGATATCTGTAGAAGGGTTCTGCCTGTTGCTCAATCGTGAGTGAAAGATGATGAAAATTATCTGTGGTCATGAACTAAACTACTGATTCTTCATTATTGATCCATCAGATCCACTTTCAAAATTACCAGGTTTTGTTTTTACGTGGTAAGCTACTACTGTATTTTATTGTTGGTAGGGCAATTGATACTAAATTAGATTTAATATGGATAGCCTTAGGTATGTTTCAGATCATTCTCTTAATAGTGACCTTCTACATAGGACCTCCTCCTTCTCCTCCACCACCTCCTCCTCCTCTCCTCCTTCTCCTCCTCCTCCTCCTCCTCCTCCTCCTCCTCCACCTCCTCCCTCTTTTCTCTCACCTCTTTCTTCATCCCCCTTCTTCTTCTTCTTCTTCTTCTTCTTCTTCTTTTCCTTCTTCTTCTCCTTTTTCTCCTCCTGTTCCCTCTTACACTTCATTCTCTAGATTTTCCTCATATTTCTTCACCATCTCCTCACAAAATCAAATGAAACTTTCCTGATTCAAAAAATATTGTAAACATAATGAACAAGTCTAGACAGCAACCATTTCAACATAAATAAAAAATAAACAATTTTCAAAACAAAACTAACTCAAATAAAACCATATCAATGTTTGAACAGCACGTTATCTTCCCGTAACAATCGTCTCTAATACCGGAATAAGCCTGACGTCTGTTATCAATTTTTTGCGAGCTTCCTCAATTTTTTTATCCAACTCAGTGGTTGCACTATGCATGCAACAGTGCGGCGTAATTGCATGTCAGCCCCAACACGCGAAATCCGCATGCATCCTATTAGAAATTTAATAGGCAAGCTGACTTGCTCACGATAATTTAATAAGATACGGATAAATATCCTAGTATGTAATATATACGAATATATTCTAGAATAACTAGATTCAAGGATAATTGGGCATTAGTTAGAATAATTCAGTCATCGAACCAAACACGGTCATAACATAACATTTATTTCATTATTCGAAATCCAGTAGTTTTTGAATATTTTATTCAACTTTAAATATCTTTCTAACGTTTGTTTAAATGAAAAAGTAAATGGAAAATAGCAATGAACTTACTTAACACCATAAAACCATTGCACCATTGTATGAAAGTAACGCCTTATCAAATCTCCACCAACCAGCTTCCTACAAAAAGTACGAGTTTCTGATTAAATTTCATTCCATTTTCTAATCTCAATTATTGTCACATAATTTTCAAGTTACAAATGATGAAAAATATATAGATACACTACAATCATTAAAAAATCTTGTTCAGGCTCTACCAATGTACAATTGAACATCGGAAAAAAACTCGAACACAAAAGAACACATCCACACGTTGCTTTGATACATGTCGCATCGTATGTGACATGAGACATGTGCGACATGTTTCATCGGCGAATTAAACTTAGATTACGGTTTGAACAGGTGGTCATAGAAAAACTCTTGATTTCTAAAAATATGTCCTTGTGTAGAGGTTGCCTTCTTGTAGGTAAGTCTACTCTACAGAGACACTACAAGATTGGTGTTAAAAACTTGCAAAGACACGGTGAAATCAGAGACAATTCTACTGCTTATTGATAGAATCGTCTGTGATAAAATCGACAAATTGTAAGTGTATTTTGAAGCTCTAGCGGCTGATTTTTCGAAAGGCAATTGAATTGAAACACTGAAAGGTGACGTTCAGAGCTGAAAAGAGATTTCGTTGTATTGGTTTAAATTGAATTGGCTCTGATTTTCTTGGCATTTTGCCGATATTATAGGTAAAAAAGTTGAAGGAGCTCGCGTTTCAATTGAAAATTGTGTTGCGGGTTCTCAATATAACAAATTTGGCGAGAATTAAATCAAGTAGCTGAAACTAACATAGATTCATAACATGGACGAGATACTTTTTACAGCTTTTATACTTAACATCTCCGTAATTTATTTATTTTTGATGTACTTTTTTCACATCTCTATACTTCCAATTATTCCAATGAAATAATAATACCAAGCAGCAGATTTTCACAGAATTGAATTTTATTTGTGTTTTTGTTTTTTGCAGAGCAACCCCTACGGCCTAAAAGATGGCGGAACCACGGCAGACATGACAGCCTGGACCAGCGCTGGATTGCAACCCTCGTCCGGTTACTACCCCTACGATCCCACCCTAGCCGCATACGGGTCAGTCAACTGCATACAATTACTCGCATTGTACTCTGAATGCATTCATAGCACTCTAATGCATTTTAACCGCACTTCAACTGTATTCTAGCCACTTCTATAACACCACATAAGAGCCTAGTGGAGGGAAATGGAAGCTTAGGCATTTTGATGCAAATATGAACTGCAGAGTTAAGTGTCAATTGGGATAACTTGAATATTTGTTATTCGGATTTTGGAGGCAAAATATCAATAAATCATCGGGTTTATTTTTGTGAATATCAGTTCATTCTACATTAGTTCGTGAGTTTGCCACCAAATTAATTTCTGAACTTCGTTATGTTGAAGATTGAAAAGACATTCTATTCTAAACTTACTATTCTTAACAAAATTGAAATTTTAAAATTTATCAGTTCAGATTTAGTTTTTATCGTAATCGTCTATCAAAATTAACCTCGTGAAATAAAATTCACTTCGATTTAGATTTGATTCTAATCCTACTCCTTTTGAATCCAATGAGTCACATTATTGATACACGTTATTAATACACGAATTCATCCTTGTAATCTGCAAAACGAAAGACAAATAATGATGGAAAATAACATTAAACTTTAATTCGTTCTAGTTTGTAGAGTTCGGGAATTCCCTATAATGTTTTTGATTGTATAACACGATAAAAATATAATAGATACAATATCTGAAGCGAAATCTACTCAAAATAGATCCATTCCGAAGTACAGGTTACAGGATTACTTACCACTAGAAATATCTTGATATTATTCATGAGTAATCTTTATATTCAAGTGATACTACACTTATCTAGACTGATGATTCATAAATGTGACGACACATTGATTCCTATATTTTTCAACTGTTTTTGAATAACGTAGAAGTTGCTAGAAATGACTACTGAATGATAGAGATTTCCTAGGTCAATTCCAAGAAAGAAAGTTCGTAAACAACATCCTGTTCTAACTAATTAGTTGTAATCCTTTTAGGCATTCTGTATTTATTCGGATCTATTACTATATTACCGTATATTATTATTATATTCAGAACAGTTTAACATCAATAACAATACTCTACTCGTTGTAATAACATTTTCCGTATTTTCTTCAAGATTTTATATCAAGAACAAGATATCAATAATAGACTAATATGATATTATAATAATCATATAAAAATAAGTCATGATATAACTGCCATTCAAATTGAACATTAAATAACAAATAAAACCCATTTCATGGCTTCAAGTGAAAAAATCCTTAAATTTTAATGGTACTGTACTTCAGGAATTTAAATAATTCAAACGATGACACCAATTTAACGGACCAGACGTCGCACTTCCTTCGAACGCAACGGTCTGTTTTCATAAATTAATTTGGATTTAAATTGTTAATTGAAAATTTGAAATTGAGATTCGGACACCGTTAAGAAGGTGCCCAGCCTAATGTGGCTTTGACCTTATTTCTTCCCTTGACTGCGCTTCAAGGTAACGCCACAACATCGATGGAAATAGATTTGAGCCAGAAATTGACAACATTGTTAGAAAGAGAATATTGTTCACTACTTTAATAAATTATTAACTAATCGCGAGAATTCACAGTTTTGTTGTGACATTATTGTCAGATTCAATGTCACATTTTCTGTCAAAACAATTTGCTAATACTATTAATACTACTTGCATTATAAGGCAATATCTGAACAATTTGAAAAGTTATTAAAAATCATTGAATTGACTTAATTACTAACAAAATAATTAAAGCGTTGGTAACATTCGGATTATGTATAAATAAGTATCACAATAGAGAACCGTAACTCTTCAAAAGTAACTTCTCATGAGTCATTATTGAGGTTGTAGAACCGTTCCATAATAATACAAAATAAAAAAATTGACAAAATCTGTTTTTTTTTTCATTTTAAATTAGAACAGTAACTTGATCACAATCACGCACAAGTGTTATCCTTATATGAGCATCATCAGCAAAATATATATGAGCAAAAGTCTTTTTCAGCTAGTATCAAAGAATTCAATGATTTTTGATAAATTTCTGCAATATTATTCTCAACCCTGTTTCTGTGATAATAAAGAATGAAATGAAAGCAGTTTTAAATTGTTCCAGTACTTTGTGATACCATTGTATAATATTATAGCAAGACGGATCCCAGTTCACAGCCATATAGATTTCAAGCGAATAAACAATTCAGATAAGAAATTAGCATACATCCACCATGTAGACTACCACTCCCTCGACTAAACTTACAGGGCAACCCATTTCCCCATCTTGTTTCACTAAACTTCCCAATTACTTTCCGTGACAACAGCCTGTAAAATGAAACGAATTTTATGTTGCCCAAATTCAACTTTCCGTTCGCTGCTTTATCTTCAATGTCCGCAAATTTAAATCGTCACTCGCCACGAGATGTTGAATGCGGTAGCGATAAACTGAATTGCTTTATAATAACTGATATTACAACGGTCGCTGTTTTCCGTTACAGATAACCCCCGAGGCCCGCCCCTACTTTATTTTTTCACAACAGGTGAATAAATTTGAAAAGTTCTCTTTGAGAAATTATGCAAAGTTGGTATAACTCTACTGAAATCCGTGTCTGACATGACTACCTTCTGAAAGTGAAACATCTTTTGTATCTGTAAATCAGTACCTTAGAATTCGTTGGAAAATAGTAAGGTTATAAAATAACCAAGCACTTTGACATTCATTCTGAATCCCGTTCGATTTTTGACAGTATTTTTAATACAAAACTTGGAGCATTCGATGTGAAATCACTTTATTCTGTTGAGGAACACGTTGAGAATAGCTTGCACGATGTAATTATAAATGTCTGAAATTTAGATTCATGGAGTATTACTATGGAGTGGTTACTTGGAGTGGTGCAAAACCACATTAAAAGTGACCACATTATTAATTGTGGAGTGGACATTACTATCCAAACTTCACCACGTCAGAAAAATGAAGAAGTCATTCTATTGTAAGATAGACTGTATATGATTAGTTCATGTCTTTTAAAAACCTCCTCAGGTAGATGTGTATGGTTGCTCCTCTTCTAGTAGCTATTGTAACGCATTGGCAGTAATCGATTCTCCAATAAAAGAACAATGTTATTGTGTTGTACTGTTATTGTCGATTAATTATTATTCTGTACAACATGATCGGCGTAAGTCCAAGTCTAAGGTCAGCAACCAACAGTAGACGGAATATTTTATGTATATTTCGAATAATACCTACCTAGTGGTAGCAAGTCGCTTGATAGGCTGGCTACTACTTGTATACCTGCAGCTGTTGTTTTCAATTCAATGCTAATTATCGATTACTCGGCTCATCGTTGAACATGGTCAGAGACAGACGAGGGAAAGAAGAATAGAAGAGAGGAGAAGAGAGAAAAGAAGAAGAAGAGGAAGAAGAAGGAGATGAAGGAAAAGGAGAAGAAGAGGAAGATGGAGGAGAATGAAGAAGGAAGAGAAAAAGAAGAAGAAGAAGAAGAAGAAGAAGAAGAAGAAGAAGAAGAAGAAGAAGAAGAAGAAGAAGAAGAAGAAGAAGAAGAAGAAGAAGAAGAAGAAGAAGAAGAAGAAGGAAAGAATTGAGAGAAAGAAAAAGAGGATGAAAATTGATTAGTAGAAGAAGGATGAGATGGAGAAATTAGGAGAAAACGTAGAAAAATAAGAGGGAGAAAGAGATGAGGAAGTAGAAGAAGAAACAGAAAACGAATAAAGGAAAGAAGAAGAAGAAGAAATAAAAAGTGTAAGAAAAAGAAGCTCACACTCTTCTTGTCTCTCTCAGTTGTCTAGTCAACGTACCATAACATTGAAGAGTTGGCATACTATTTTAAAGTCCATAAAATATTGTCCTCTTACTGCAGTTTAATGTAATTGGCATTTGTGCAATCGGCTTGTTCTTAAAGCAGCTATATCTTGAAATTTTATCTTCTAACAATACATAATATTGAGTTTTCCAACATCATTCACAAGTTCACTAAGTGCGTAGTCTCGTACCACCAGTTTGTAAGTTTACAGAATTCCTTGCTCCGTACTGTGGATTTTTGTTCTCTATAATAGCATTACAAGGTATTGATTCTACAGCCTAGTGAAAGGCCTAGGGGTGTTGGGAGGGGGGGGGGTTTACCCCTTTGACGGGGTATAGACTATTGTTGGGGGGGGGGGTGTCAAAATAGGGGGGAAGAGGGGTAGATTCTCAGTTTGGCTTCCCTTGCACGCAAGCCGTGAACACAAGAAAGCTCGCGACGCAACACTAACAACATAGGCGAGAAAATCCCTTGTTTTTAAAAAAAAACTAGCTTGTTCAATGCACCTTCCACCCTCTTCATCAAGTTCTCTGTCTTATTCTCACTCTACTTGTCGAGAAAAACCCCCGCAATGACCTAACCTCAATGTAAAACGTGATGTTTAGGTGGTAATGCTTAGGTTAAATCCAATAATTATTTGACGCACTCATGACTGAACAAATTCTCCCTCAACCTACCTACACATATTCAACTTAGTTCATTCAACTTGATCCTCAATTTTCTGGAGGCGTTACATTCTTTTAATTTCTTTCTCATCATCATTCCATTCACTCTCTATTCATGGTCAAAGTGTTAATGAAGATAGAAGAATAGAATAGAATAGAATGACTGCCTTTATTTTTTACCTGGGAGGGCGAAGTTAGGGCGCAGTCGGCCCTCTCTTACACTTAACCCTCGAATAGTACGTACACTTGGACTTCCTTTCCTAACAAAGGACATTAATAAGTTCAAACTTAGCCGTTTCATGTAGATAAATTACAATTATATCATCGTTATAATTTTTATTCTCGTCGTTGAATAAGTTATCAGTTTATTTATAACTATCGGATAATTATATTTTACTAATAATTATATCGATTTTTAAATCTATTAAATAAATCTATGTAAATTATATATTTTACCATAATTATAATAATTTACATTTTACTAATTATATTAGTAATTGTATATTTACTAATACAATCTACAATTCGAGCCGATATATTTGTACAAGAATAAAGTTAATAATACAATCTAATCCAAATCATCCCCCGGGAAATAACAATGTAGCAGTAACTAGATAACCTTTCTAGAAGCTATTGTTTTTGTAGCTATAGCTAGAAACTATTTGTTTTTCGCCGATAAATAATGCATCCGAGTTAAGACGCGAGTAGATCGATTCTATAAAGAGGTCTCTCCGTTGTCATGGCAACCGCTTCTCTCACTACACAGTAGCGACAAAACTAGCTAACGCACCAACACTCACATGCACGCAACCCTTTCAAAGTTACACACATGATGATGGATGTTTTCTAATGATTGGTGGTCAGGACTTTAATCATAATTGCATTTATTCAACGTAGCTTTGTTAGCTATATGTTTAATCTTTTATCTGATAATTCAATTTATTCAATTCATATGAATCATTTGAATAATTGAATCCATTTGATTATCTCGATTATTCACTTCTGGAGATAACACGTCTTACCTAATGTGGCTTTCTGAAGTTTTTTCCACTCTAGGATAGAATTAAATATACACCTTCTGTTTAAAATTATGTTCTAAATTAAATAATAAATTATGTGTTCCTTATGGAGATCCTTATGTGTCTCCTTCACAAATGTAATAAAAGAAAACAATAGAGCATGTAAAGTATGTGAATAAGAAGATACAGTACAATAATACAATTTGCATTTTTAACAGTAGTTGAATAGAAAAACGGGGGAAGAATTTATAAACAAGAAAATATTCAAGAAGAAATTGATAGAGAAATTATAAAAATGTACTTTAAAAAGGTCTGAATTCATAAATGTTGAACTCGAATTATGTTTTTAATGTGTCACATTGAAAGTATTTGAAATAGTGCACAGGGGTACCTGATTTTGATCGAGTATTTTGGTTTTGTATTCATGGTTTCCGTTTAAAGACTGGGAGCTCGATTTGTTGTTTGCCACAGCCTACCGTTTTAAATAATAAACGATTTTCCTGTCAACCTGTTCTCCTTTATTGCATTGTACATTGTCTCCTCTATTTCCACAGCTTTCTTACTCTAGTTTTTCTTTCTTCCTCTCCTTTTCTCTTCATTCCTCTCCTTTTCTCTTTATTCCTCTCCTCTTCTCTTTCACCTCTCCTTTTATCTTTTTTCGTCTTTTCCATCCTTTCCAGCCAAATTCAAACAGAAAATTAGCCTGTCATCGACTACTGCTCCAGAACAAAACTAGCAAGTAGGTACTGTGTGTAGTGTAAAGCGGGCCGGAAAACGACAATAGAAACGCTTAATATTCTCATTGTATGCAAATCGATGATGGCTTCTATTAGTAAAGTTGGAATTGAATTAAATCGAACATAACAGAGCGCAGCGGTTCAAGAGCGGTTCAGTCACAATGAACTTGTAAAATGCGGCAAATTGGTTAACAAACAATTCAGTAACTGAACAGGGAATGAATATGGCAGTAGAGTTTCACAGGCTTCCGTGAAACTTTTGCATCGGTTCCGTTAGATGCAATTATTTTACAGCGGTTAAGATCAACTGGATTTTCGTGCAATGGTCGAATGTGTTGGTAAAGTCAATTTTCAAAATACGTTTCTTTTCAAAATTGAACGTTGTGATCTTCAGGTTGATAAGTTGGTCAGGTTGATCTTCTCAAGTCTTCACTAATATGAGAATCCCAGTCAACCTGTATCTATTCAAATTCCATTCGAATATATAATACAACAAAAATTAGAACAATTAATTGCGAAAAAATAGAACTTAGTTTTCTCCTTTCCAAGAATTATTGGGAGTCCTCCAATTCAGGAAATACTCAAATCAAATGCAGCTCACATAAAATAATAATTTCGATAAATCAAATAACCATCTATTTGCAGCCACTGAATAACAAAGGGGAGCACCAAAACAATATACGTGGAGCTATTCTGAAAGGGTTCTGAACTTGCGATGAGGGGGTACTTAAGCATTTGCTCTTAAGTCTGGGGGTTTGGGTCGAAAGCACTTTGCGGAGGGGTTTGAATGGCAATGGAGAGGATTTTTGGGGTGAATTGAGGGGTTTTTGGTGGTGACTGGGGGTTTCCAAGGGGTCTTCACCCCTTTTTTCAGAGTTTTCTCGTATAAAGAGAGAGGTGAAGAGATGAAAGAGAGAGAAACACAGAAAGGGTGCGAGATAGAAAGAAAGAGTGAGTGGGGGAATTTTGTGCTGCACACATTCTTCTTTTTTGTCTCTCCTTCTATCCCTCTTCTCCTTTTTCTTCTTCTTCTCCTCCTTTTTCCTCTTCTCCTTCTTTTCATATCACTCTTTGCAAGAAGAATATTGCAGAAAGGTTTGTAGATTTTTCGTCCCCGTTGTAAGATACATCTTTTTCGAACGATTTTCCAATGCGCTACTTTTTTTGAGCATTGGAAGTACGGTTGATGCGCTCCGAGACCCATTGGTGTAGTAATGGGATAAAGAGTAACTGAGAGAAAAAGGGAGTGACAGGGGTAGAATAAGAACAAGGAAAAGACAGAGCAGAAAAAGACGAGGAAGAAGAATAAAGGAGAACAAGAAAAAGGAGAAGGAAAATGAGAAAAGATGAAGACGAAGAAGAAAAATGAGAAGGAGATGAGATGAAGAAGAGGAGGAAAAAACAAGACGATGACTGTGAGGAAAGAGAAGAAACAAGAACAAGTATAATTTGATAAAGCAACGACCTAGGATAGAATGTTGAAGCAAGGTTTTGGTTGAGTTAAGTTACACAATTAAAATGCAGTCTGATCTTCTTCACGCAATGAACACAACAGCGTCACTCATATATGTATATAGATCCCACAATATATTCCATAGCTATCATATTTGGTACAATATCAAGGCTATTCGCTCCGTTGACATTGCTTTGTACGTTTCTAGATCCTACACGTGACATGAAATGCTGGTTAATTTTGATAGCTTATTCAATAATTCAATTTTGGATGGGGAAAACTATAAATTTTCATCTTATTCTTTAATGAATCTCAAGATTTCAAAATTATCATTTGAATATAATGTTTGAACGTGTAAGTTAGCCATTGCAGAACTATTTTCAAATTAATATTATCATTCATTCATGTTTTATGTTGTATCATCATCTCATTTCTGCTCAAAAATCTCTCCAACTCATTTTCATCTTTTACCCAGACAAACGACAGACTTGTAGCGTTGCAAGTACGCCGGTAGTATTAGTTGTAGACACGGTCGTTAGAGAGCGTTCCAATCGATATATGAGGCGCTCAGAGCGCGGCTTGTCTCACAGTTGGCGGGCGCGGGAATTGCATCGCCATTTTGGCTTAGTACGCATGCGCCGAAATAAACGCGGAAATTTTCCGGCGCGTGACAGGGTAACAGAGACAAGAAGTGTTTGCCCATTCAGCTCTTCTACACATTGCGGTGTCTTGTTAGGACAGGCTTAATAAGAAGATCTAGGAGAAGAAGAAAAAGTAGGAGAAGAATATTTTAAGAAAGAAAAGAAAGAAGAAGAAAATGACGAAGAAGAGAAAAAGAAGTGGAAGAAAAAGAATAAGTAGAAGAGGAGAAAGGAGATAATGGAGAAGAAGGAGAAGAAAAGGAGGAAGGAGATGATGAAGAAGAAGAACAAAGAAAAAGAGATTGAGGAGGAGGAGTAGTACAATATAGTGTTGTTTAGGAGGAAAACCTTAAAAGATTAGAGTGACGTTTTAAAGTATTTTTTCCACTTTTCAGTGATGGGTGTTGAAAATCATAGACTGTATAAATTTCATTGAATTGTATTTAAACCTTTTATTGAATCATTTATGATGATTTTTAATTAATCATTCAATCTATTATTGAAAGATTAATAGATCGCCGAACAACCTAGGAGCTATTTCAATCTCCATAACTTGATTGAATTAACGACATCGCCTCTATCGGGGGTTGTAGAGCGGAAATGGTTAATTATGCTATAAAACTCTGGAACAAAATCATCTCCCAAATTATTTCATTCTACTCTCTAATGTTCTTCAACATTTTGTTTCTCACTTCCTCACTCGTTCAGTTCTGACTGTGTTCTCTCTTTTCGCACTTCTGTTTATCTGTTATCTCTTTGACTCTTATCCTTGCAAGCATCTTACTTCAATCCATTAAAGATTTTTACCGATTCACATCTGTTGCAGTCGGACTGCTCTCTTCTTTACCAACTTTTCTTCTTCTTCTCCTTCTTCCTCTTCTATTTCTTCTTATTTTCTTCTTCTTCTTCTTCATTTCTTCTTTCCTCTTCTTTCTCCACTCTTCCCTTCACAATCTTCTCTTCTAATTCGCGTTCCTCCTCTCTTCTTTATAATTTTATTCTTCATTTCTTATTGACAATCTGTTATACGTACTTCTCCTCTCTCTTCTTTATACTTTTTATTCCTTTCCTTTGTTCCTTTCTTATTCATCTTCTCATTCAGTTCTCCTTCTCTCTCTTTCCCTCCTCTTTCATTTTTCTATCCATCTTCTTCCTTTCTTCTCCATCATTCCTCCATTACTTTTCCTCCTTCCCTCATCTTCCTCTTTCCCATTATTTCTTATCTTCTTATTGTCATCCTGTTCTCATCCCTCTTCACATGTTCTTCCTTTTCATTTGTTCCTATTCTTATTCATCTTCTCATTCTCAGTTTCTCTTTCTCTCTCTCATTCCCACAATTTCTCATTCTTCTCCTCATCTTCTGCCTTTTTCTCATTCACCTCCTCCATAACACTCCCAAAAATACTGTTAACGACCCAATCGTGTCCTATCGCTAGATTAACATATCATTAAATTAAATTGAGACCTTACTAACTAACCAACCAACCGAACTCCGAATTTTTCTCTTCTTTTTCTTCTTTACTTTCTTTTTTTCAACTTCATCTGCTTTTTGCGCCTCGTTTTCGGAAATATTGCCGTGGCTCTGATTCTTCTTTCCATCGAATTCTCACACCACATCTGTCAATTAATTAAGCAACCCGCTCCACTCGCTTGGGACCGGCTAATTTAATTGGAAGATTGATGTTGGAGATGTTGTTTTGTGATTTTTTGTGTCTCTTTTACAGTAGCGCTGAGAGGTGTGATAATAATTAATTAACAGTCATTAGTCATCGTTGTGACAACTGGTCATGTCGGCGTGATTGATGCTCTTGTCAAATTCCATCCGTAAAAGCCGACATCCCATTTGATATCACAGAGAATTCGATTTGAATGGATTGTAACGTTCTAATTTATGAATGATCATTCGTTAGTAGCCAATTTAGTATTGTCATGTGTACTATAATTATATTATTGTGTTAGTTAAGATTTATTGCAGCCTAGTAGCAGCCTATATTGTCATGATATTTTATTAATCATATAATTGTGATATTTTATGACGAAATAACAGATAAGTATGTATATTCTATAATATTTAATATTCATGTATATACCCCGTAAGTGTATACTCTCTCCACAAGATATGTTGGATATTCTATCAATGCCCCGAATTTGGTTTCAATGAATTTCAACATTATTAATTTATTATGTACGTAATATTATAAATGAACTATGAAAATAGTATATTTCTTTGAATAATAGTGAAGTGATAAAATGTATTGCGAGTTTGAATAATATACGTTCCAATATTTGGTGTAGATCTACTATTCGTTCTAATATTTGTAGTCATTTATGTTAGTCACTTTCGATGTTGGATTCCTATTCCTTTCATGTTACCAATTCCAATTAGAAGTATAAATGAATGGGAATTGAGAATAATTAATATGAATATCGTTATTTCAAGTTGAAAAACTGGAAACCAAGAAACTTGATCACTATAATACTCCTCCCGTAACACATAACTGTTACATTGAGGGCACGAACTGAGATGAGATATTTTGTAGAAGTGTGATTTCAGCGATGAAATCACAATTCATGTCTTAACTAACACAATAATATAATTATAGTACACATGTCAATACATTGGCTCCTACCGAATGGAAATTTCATTCCTACTTTTGATAAATTTCTCTTGAAAGAGTAATCTCGTATCATATCTACCTGTTATCTGTTTAATTCTTGGAGCTTCGGTACTGTATTTTTCATCGTCATAATCTTTCGATGATATTGGTTTTCATTCTATTGAGAATGTTGAAGTAAAACAAAAACAATGATAAGGTTAGATAAACTTATCAAGAAGACAAGAATGCTGATAATGATAAGAATAAAGATGAAGAAACAGTAGCAAATGTATTAGAACATAGATGGTTGATCTGTCCAAATCATCAGTTGATAAGATCAAGGATGAAGAGTACGATGACAAGAAAGATGAAGAGTAGAATAATGATAAATGAACAGAAGAAAACAGAAAAAAGAGAGAAAAGAAAGGAACAGAAAAGGAAGGAACAGGAGTACTCTATTTGTTTTTCCTCCTATCCCGTATCAGAGTCGTATCAGTCGACCAATCGGTTCGAGGTAATTTCAAAGGATGAGGAAGCGGAAGGAAAGGGGGAGGAGGAGCAAAAGGAGGAAGAGGAGGAGGAGAAAGTGAAGGTGGAGGAGGTAGAATTGCACAGGGGGTTAGCACTTACGCCAAGGGTTGTAAGTTCTGTTGTGACATGGGAAGAGGGGAGGGGTTGTGTAAGGGAGCACTCGATATGGATCGTGAACCCGCCCGCACGCGCACATTCTCTAGCGAGCGTGTCTGAGACTGCGCCAAAGGGTGGAGAAGTTCCCCTCCCAGCCCCCTACCTCAAAACAAAACACCCCCTCCTACGTTTGTGTCTGGCCAGAACTCTGTTCTATCCCGGAAACCAGAGAGATTTGGCCCCATGCACTATTACTACTTCAATCTCCACGATGGTTCGGAAGCTGTCGGAATCTGTCGATGGAAACTTCTTTTTCTAAATGCTCAAGTCTAGGACTCAAGAAAACATCCCCAAATAGAAAAAAAATTTATTCTTCAGTTTAAAACTTTCACCATAATATTGTTATAGGTTTCTAGTAAGATGGAACATAACCTCAACAATAACATGAGCTTCAACATAACCTCTGGACTATTTATCTAAATTTAGGATAGAAGCAGATATCCTTGGACAGATATCCTTCCGCTGATTCTTCCCACATTGTAATATATATTTTCAATAAATGAATGAATCAATAAATGAATAATTATTAATTGAACGAAATTCCTTTTTATTCGTAAGGAACGTTTTCCTTATTTCCAATTATTTAGGAATTTCAAAGCAATTGAATAGTTGTAATATCTCATTTTCTTTTATCTTCAATAAATAAATGTTGAAAATTGGGTATGGACATATTGGGCTGGAAATGTAGGATAGTGTGACTAATAGGATAAGGTGAATTACAACCATATTTTTTACAAAATACATCTGGACTATAATTATATACTCATAAGACGATAAAACGAAAACTACGGCCAACATGGAACTTAGTAGGCCCGCGATTGAACTTGATATTTTTGATTACTTCCACTTACCCGTATCACCTCAGCATTATATCCTCCCTATTCTTATTCAATTAGAAACATCTTGTTATGAAACTAGAAGATAAGAAAATTTATGAACCATATACACTGTGTGATGGATTGATAGTTGAATTTTGATAGTGATGATGATCCTACTTTTAATGGTCCTGTAATTTTGATGTCGTTCATTTAGTTGATGACTATGCTGCTGCTGCTGATGATGATGATGTTGATGATGGTGATGACGTTGATGATGAGGATTATGATGATTGATGTAAATTCCTACAATGGCGTCCGTTTTACGAGTCCCCCATTCTTCAAAAAGGATGTTCAAGCAATTTCATGCTACTCTGCCTCCCCGATATACTGTTGAATGTGTGGGGCTCTGTTTAATAAGCGATATCAATCTAGAATATTCTAAGGTAACAGAATAGAGGTGTATAGATCTCATGTGAAATAATAAGCTTGTACTATTGTATCGAGTTACATGTTTGTCTTGGCCTATGAATATGGTTACAATTTCGAATTGTATTGTTTGAGTGTAGCAGGATCTCTTACTTCCTATGCATTTTCAATGCTTCACGAATCGTTGGGTAACTTTCAAAATTGTTCTTAGTCTCGTTGGTATTATTAGCCTTCACTTTGTTCTTTCACTTCATTTTCTTCTTCTTCTTCCTCTTCTTCTTCTTCTTCTTCCTTCTTCTTCTTCCTTCTTCTTCTTCTTCTCCTCCTCCTCTTCTTCTTCTTCTTCTTCTTCTTCTTCTTCTCCTCCTTCTCTTCTTCTCCTTCCTTCTTCTCCTTCCTTTCTCCTCCTCTCCTCCTCCTCCTCCTCCTCTTCTTTTTTATTTTTCTCCTTCACCTCTTTTATCAACCTTTCTCTTCTACTTTTTCTTTCTTGTGAACTGATCCCCCTTCTCCCCCCCCACCTCTTCCTCCTCCTCTCACCCTTCCTCCCCCACCTCCTTTTCTTCATCTACTGTCTCTCTCCCTCTTCCTCCTTTTTCATCTTTCTTCGCCAACTTCATCCATTACTGTCTCTGCTCCTGGCAACAGCATGATATATGTTGGAGTAGAGTAATGCGTGCTACCGAAATATTTATATCTATTATTTATTACTGGTGTGAGGGGCGAAAGACAAAGTACACTCGAATGTATCATACCGTTCAACAGCATTTACTCTTCCCCCGATTCTTACTACTCCTTCTCCTCCCCCTCCTTCCATCCTCTCCTTCTTTTTCTTGTTCTCGCACGTTCACAACCACTCCTATCAGATACCCATCACATTTGATTTATTTCGTTTTGATAAAACCCCGAACAAAATCGGGGATACATTCCTACCCTGTCCCCTCACTCACAGCATGGAGGGTGTCATAATGTTATTGGCCATCGGGAAAGTCGGTTGCCCTGGTGAAAAATCGTTTTTCATCCATGGAAATGGTGGAAACAATATTGGATGATAGCGCTATTGCGTTTTGATTGCGGGTGCTGTGATTTGTATCACGTTTTTGAATTGTCGGGTATTTCTACAGAGTAACTGAGTGCTATATATTATAACGACATAATTGATTTCTCTAAACGTAATTTTGGAATCCAGGTTTCGAGGGTTTTCAAAATCACTGCCTCATATAAATGGGATTGAATAATTCAACATTAATTGTTGCTTTATTAGTTGAACATTTCGAACTGAAACATCCTAGAAGGCTGTACACGGTTAGAAAGAAGGTTGAAGAAGCTGGTCTTCACTAATTGACTTGCAACTGTCTGTAACGGATAAGATAAAAAATTATCATTACATCAATTTTCTAAAATAAAAATTTGAAAATTTTTCGCCAAAATTCTCATTGAATTGCAAGTGTATGTGATGGATTCAAAATTCTGATCATATAATTTTCTTAACCTCAAATTTCCATAATCAATATTAGCATCGATCTTCAAAACTACTTCAGGGAAAGCATTGATGATATGAAAGTTATCAATGGAGCAATGATATTGGATGCCATCTTTGGAGAAAATGACTCACAATATTACCATCCGAATAACTCAACCTTGAATCCCCTTTTCAAAATCACCGAAAACACTCAGACGACCCCTACTCGCAAACTGTCACATTTCAGCGGAAACCGCCCTCTTTGCAGGGAATTTGAAATTGTTTTTTCTTCCAAACGTGACTCTATTTCGTAGAAAAAAGGATGATCTGTTGCTCTCATATCCTTACTCTCTATCCTCACATATCTCACGTCTACCTCCTTCATCTTCCTTCTCCTCCACCCTCTTCTTCTTTTCCTTTTTATTCTTCTTTTCTTCTTCTTCTTCTTCTTCTTCTTCTTTTTCTTCTACCACTTCTTGCATCACCACCGCTTGCTTCCTTATTCAATCCCGGTGCAATCATTTCCTGCAGTCTCTTTCATCCCCTATTTTACAAGCCCCGGAAAAAGGAAGACATTGTGGTGAAATAGTGTGGATGTAGAAGAAGAGGGTGGGGAAGAAAGTAAGGGAAAGAGTAATAAAATAGAAAGAGAAAATGGTTGCACCGGAATTTGCGGGTGAAAGGGAGTGATAAGTGAGTGGGACTGGAAAATAAAGAAAGGAGTGATAAGAAAGTGGAAGAAGAAAGAAGAAGAAGAAGAAGAAGAAGAAGAAGAAGAAGAAGAAGAAGAAGAAGAAAAGAAGAAAAGAAGAAGAAGAAGAAGAAGAAGGAAGGTAGTGGAATAATAAGAAAAAGGAGTAGGAGGAGGAGGACATGGTGTAGGAGTAGATTGAAGATGGATAAGAAGACGATGATGAAGAGGAAGGAGAAGAAGAATAAGATATAGTAGAAGTAGAAGAAGAAGGTGGAAGGGTACTAAGAAGATTAAGAAGGTGGAGAACAAGAAAAATGTAAAAAAATGGGAAATATTCAGATATTCAATAGAACAATTGAAAAATATATTTTGAAATCTCAGCTTCTGTCATGAAATTTCATTGAAATTTACGTTGTAGAGCGTAATTGGAGTAAAATTCACACGTGTAAGAAATAGCGTGAACACCAGCAAAGCAATTACAGCCAATGAGCGCTCACACATTCATTACCTGAAATTACAAGAGCGAAAACTATGGCCACATTGTCTATGGTTATTAGTGTTATACTCGTACATATTAACAACTCTGAACATAGTATACTGCAGTTAGATTAGTCTTGATGACTTATTAGTACGGCAAAAATGATAGCACCGCCATTTCATTCAGTATTATCAGTCAACTTATGTTAGACATTAATTGTCTAATAATGCAGCTATCTTTTTAAAATGACAACATGTTTACTAATGAATGCAGAACAAGAATAGCAGCCAACATTTCCTTATTTAGTTATTGTTCTTAGTTAACAATTTCCTTATAATTGTAACTCCTCTATTATAGTCCTGACGATAATTTTTCGGTCGGCAACTAACAAGTGTGGAATCTCTCGCTTTGTGAGTGAGTAATCTTGAAGATTCTATCTTGTTTGATTCTATCGCATTTTAATCTCGCGCGTGGAAGATCCAGAATGGATAGAATTGCAACCACAAGATCGTTGAACTCTGGAGATTTTGGTGGTGATGAACTTCCAGAAATATGATTAGTGACTGGGTTTTCTCGCGTCAAGCCGGTTACAATTCTGCGTTTTGAATCAAATTCAATTGAACCCTTCAAATTGTTTACCAGTTGTCCAAATGCAATGATAATTTTTGTTTTCTCATTAAGAAGGTAAGATTTAGTTAACTGGATAACTGAAGCTACTCTTCTTCTTCTTCTTCTTCTTTTCTTCTTTCTTTTCTTCTTCTCCTTTTTCTTCTTTTCTTCTTCTTTTTCTTTTCTTTTCCTCTTCTTCTCTTCTTCTTCTTCTTCTTCTTCTTTTCTTCTTCTTCTTTTCTTTCTTTCTTCTGTTCTTTTTCTTGTTCTTGTTCTTGTTCTTGTTCTTCTTCTTCTTCTTCTTCTTCTTCTTCTTCTTCTTCTTCTTTCTTCTTCTTCTTCTTCTTCTTCTTCTTCTTCTTCTTCTTCTTCTTCTTCTTCTTCTTCTTCTTCTTCTTCTTCTTCTTCTTCTTCTTCTTCTTCTTCTTCTTCTTCTTCTTCTTCTTCTTCTTCTTCTTCTTCTTCTTCTTCTTCTTCTTCTTCTTCTTCTTCTTCTTCTTCTTCTTCTTCTCTTCTTCTTCTTCTTCTTCTTCTTCTTCTTCTTCTTCTTCTTCTTCTTCTTCTTCTTCTTCTTCTTCTTCTCTTCTTCTCCTTCTTCTTCTTCTTCTTCCTCTCTATCATCGTTCTTCTTCTTCTTCTTATTCTTCTTCTCCTTCTTTTCTTCTCTTCTCTCTTCTCTTTCTCTTCTTCTTTTCTCATCTATCTACCTCAACACTCAAGCATAATTTTTCAAAGCGCAAGCACGCCTGATTCAAATCCACAAGTACCGTACCCGGTTATGAGTTTATGCTAGGCATGAAAACTCGCCTGATAAAACCTATCAGCATTTAACACCATACAAAACTGAACTTAAACACGCTACACTTGCATACAAAACGTTCACAATTCTCCATAAAGACCACACCACACTACATGTTTTGCTGTAATAGGATTAATGTTTTTCTTTCCTAGAGTAAATTAGATCACATTAGAAGCGTGCATTTCAACAACGAAAATTACAAAATGCTTTGTACAGGAATCATGAAACTGCATATAATGCCAGTAATATCTTATTTTAAAGTTCAATTATTCCACTTTTATTGGTGAAAATTAGTTTTAAGTTTGCATGCTAGTTGGAATAATTTCACCTTATATACAAGCATTACGTTTGTAATGAACGTGCACTTGGTAATGTCAGTAATGTCTTTATTTTATAGGGCACTTACTGATGAATAGTATTACTAGTGCTTGAGACTACCAATATTACACAAGTAATATTAAGCACAAATCTAAATAGTTCCATTGAAAAAGAAGTTGAACTCTTTCAAGAGCCTATTTCGAAGAAAATTCACAGGTATTCAAGGTTAGTTCTTCAAAAGGTTTCAGTTTCAGTATAGGCCTTATAGTAACAAGACCTTGAAAAAATTTTATTCTGAAAAGGGACTTGCAAACAATTCAATATGTTGAACAGTCAACATAATCATAACATGATTTTAACCTATTACAAGAATTTCATATTGTAAGCATTACGTCTCATGAAAAAACCTCTTCAGGATGGAGTCTTCATGAGTTCCTCAATATGAGTAGAAGTAAAAGTTAATTCATAATTGGAATGGATCCTCATTCACTGATAGTTAGTTGTTCGACGTAGCATATCAACTTTATTGTCATTTTAGGTTCACAATACACCCATTCAATAATACAATAAGTTACCATTCTCTTGTTCACTTTTTCACTATTTCACTGACTTATTCACGCATTCGCTCACACACTCACTGACTCACTCACTTTCACATCCGCTCACTTACTCATTCCCTCACTGATTCTACACATCTACCAACTCACATTCTCAAAGTTTATTCCTCCCTCACTAGCTTTCATTTTCACTCACACCGTAGAGAAAGCTTTTCCAGCCTCGACAAAAACTTTTCACTTCTCTTCTCAGTGTCACACGCGCACGCACACACATACACACTTGTCGCCTTTTTCAGTCACCCTTTTGTGACGCCCTTTCTTTGTTCCTCCCTTTTGACGCCCTTCGTTGTCTCTAAGTGCGAAGAGTAAAGTACGCAAGCCTATGAGACCATTCACACGGGGCGCGTAATTTTAACTCACACATAAACAGATGCACGCCTTCACACCAGAACGCGTTGCCATGGGAAACTCCCGTCAGATTCTGCCGAGTCAGCTGAAATGCTTTCTCGCTTCTTTCAACACGGGCTTCCTTCCTCTACAAAGCCAATTCCTCTCTCTATTGTTTCCCTCGTATTTATTCCCAGAAAAATTTTGAGAGCAAAGTGTTCGAAGTTATTGAAGTTAGTCGGAGTGCACTTTGAATTGCTGAATAGTTATAACATCCAATTGATGTGTTTGATATCGTAGACCAACATAACAAACAAGATTATTTTTCATGTTTCTTAAGTAAATAGAGAGTAGAAATTATGAAAACATTTAAAAACTGTAATGATACTGGTGAAATAACCTAATTGATTCTATATGGTTGTAACAATGTAGTCTCTTTACTCATCATAAGTTGTATCATTCATTACACGGTTCATTTTCATTGAAAAGTTAGATTACTTCATTTCCTATGTTTGGGGAAGTATGATGTAATCTGGTTCACAACGTTTTTATTTTTATTGTTCTTAATTCAACCTTCTCTATACTCTTCAGTTCTTCTTCTTCTTCATTCTCTATTCGTATTCTTTTTTCTTTGGCCTTCGTTTCAACTTCCATATAAACTTATACTACTTTACTACTATACTATTATACTACTTCTTGTATTTTCTATCTCCTCCACAATCCTCATTCAATCAAGCAAAATTTCAGATACTGCTGAAATCCTGCTGTTAATGTAATGTTGTGTGTGTGAAATAAATTTAAATTGATTTAAATTCTCAACATCTTTATGCTCACTTCTTGTTCTTATTAGGTAGCCTACTTCATTGTCTCCCAAAATCCATCTTTCATCTTCTGAAATACTATAATCATCCTTCATCTTTTACCATAATAATTTGCATTTTACATTCATATTAATTTTGCATTCCAGCATCTTGCTTTCTTGATTCACTTTCTCCAATACTTCTTTTCTCTTCTCTTCTTAATCATTCATTTATTTCCTACAATCCACATGTCCTCTCTTCTCAATATCTCTCATCTCCCCCTCATTATCATAATTATTCATCTCGCATCCCATCATCCAACACTTTGTGCCGAATTGTCTCTTCATTAATCTTATCTGCGACACCATATCCAACAATCACCATTAGCGCTTGAAATTGAATCCCTCCGATCAACAATTTCTAATAAACGCGGCGGCCTCTCTATCGTATCCACTGCACATTGATAAACAAATAATCCCCAATTTACATACGAGCAATAACTCATTAGACGACTGCGAGGGGATAGAATAGAGTTGCCTTATTGAATAGCGACGCCGCACTGTTTGACTCTAGGGGAATGAATGAAATAGGCAAACAGATTTGGGAACGAGAGTTGGGTCTTATTAGGGGTGGGTCACCCCCTACCCCCTAAAGAGGTTTAGGGGGCAATTTTTTGAGCCATTGAGCTGGCCAACTGGCGGTATAATGCGTTAGTTCAACACTCAGTCACCCACCCCTGAGAGTGGAGCCAAAGGGGGATGATTGCATTTATATGTATATGGAGAGGCACCCTTCTTTCCAATGCCATTTAATGAAATACTTATATCGGTCGAGTGGGGACTCCAACTGTTTAATGGGCATTTGAGTGCTATACGGCTGGCGACAATGAATGCCAATGAAATTGATTTTGTTAATGGTATCAGCTTATTATTGATGTTCACTTCAACAGTGGAAGTATTCGATTCAAATCTAATAGGACAACTGCCATTTAAAAACTGACACTAATAACATGAACTTCATTCCTACTTCAGGTTATAGCTGCAACGGCCATTTGCGACTATTAACTCTTTCTTTAAAAGAAAATCTTATTTTTCGCCTAGTCATGATAATGAGAGATGACAACTACTTTGTATTGTGTTGCATCATTTACAACGTCTATCAACATTTCAACTGATTCCTCGAAACTGTCAACCCACAAATTTTTCCAAATTTTCTCCATTAACTGACATTATTTATCCTCGACTTTTCCCCCATAAAACAGACAATTTATCCCGTTTTTCTGTTGTATCAGCTGTTTTTACAGGACGTTTCTGTGTTCTTGGATTGTGTTGTATCATTTAAAAGATCTATCAAAGTTGCAACTGTTTCCTTGACAATTTTAACCCACCATTGTTTCCAATTTTCTCCATAAATTTCCATTTATTCTCGAAATTTCCCTACTTTTTCAATACAAAACTGACATCTTCTCTCATTTTTCTGTTACAGTTACGGCGCCGGCTACGATCTGGCCGCACGACGCAAAAACGCGACGCGTGAATCGACGGCGACCCTCAAGGCGTGGCTGAACGAGCACAAGAAGAACCCCTACCCGACCAAAGGCGAGAAGATAATGCTGGCCATCATCACGAAAATGACCCTCACCCAGGTGTCCACGTGGTTCGCCAATGCGCGAAGGAGGCTCAAAAAGGAGAACAAAATGACGTGGGAGCCGAAAAACAAAACGGACGATGATGATGACGCAATTGTTTCGGATTGCGACGAAAAGGACAAGGATGATATGATGATGGATGATGATAAAATCAAGGAGCATCGCATCGGAAAAGGTATGTATTTATTAGAAAGTTGCAGTATGTTAAGGACCAGGAAGACCCTTTTATTGCCCTCAAAACACATAAAAATCATAATGTTGGAAGTAAAAGGAATTAGTTTGAACTTTATAATAGAATAGATTGATGACAAATAAAGTTTCACTTCAATTGATATATGCCCAGATTTATTAATTATTTAAACAGTAATTTACAAATAATACTTAATGTAATAGAGTATAATCTTTTCAACGCCAATATTGAAGAGATAAATGCTTGGATTAGAAAAGAAAGAAATATAATATAGGTTATTAGTAAATTATTGTCCCATTAATAGATGAATAGTTATCAGGGAGATAAATTTGAATATATAGGATAAACTGTAAACAAGAATGAAGATTAAAAGAATGTTTTGATTGAAATGCAATGAAAAACATAAGGCTAAATTTGAATATATAGGATAAACTGTAAACAAGAATGATGATTAAAAAGATTATCATTATCATTTTGTATAAAAACAAAAGAAGTTATTTGACTATGCTCAACCTAATTTTCATTTAATCAAAGGATAATTTCAACAAAAAGAAATAAGAACAATACCATTCCTATATATCACAATCACACTATCCTTCCTAACTATCACAATCAGACATTGAACAATAAAGGAATTTCCACTTGATGTAGTACCGAATACGCCCTCACACATTTCACATTCAACTAAAGAGAGCACTTAATTCAAGATGAGTCATTCGAGTGTTAAATCCCAGACCAGAGGGACTCCCCCTCCCTAGCATTCAGCATATAAACACACAGCATGCTGCCAAGGGCCTTCCTCACTTCCCTAGGGCTCTAAGGGCTTAAACCCAGAAAACATTAAGGGTGATAGGGTGTTCATTTCATATACACCATCCAAACAATATAGTCACAAAATATATACACTTGGAACAATCGGGAGAATATAGTCACAAAATATAGGGTTGTCACATATATGGTCACAAGAAGTATCATTCAGGCTGAAAAGTAAGCACGATATGAATGATTACTTGTAGTTCAATGAGTCTTTAAAATAATAAACATCACAAAAAATGAGTCTATTGAAAATATGTGGGGGAATACACACAACACTTACCCATAACGCAGGGTTTGAAAAGATGCTGGATAAAAAATAGCTCAATATTTAAAATAGCAACGAATGTATGTTGGAGCTATTAGCACAATATATACAGGTATTTACAGGATATAAGCACTCGAGACTGGAAAATCAGTCGTATATAGCAATAAATATAGACAGAGTATATATGTGTACAATGAAAATGTACTATAATTCATAGAATGGAGAAGGGAAAAAGAAATATCGAAAACGAAAAGAGAGATGAAAACGTGGGATAAGAGAGGGAATATTGAGAAGTAAAGAACAAGTAAAAAGAGAGAGGTGGAAAAATTAAGCCAAAATTAGAGTAAAAGTAGAAAAAAGAATAGAACATGACGTGAAAGAAGAAATAGGGACCAAAAAATTGAAAAACAGAGAGCTGTGAAATATTTGTATGAAAGCAATGCTTTTTTACACTTTAGATATAACGTATGATCAATGTCTATACATAACATTATTGCGGAGAGGTCCGATTTAATGCAAGCATTATGTAGGAAACACACTCCCCTGTTCTTTGAGCTTTATAATAGCAGTGTGCTGCTGCATGCAGTAAACAAAGTCAGTAAGTCATTTGCAAAGATGGGTTTCGGTTCAACGCCTTCAGCCCTAGACCCTTTTACCAACCCCCGCCCCAAAAATAGGGGATGATGGTAATCAATATTACTTGAGCCGACACAAATGAATAGAGTGAGTTCGCTTGTTAGACTTGATAGACATTGTGACCCCTTTTTTCCTTTCTGATGTATTCTAGTTTGAAAAGGTTTTTTTTTGAGAAAACAGTGGAAGGGTGAGGGGGATACAGGATAGTGAAGGAACAGGGATGTAAAATATGTTCGAGTTCTATTTTGAAAAATTTCTGCAATTAATTTCTCGATAGGGTGTTGAGTTTTTGATGATCTAATACTGTTGTGAACAGTTTTTGATAGGTGATGACACTCTTAATCACTTGCTCACTTTTTTCAAATCGGCATCCTCTTCAAATCTTGGGGTAAAAGAGATTTCCTTATCATCCTATTCTTTCTCCATCTCCTCCTACTCCTCTTCTTATTGTTGCTTTTCCTCTCTCCTTCTGCCTCACCATGTTCATTACTTTTTCATCTTCTTCCTTCTATTCCTTGTTTCGGTGTCTGTTCTCCCTTCAAAATGATTCTACTATTCTAGGAAGGTACCTTTTCATTTGTCACTTTTCATTTCTTTTTGGTATTGTCCTTTTCCCTCTCCTCCTGCTCTTCCTCTTTTTTCCTCTCCTCCTCCTTCTTCCCCCCCTTCGTACTCCTCTTCCTCCTCCTTTTCCTCCTCCCCTTCCTCCTCTTCTCCTCCTCCTCTTCTCCTCCTCTCCTCCTCCTCCTCCTCTTCTCCTCCACCTCCTCCTTTTTCCTCCCTTCCTCCCTTCTCATCCTTCTTATTTTATTCCTTCCTTATCAATCTTTCTACCTCCTTTTCCCCTCATTCCCACAGCACTTTCAGCTATTATTTTGTCATCGACCACCCCTTCCCTTCCCGCCGACTAAAGAAAACACCAACAAGTGTCAATCCACTTCTCTACCTCCCCCTTCTACTTCATACTTCATTAATACACTTCACTTGCTGAAAGGCAAAAGAAAATAGCAGTTTGCTCCCTTTTCCAATTTCTTCCCCATCAATTCATCCTCTTCAGGCCACCTAGCTTTCTCACCCCGCATTGACCGTCAATGGACTGCAATCACCGCTAGTTCTTCTTTTCATTCATCCCACTTATTTCGATACTGTATAAAGTGTATAAGTGTATTTTGAAGTGATATTCTTGCTCAAAGTACTGTTCTTCGAGTATTTTTTAAGAGAGTGTATCATTTTAATTACTGAACGAGACATTAATTGCACAGCTAACACACATGAATCTAATGCTTTTTCGTTATAATCATTCATAAACCTGCCGTATCTCCACTACTCCTTTTGTGTGCTGTCTCTATTTACAACTCATCTAAGCACGCATGCTGCTTCAAATGAAATAATAAATAAATATAATAATAAGTATATTGACAGATATTCAGGTTAACATACATAATAATGAATAGCGCATATAATAGAGCTAGTGCTCCCGAGTTTATTAATGCTGCATCTATTAATAAACATGATGATTTTTGTTATTATGGTTAGATGATGACAAAAATGCTTCAGGTTGATGGTGATGATGATGATGATGATGATGATGATGATGATCATGATGATGATAATGATGATGTGATGATGGTTTATGATAATAATGATCCTGATGATATGCTATATATGATCCTGATGTACGACGATGCCTCACCATACATGTATCAGTCATGGAGTTGCTTCACTTGATAATGATTATGTTGCTGATTATGTTAATGTACTTGGCTCCAACGATGATAATGATAGTGCTCATGTAGGTAGCAACTTCCTCACAGCAAGAGAACAACTGAGAGAGATAAAACTGAGCATAGAGAAGAGAAAGAGTAAGAGAGAATAAGGAAGAAGCGTGTGGAGGTTGCAAAAAGAAAAGAGAAAGATGTATTCTATATCTTTTCCACGCTTACATTCTAAACACTTGAATCAAGCCAGAGAGCAGCATGAGTATGCCTGTACTGTGACCATGTATAATAATTAATTTATGTATCCACTTTTCTCTCAGACTGCTACTCTATGTTGAGAATTATGGCTGGATACGGTTATAAAATTATTCTAAATAGCTATATTAAAACTATACGCTGTACTGTATTGCTGCTGCTGTAGAGAACAGAAGAACAGAAAAATGTTTAGGAACGAGACTTTGGAGAAAAAGAAGAATATGAAATAGAAGAAATGGGTTAAAAGGAGAGAAAAGAGATGGAAAAGGGAAAGAAAGGAGGATGATTCTAGAGACAAGGAGATCTGGTGAAGAAAAGGGTTAAAGAAGGAGACTTTGCAGAAAAATGAGAATAATGAAACCGAATAAATTATGAAAACAAAGAAATGGAAGAAGAGGCTGGAAAAAGGAGGACGAAAGGGAGAGTATAGAAATGGCTCATAAGAGAAAGAGGAAGAAGTAGCAGGGAAGCAAGAGTAGTATTAAGAACAGGAAAAATAAAATGAATAAAATGTATATGGAAAACAATTGAAGACGGAGAAATACAAGAAAAACAATGGTGTAGTGTGAGAAGAAAAAGAAGATAAAGTAGTAACGGGGGTAGAGAAAAAGTAAAAGAAGAGAACGGAGAGGGATAAAGAAGATGAAGAGACAGAAGAAGAAGAAGCGTTGGAAGAAGAAGAAGAAGAGAGGAGGAAGAAGAAAAAGAAGGAGAAGAGGAATAAGAAGAAGAAGACAAAAGAGAAAGAAGAAGAATAAGAAGAAGAAAAGAAGAAGAAGAAGAAGAAGAAGAAGAAGAAGAAGAAGATCGAAGAGAAGGGGAATTGGAGATGGAGTAAGAAGAAGTGAAGAAAAAGAAGAGGGCGAGGAAGAACAAGAGGAGAAGAAGGGAAAGAAGAACATTAAAGAAACGAAAGAACGAATAGTAGGCGTAGCAAGTGCATAGACGGTGAACATGGCACTCTGAGTAGCAGCAGCTATCACAAGCCCTCTCCCTAAAATTGCCATCCTGATCCATCGGAGAGGCAAGGGACTTCCTAATGAAATCATCCCTCTCAGCCGCACTCTCTGCTAGGAGGAGGGCGGGGATGGGACAGAGTGAGGAAAGTATATACATACGTGTCTCATCACCCGGGGGTAGTTTGCAGCCCTCCGCGAAAAGTAACCAACACTTGCAAGAATGACAGCCGACTGGAAAAGTGTGAGCCAGCCCACTGTATGGTGTCGACTCTCTTCAATAATGCATTATTGCCTAAGTAAAGCTAAGAGCTGCATAGGGTGGTGGATGAAGAAACGAGCCGACGATCACACCCCCATAGAAACACCCTTACGAAGAGCTAGAGTCATATAGTTAGACAGAGAGATAAAGAGAAAAAGAGAGATAAGAGAGAGAAGGCCGAGAGAGAGGAAGATACAGAGAATGAGAGAGAAAGGAAGAAAGTGAATAAAGGAGAAAAACACTCTGAATGAGAATGAAAAATAATAGAAAAATCTCCCTGGAACACGGGAGGAAGAGGTGTAGAGGGAGTTACGTTTACTGACAGTAAAAGATAATAGTAGAAAACAATGAGTAAGGAGAATAGGAGAGGTATAAACATGAAGAAGAGAGAGACAGAGAGACAGTGAGGGGGAGAGTGTGTGTGATACAGAGGGTAATAGAAAATAGAATAACACTTGAAATGAGTATGAAGAAAAGAGGAAAAATAGTCCTGAAGAAGATGTTTGTAAGAGAGAAAAAGTGTGAGAGAGTTACAGATGGTGATAGAGAATAAGAAACACTTGGAATGAATGTGAAGAAGAAGAAGAAGAATTTTAGTCAAGAAGTGGGACGAGGGAGTGACACTACTCTTGATTAATTGATTAGAAGTATAGAGAAAAATAATAAAATAATATAATATTTACTTCATTGACTCATCTTATAATTATAATGGCGTGAATTCTTGATTGAAATGGAAGAATATATATGTAATTATTTTCGAGTTGTACAAAGTATAAACTAAGTAATTATTCAACAATATGATAATCATAACTATCATTGGCATATATCTACATGAATCGGCTACGTTTGAGAATAATCACGAAAAATTTGAATAAGAGGGAGAAACTATTCAGAAGAATGTGCGCAATACAACCATAAATAAGGAAAAGAGGAAAAGCCTTGACACCTAGTGGGAAAGTGAAGAAAAATTTCCTGAAGAGGTTAATAGAGGGAGAAAAACAAACTCATAGTAGGAAGAAGAAAGAAAAGAGAAACAGCAATGAAGAAGAGACTAAACAGAGTGTAGAAGAAGGAAAACACTCCTGGAAAGTTTGAAGGGGAGAGGAAAACACGCCTGAAGAGAGTGAAAGAGAAAGGAAAGGGAACAGCTCTAGAGATAGAAAAGGAGGGAGACATCCCCTCTGGAGAGCATGGAGGAGGGAGAAAACCACCCCAGAAGAATAGGAGGGAGTGAGTGGTACTTTCAAGAGTGTATAATAGAGGCTGGCTAGAATAAGTAGCAAAGGGAATAAGGCTTAATTTAAGCGGAGTGGTTTTTAAATTGTTTGCTAGGGCGCGTAATTGACTGCGGGATTTCGGAAATTGCTACACTCGTTTGTCATTCCCTTACTTACTGCTTTCCCTCTCCGCCCATTCCCTGACTCTTTTTCATCCCTTAGCACTCAGCAAGTTGTCTGTGACAACGTATCTTTGTGACAATTATGTGTGTGTGAGAGAGGGTGTTTATTTTTTTAAAAGCAGAAAAGAAGAGGGAAATGTACGTAGAAGACACTTTTCGTCTTCGGTTTTCGATGACTAATGGGTGAACAAACAGTTGAATTTCAGCACATTCTGAACAAGAGTTGTTGAAAGTTATACAATATTGCATACTATTCAAATTCATTGAAACAACAATAGGAATCAATTAATAAATATGATCAAATTATTCTCAAAAGTGTGTTTCATCATATAGGGAGATCCTGAGTGGAAACTTTTCAATCAATTGTGAAACATATCCAAGTTTGATGGAAATATTGCTGAGAATTCTTGTTTAGTCAACACTCAAATCAATCTGATTAATGAGTAGGGAGCTGATGTTCAGAAAAGTGTTAAAATATGAATATTCGTGTGAATTATTATTGAGAGATTGAACAGAAAACAAAGAACTATGTCTTCAAGAATTTCCACTGAACATTACAATTAGATCAATATTGCTCGGATTTTTTGATAACAAGATTCTAAAAGACAAATAATAGATAATTTAATCAATTGGATAAATGTTTTAAAATCGAAATCACTTTGCAACGCATGGAACAACTTCAAGAGAAAGCTGTTATGTATGCACTCCAATAAACCAATTCCTCAAATCACCACCAATACTAATTCTAGATATTCGACAAGCACGACATTTAAAACCGAACTAAATAAATGTTACCGTAAAAATATAATCATAGAAGTTACTTTATATACTGTTAGCTTGTACAGCTAGCCGTTTAAGATAGTATGCACGTGATTGAGTGAAACACGGTGTTAAAAAGACTTGAATATCTCTATATTTATACTAGTATCATGAGTACTATGAATAGTATTTTTAACAGCTCTACCTATATACTTTCTCTAATATATTATACAGGATTATTATTACTCCCAATGTATTCTACTTCATATTATCTACAACTCTCAACCTTACCTTACCTGTTACATTCACTATTGCCTTATCATTTCGTTAATGATACATTAGAGTAACACATTTTAACTCAGAAATGGAATGCGGTAATCCTTTATCTCAACAAATGTTCTTTTTGAATGATACAACTAAGAGTCGGTCAAATTGCTTTTGTAAATGATCTACAATATGAAAGTATTTTTTAATGGAGTGGCTGTATAGTACTACAAGAACGACTAGCCTATTATCTCACTGATCCCCACTTAGAGTCGAGCGAATTATCTCTTGGTAGTCTATGAGAACTGGAGTACATTCAAAGAAGATTTATGTTGCGCTCACAAGATTTATGTAGGTGTATTAGTTGGGGTGTAAGATCACTTTCCGAATTGATATGAAACCGTTAAGAGTGTATTGGATGCTTCGAAGATTATTCTGTCGGATTTTTTAGAGGATTGATCTAGAATGAATTAGGGTTTAAACTGATTTATTCATTCTAATATGCATTGAGAAACCGTTACTTTCTTAAGATTTTCGGAATGGAACTGTATTTCCGTTAATGATAATTATATTTTCTACGATAGGAACAAGTTTATGCATTATTGTAAATGTTTAATTTTATGTTTTTTTTTTAATTGCTGAAAACTCTTCAAGTACGTCTAGGAAACTCTAGAATCATCTATATATTTGAGGGTTGATAGATTTTGAAATGTAACCTTCTCTAGAAATTTTCTGTCTTGCAATCATTAATTATCAATATTATAGCATTCTCGCCACCTTTGTCCATCCTATTTCAATTCATAACCAGCTAATTTTCATATGAAAAGTTATTGCCAAAAAGAAATTACTAAAAATAATCTCTCTTTAAATTCATAACGAGCGGCCTTTCTCGCATTAAAAATTGTAATAAATAATTCCTTATTCTCACTATCTTCGATCATCTGTTATCCCAATACATTAACCTCAATATCATGAATCAATTAATCATCATTATTAATTCCTTTCCTTTGCATGCGTGTGAATGTGTAAGACACCACCCCTTACTCCTACTTCTTGACCCACCGTTTTTTAGACTCTCTATTCTGACTTCTAGATTCGTCGCTAATGCACCATCACGTCAAGTCGGAAGAAGAACTAGACGAAGAAGACGACCGAAAAGGAGGGGGAGGACCGCCCTACCACCACTACCCCTCCCACCTACACCACCACATGATGATGAAGGATGAAATGGGGGGTCCCGGTGGTAAGGGAGGGGCTGACGACTGCGGAATTCCGATTCCGGCCACGAAACCGAAAATTTGGTCGCTGGCTGATACGGCCGCTTGCAAAACGCCCCCTCCCTCCCAACTGCAGCCCCCCTGGGGGTGTGGGGGACCTCCACCGCCCTCCTCGCAACAGGTGCCCGGGGGCAGTGGTGGCGCTCCCTTTGCACTGGGTCCCCCCGGTTCGGCGGTGAGTCCTTCGGCTGGGGCGCCTCCTTATTCAAGGTAAGTCATCTACTAAATCAACAATTTTTACTGAATGCTCTACAATAAATAATTTATTCCTCTGCAGAAATAAAGTACAATTAATAGAAAACAAAACAAAAAATTAGAACAAGGTAGAATATTAATCAGAACTGAGACAAGGAATTGTATGTTCTAATAATACATAACAACTACATAAAACATATCTCGTATCAGATATTTGAGAAATGAGGAACTCCTGAGATAAATTGTTGTCGATGAGAGTTGCTCACGTTACTCTACTGAAATTTGATGAAGAAAGAAATTTGAATGTAGATAATTATAAAAAACCTTTGGATTTTAAAGAATTTTATTATAATATTATACTGTCTCATATTTCTAATGTAAAGAAAGACTTGTGAGCTCATGCAATTATATATCAGGGTCATTTTTTCTACATTGAAATTACTTTTCAAAAGCCATCGAATGATGTGAACAACGTATAAACAAACAAGATTAATCTTTCTGCAGAATTATATAGTAATCATTAATCTGCATTAGGCTGAATATCTGAAAAGTAATACAGTAACAAAGTTTTTCAACCGGAAAGATAAATCGAAGTGAGATAGCCATGTAGGCTAACGTTGAGAACTTATTCCAAATCCGAAACGAATTTTAGCAAACCAACGTTGCTATTCTATTGTGTGAAGAAATAGTGATGATCATTTCAGTGAGGAATGAAATCTTGATTTGATTGTGTTACTTAGGTATGGAGGTTTCTGGGGCAGCATGGGCCCCCACAGTACCTGCCAGGGAGGCAGCGGGGGGGTTCCGGGGGGCGCAGCCTCGGGGTTTCCCGACGTGCAGACCGACACACCCCCTCAGACCCCTCCCAACATGAAACTGCCCAGCGTCATAGCGGCTCCAGCTTCCTGTTTTGGGGGGGCTCAGGTACCTCCTCAACACTACGCCACGCACAATAACTATTTCCCGAGAGGGCACCAGCAGGGAGGAGGAGTCCCCCCTCCCCAGGGAGGATTACCCCCTCAGCAGTCGCCACACAAGGATTACCTAGCTGCGGGCCCACAACCGCCTCAGGGCTCTCAACAAACGGGGGTGCCTCAACAGGGGACGGCGCCCCAGAATCAAGGAGATGAGACGGCGTTCAAGCCCTTCTACAAAAGGTAACTTGAAGTTCCATCAAATATATTCATAATACCATTTTGTATTCATATAGAAATCAAGACAATAGTTGTTAAGTAACACGTAGTTGTTAAAAACGAGGATGATTAAAAAGGATTTAAAATTTTCGCTGTAGGTTGAAATAATGTGGCTAAAATAAAAAAAATTGACATCATATTGAGATAATATGATTCATTATTCCTCTCTCCCACTCACAGCAAATGGGCAGGATAGAGTAGGCTACTAACTAACCATATAACGCAGGTATCCTTTAGTATTTTCCAAATAGACTTTTTTATAAAGTACTTTCAGTAGTCTTAGCTGGATTTGAAGTGTGAATAAAATCAATAATAAACGGGAAGTTCACAATTCAGATAACAGTGGAGATACGTTATACGTTATAGTAGTATATTAGTATTGTAGTATAGTAATTGAATGATTAGAGACAAGAACGATTGAAAAATATTTATATGGATAAAGAGTATGCTGATACATTTCAAACATTTATTAACAATACTTAAATTATTCTATTTTTTCATGTAGCTTACAATTTTTTGTAAAGGGCTCACTAATATTGAAAACGTCTTCAGCTCAAGCTTAAAGGCCAGTTCTACCTTTTCTCTGAAACCCATAGAGCAAAAAGGAGCGAACAGGAAAAAAATTAAAAAAGGATACTCATAGGAGTAAACGTTCATAAAGAAGGAGTAAAACATCAAGGTGTTGAGATAAACAAAGATAACCAACACAGCAAGAAAGAGAGTTAGTAGTTTATGAAGAGAGGGGTCTCCAACACCTACTCTACAGACGTGAAGGAGAGAGGGGTTAGAATGCCCCGGGGCACGTCTTGTCGGCCATTTTGAATTCACCCCCTCCTCACCATTTTACCCCTCCACGCACCCAATCGTAACCACTGGTATCCGGTTTCCAGTCTGGCAATAGGAACCAAATTAACCTATCGATCGCAGGTTGAGACAAGGCTGGCTGAGCTGGGAGGTTGTTACACTTCAAGCGACTCTTAATAAACAATAAGCGGTTTGTGGTCTTCTGAAGAGCGCGAGCGCCTTTTTAAAGAGGAGAGTGGCACCAGAGATTGGTATCTGAATGAACGACGATTCAGTTTATCGGAACCGGTTCGTCACAGTGATGGGCTACTGGGCTGGGCTGATCACCTACAATTTTATTATTTATCTTGATTTTAGATTGAGTTAGAAGAACGGCTACCGAATTGTATTGTCACTATCATTATCACAAAGAATAATACCTTTTAAAGATAGTACGAGAAAACTGAACCCCCGCTTCGTTTTGATTATTCACCATAATGAAATGCTATTGTGTTTTTGGAAGTCGCTGAACGTAGTTTAGCTAGTTAATCCATCAAATTGCATTTAAAAATTGCCAGAATCGAAAATTTGATAAAAAAATTCAACTATAGTTCAAACAATATTTAGTCTGGAAGATCTTCGTTTGGCGGAAAATTTACATCGTTTGGGAGCTTAGGGAGCTACATAAACTTTATCTATGAAAGTTTGTACCGGGTGTCCCAGTCAAACCTGCATTTTTGAAATGACTGTAAAAAATAAACGGATGAATATATGAAAATTGTTTTGGTAATATCTTAATCTACATTAAAAAGCATTTAAGAAACAACATTCATGAATACAACAATGTAAATGTTCGTATCTTACACTTCACCAACTCAAAAAACAAATATGAGTATAAGATTCATTATTCTGGATTATTTAAATTGATAGGCTAGGACTTATAATAAAAACTCATCAGCCCAAATCACTAAAAAAAGCCTTAAAAAACTTGTAAATAATAATAATTGGTTTGACTAATTGTCCCACCATAAGTCATAAATATGGAGAGAAGGACAAGTAGAGAAGGGAGAGGATTGATATTATGTAAAAGTAAAGAAAAAGGGGAGAGGGAAGAGGAGAGGAGAATGAAAGGATCAGGGAACGAGTCATCTCTAATTATTTCTCTTATCTTCGTAGCACCAGATTGGACCCGCTCTTAGTACTGTCAATCAAACCGATTAGAAATCAATTGAGGCGACATTTTATCATCAGTCACCATACCGAGGATTAGGGGTGGGTCACACATGTTTACTAACGGCCGATTGAACAAACTTCGGTCAAAATTTGACCGTCGGTCAACATTCTAATTATTCATCATTACATTTTTAGTATACATTTCAATTATCAAGTTACTGGTGACAAAAGAACGAACCTTGTATGATAGTCAACGATCTGTACAGTGAAATCAATAAATAATCGGAAATTGATATGATATAAAACCGATATTATTATTATCAAAATCGATAAATCGCTAACCTTATTGAGTTCGACTATCGATATTTGAAACGGGGTTCAACGGCTGGACACGAGAATAAATTAATGCTGGAAGCATCAGCACCGTCATTATCATCATCATCATCATCATCACCACCATCGGACACCATCCAATTAAAACGCGTGTTACAGCCGGAGTTGGCAGCGTTCGTTAATTCAGCGATAGACTAGAGCAGCGTGAGTGAGAGTGAGGTATTGATTAGTTGGATAGGCTTACAGCCACCCCAATATACGCAGTCTTCCATCTTGTCTGTGGATTGACTGATTGAATTGGGTAGTTTAATGATATAGAATATTATTTTGAAGCGATGAATTTTGTTAATTTTAGGTTTTTATAATGTATTTTTTCAATCTATCCCTTTCAATTGAATTTAAAAATATATTCCGTTAATCGGTTACGTTATTTTTGTTCTCAAAATTATAGGGGAACGATCTAACACGTAACAAAGGTCTAAAACAGGGTTGTGATCAAATTTAAAATTGATAAGTTTGAATCAGGAGGTGGGAGAAGATTAGTATAATTTTATTCAGATAGTTTTGAATAAATTGATTGAATTTTCATGTTAATTCTATTGAAAATAGCATTCAAACAGCATATTACGAAACCTATTACCATAGATAACAGATTAGGAGTTATGATATTATAACTCCTATCTCTTCTCTATGCTATTACCCTTTCTCTATTCGCATCATTCGCATATCTCAAAGATGTTATTATTCACAGATGTATATTTGATGGTTTGATGATTCATTCATCAAATGTGTATTTAAAACCGCTTAATCCAACTCTCTAACGGATTCAATAGCAAGGATAAGTGATTCAGATAGGTTGATTACAATTTTCAAAGTAACCAACAACAGACTAATAACAAATAATGACCATCACATAAAAACAGGTTACAACTGCAGCAAATTGATCATCAATTGATAGTTTCTTCATACAACTATTTCTTCCATGAATGATTGATGGAAAATGTTGATAACTTTCAAAGACGAAGTCAACCAGTTCAATATGTGAGATAGTTGCTCCATGAGGATTGCTAATCAGGTGATGGACATGCACTCAACTTCCTTAAACGTTTGAAAAAGTGAAACTAGACACATTTAAATGCAAAACGTCGGTGTGTGATTGTGGCTGATCCTTTTATGGAAATGAATTCGAATAAAAGACGGCAGAGCAGTGAAATATTATTGACATTGAGGCAGCTGTCACATGGCAAGGAGTTGTCGGACTCTGTTGTTATCTTGAACGCAAGATTAATGGATGCCCGCTAACCCTGGAATGTCCACTCTATTGTTCTATGATCTGGAGCGAGTCGCTTAATAGAGAAATCAAAGTGGCTTGTGGAAAGGCAAGACTGGAGCTGGCTGAGTTCAGTTGAAAAGGTTTCGTAGAAAATGTCAGGGTGGAATGGGCTAATTGCTATAAAGAGGTTGGGCATAGGTTCAAAAATGCTCCTAGTACCATAGACCAACCAAGTTAGTCTATAAGTCATCAATAAATTATATATGGAGAAGCGTCGAAATTTGATTTGGAATTTAATTTGTACCAACATCAGTAAGTTTGAATGGAGATAAGTACAGAATTAAGAAAGTAAGAGGTTTTTGTTCGAAATCTTCTTTTGCTTTAGAACATAAACAATAATGCAATTATTGGAATTGTATCAAATGTATAGATAACAAATTGCAGTATCTTCTTTAAAAAATGTTTTACAAACTTTTCAAATTACAAGCAATACAATATTATCAAAATTGTTATAAAAAAATATTCAAGAGTATTTCAACAAAAATTTTCAACTTTTTTAACAAATATTTTAACAAAAGGTTAAAAATGATATTCAAAAATATAAGTTTTTTCAAATAATTTGAGTAGGGAACCAGCCTTGAATAAAGCCATTCATCCTATCAAGTTGAAGTGATCTTAAAACCGGCCTATTGATGTGAAATCTTGATTTCTGATCCCAGTTGATCCGATCATTCTCAATTCACCCATTCCTGTCACAATACATCAGCTGCCACTTTCAGGGCGACTAACCGTACAATCTGACTGCAGGGAATTCATTCATCCGTTGAATGAATGAAATGAATAGTTCACGCTCCGCCGCCCTGTTCATTCATCCACGACTGGTCGGTCCTGTCCATTCATACCTCCAAAACTAATATAATTTCACGTCAATCATAGCTGACGACATCTTTTCAAAATGTTATTTTCCCCCAAAAACATAGTTCGAAATCTGGATTACTTGTTTACCGACGGATGGAATTTTACTCGCCACTTTGAAAATAAATGGAAGCGGTTTGGTTTTGTATTGTTGATAAGGTGTTGAAGATTGATTGAGAGGTTCTCACATTTTTGGTTGAGTAGTTTACATAATAGAATTTATTATATTCAAAATAAATCCAATACAACACAACATAATATAAGCGATAATGCAGATAATTTGGTTTGACATATGGTGTATAATCGTACATTTATGCAACTGAGAAATACTTTCAATGCAAAAAATAATTTTGATAAGATTTAATTGCTTCGTTCAGGAGTTCGATACCTACCTGTTATTTAATCTTATTTTGTAACAGTCCATTTTTCATAACCCAAAATTCACAGACTTGGATAAATTTCCATCACAAAAAATAAATTTTATTAGTAAAAAAATAAAAAGAATTTTATGCCTTACTAATAAATCTGAATTCCTATAAGAATAAATTTATTTTCTTCTACAAAATTTCCAGATATAACAGAGATTGAGCAAATCTAACAGATATAACAGATATAGCAAATTTCTTGTATGACATTCTGGTTTATTTGACAATTTGGAAAATGCATAAAATAATACGAAATTGGTTGAAATAATAACGCTCACAGTATGAATAGCAAAAATAGAATATCCAATATACTAACACATAACAGATCCTGGTAGTTTCCATTTATTCAAAATCATCCAGATAAAAAGCGTTTGAAACGCACTGTCACTCAATTTGAAAATCGCCCGCGTCTGACGTTATCTTAACGGTAATTAAAATGTAATCAACTGGCAATTAACCGGTGGTTAAGTGTTGTTGTTATGAAACTAGAACTGGAAAACTGATAAGCGACTTCTGAGGTAGAAATCTCCAGTCAGTAGAGCGACTAAGTTAAGAATATACCTGTATATTCAAGGTGATTATGTATAAGCAACTGCAACTATGCAAGCATATTGATGTAGGTTGAGTATGTTATTATTGCAGGTTTGCATACGAATTGGTATAGAAGTTATGCAGTATAGATATATAGCCTAACACAGGTTAGTGATAAGGTACGTTCCAAATGAATAGGTAGTCAAGTGGATATAGTAATATAAGTGACTATGAAAGTAAAATAAAGACTTAATTGACGTCTACTTGCTTCATGTCATCAATTATTATCAGCTTCTACTTCATTGCATTTTTATTACCTGTTATTTTCATTATTCAGTTTCATTGAAGCATCTCCAGCAATGTTGTCAACCATGATGTGTGGTGAAGTGATCTCTGAAAATAATTATTTATTTATTTTGAAAATTTATTTCGGTTATCGTATTCGAATATTATCTTGCAAACAATCATTTTCAACTTGAAATTTATGTATTGATTTTCATTTTACAAATATGATATTGTAAATGTACAAGTACAAATCAACAAGTACAATTTGCAAATATTCAACCTACAGTGTTACTAAATTGATATTGAACATTCTATTCAGAAGAATTGAAATATTCCAAATTGAATGAATTATTGGGAAAATTGAAACGATTATTATAATTATATCAAAAGTCCTTATTCAATTTGATAAGTGCCTAATTCAACAACTATTCCCTCTCAAACATTGAGAAGTATGGAAAAAGAAGAATAAGTAGGAGAATAAAAATAGAATAAATAGGAGAAGAGAAGGTAAAAATGAAGAGAAAGATGAAGAAGAAAAGTAGAAGAAGAAGAGGACCAAAAAGAAGAGAGAGAGAGAAAATTCAAGAATAAGATTAATTCACGTTGAGCTAAGCTTAGTTTTTATTGGACTAGTGCCCAATATGGAGTGTAACCTTTCATCTCTTTCTAGCTCTTGTAGCGTAATCATGACCAACAGATTAAGTGGCGATTTCTCATGTATTAAATCCATTCCCACTTGGCCATTTCAACTCAATACTCATTCAGAACTATTTCCAACTCTTATACAGTATATACATACAATTAAGCGATTACATAATTTCTATCAACGATTTATTTTGGTGATAGTGTTGGTTGAATTTGACATTTAAAAGTGGGCCTATCTAGTCTGCTCTCACGCTTAGATCGATCTCTCGTTAGAGTTCACGTTGATTGGCATTGGGTTCGATTTCTTTTTAGATTTGATATATCCACCATGTCCCCCATGGTACAAATGGCAAGTTGGAATAACCTGAAGTGGTCTCTCCACCACTAAAATAAACAAATATTCTTATTTGATATGAATGTAAATTACTCTATATTATTCATAAAGAATTCATAAATATAAAGAGAAACTATACTGTACTATTCAGACTTTGAATAATTCAGTATTATTTTATTCAAAATTGAATAAATTGAGACTTCAAAATAGTAGCCTATTACTATTGATTTAATTATCGGGCAGAATATAAAGGTAGCTTAGGTTCCTGTCTTCAAGTTGCTTTATTTGAATATGAATCTGGGAATCTAGAATGAAATACTTTTTGATATTGTAAATAACAGGATTTTCATCAAACTTGGAAGTATGTAATCAGTTACTTAGAATTGGACAACGATTTCAAAAATCAACAACAAACAAGAAGTAAAACATAAAGCAGATACAATAGAGTTTTGTTGTACGTGGTCGAGTACAAAGCGAAAAGAGTGAATAAAAAAATCAGAAATTTATACGGTGACAAGTTGCTTTATTCAGGTGGACACACCGAGCAGAGAGAACAGACTCAGGTGCAAGACTAGATTGGCTTTCAATCGACTTCTTATTCTTTTTCTCCTTCACCCTCTTCCACTTCTTCTTCTGCTTCTCTGTACTTTTTTCTTCAGTTTTCTTCATACTTATTATTCCTTCTGCTCTTTTCTGCTTCTCCTTCGTCTTTTTTCCCTACTTCTTCCGTTCCTTTTTATCATTTCTACTTATTCTCACTTTTCCTCTACTTTGATACCCCTTCTTCTTCTCTTTTTCTTCGTCTTCTTTTCTTACGCTTGATCTGTTGTTTTCCTCCTTAATTTTATACTTGATCTTTTTCTTTGATCCTGGCCTTAACTTCATTCTATCCATCAGTATCCTCTTCCCTTATCACTCTTCTTCTATCTTCTACATCTTTCCATATTCTTCTTATTTTCTTTATTCATATCTTTCTTCTTTCTCTTCTTCTTCTTCTTCTTCTTCTTCTTCTTCTTCTTCTTCTTCTTCTTCTTCTTCTTCTTCTTCTTCTTCTTCTTCTTCTTCTTCTTCTTCTTCTTCTTCTTTCTTCTTCTTCTTTTCTCATTGCAAGTTTCACTCCTGCTGTTTCTTCCCCTCCTTCCTTCTTCTCGGTTCCCTTCTTTACCTCCTTTTTCCTGGTATTCTTCCTGTCTTTTCTACTTCTCATTCTTAACCTCCTCATTCTTCTTCCTTTTTTAATCCCTTCACTTTTTCTCATTTAACGTTTTTCCCATTCTCCACTACTCGCATCCTCTTTTTCTCCTCTCATGTTCTTCTTCTGCTCTATTACCCTCTTCTTCTCCACTCTTCACTTCCTTTTTTCTTCAAACTCCCACGCACGCGCATTCTCAACAAGGCAGACGCCACACATAGTTTTAGCGCACACTTTTCTCTCGACATTATTATTTTATCCACTCTTTATCACACCCTCCCACTCATTTTCTCATTTCTTTCTTTTTTTCTTCTCTTTGTTGAGTCCATGGCAGCATACCACCCAGACCTTTCCTGACGTGGACCTGTGGCCAGCTCTCCACTTCGATTTCAATCTGGCTTCATTTGTCATTGTCCAACACTCTCTGAGTAGAGTGGTCCTGCTCATTCTCAGTTTCTTCTTTTATTTCTTTTTCTCTCTCACTCCTCCTCTTTATCACTCTTCCTCCCTTCCATACTATTTTTTTCTTTCTTTCTATCATCCTCTCTGTCTCACTTCCTGTTTATAATTGATTTTATTCATCGTTGTGCTGTTAATGGCTAACAGTCCTATCAAGGGATTTTTTTCTAGAAAATGAGGTTCAGGAACTCTAAAATTTTCGCTTAACTACTCATAGTCTATACTTTATCTATAGGGTAGGTGTACTTATTTGTCAACCCTTTTCTCTATGTAGGCCTAATATAACTGCATGAATAGTCAATTTCGGTACAAATATGAAATATCTATATAAATCTACTTAACATTTGAAAATAAATTTTCTTCCTCAATAGTAGTAATTAATTGATATAATACTCATATGTGCCTAGCAAAGAGGTACCGAAACGCCGTCAAAAAAAACCCTGGTCCTATCACACCACGCTGTAGCAGGTTATAGTTTTAGGCAAATTCAAATTGGAGTCTTCAACCTCCCAATTCACAAATAGCTTGTAAAGCTCTTTAAGAAATAGCTCTTTAAAGTTTGTTTTCATAATTTACAAGGACATTGAGGATCTTGTTCATTCCATAGAAATAATATATGAATGTGCATAAATAAATGGATTTTGCATAAAAGAGGGTGTGTATACTCTTTCTACTAATATAATATCGTATGGATGAATTATTACTGTAGAAGTATGATTTGCAATGAGTGAGAAGCACTCCTCATTTATCATTAATTCACATACAACCAATTATAGCTCTCACACAAGACAGTACCACAACATAGTAACAGTACTGTCTAAATAATCCACGAATTCTATGATAATCCAGTTTCTACTTCCTAGCAGATCAATGAATATGCAACCGGCAATAATATTCACCATCACACCCAATGTTGGTATTATTCATCACATTAGGATCACCATTACACTACGGGATCATCCTATACTTCCTGCATTACAAACAAATGAGTTCATTAACATAATGTTGATATAAACTGACTTTAGGCTGACAGTCGGGTGTCAACACACAAATGAATCAGGCCTGAGTGGATGAATGAATTGGCATAGTGTTGAGTTTGGAAATTCTCCGAATCCATTTGTGTTTCCAAATTCTCTCTTCCTCATTTCCTCTCTACAGTATCTCCGTCGTTCCCTCCTTGTCTTTCAAAAATTTCGTTACACTTTTTCTATATTATGATCTTCTTCTCCTCTCATATTACCCCTTCCCTTTCAATATGAATAAAGTCACGGAATAGTGACTTACAATGTAAACGAAGTCTCCACATGAATCCAGCTGTAAGCTATCGCTAATATCGATTGTTCATGGCCGAGATACTATTTAAATTTGGAAACCGACATTCACCTTACGTGAGGCATTCACTTAAGTAAGGAACGTTCATAAATACGGGACTTCAAGTTGGGAATTAGTGTTACTATTGAAGTATTTGAAGTAGATGAAATTATTGACTGACAGCTCTCAAAAATTGTGTGTACCAACGCGATTGAGGAAAAAAATACATGTAAATAATTAAATCTTTTTTTGCTCACAGGTCCATTGAGTGCTGGGAAACATTCTCGTAATGCGACATGAATAATTAGGCGAACGCCCAGTGCTACTGAGACAACTGAGACTTACGACACACGCTGTATCTTCAACTTCACCGGAACGAAGTTGGGAAACTACGTCACAAAAAGTGCAGTTACAAATTTGGACTTGACAGGGGAATCAACGGACAATCCTGTGAAATTTGTTACTGACAGTTCTAAATTCGAAATTTAAAAAAGTGAAAACTCGTCAGTGAATTCAACCACAAACTATTCTAGTTGGTGATATTGTAAAAATCTTAATACATAATTTGAAATAAGATTTTAAAACGTGAAAAATCTTGTATTATTTATCTGTGAATCAATCCACGAACTATTTAGTGGCTGTTCTTGTGAAATCCTCACCACCGTATACGAGATTTAATTTCTCTTTTTAATCGTGACAAATATTGTACATTTCTAAATAGTTATAAACGTTTAATCTTCAAATCACTATTATAATTATTACTGTCAACCATAAACATACCACGTTCTCATTTCAAATGAAATACAGTCGAATAAATAGTTGATTAATTATGGATTCAAATGGCATTCTCAGCAATTTAAAATACACTTTTCTTGTTTTACAACTTTGAATACAATAGTCTACGACTTTATGTAGTCTACTAATAATATTAGCTTCTACAAACTGAGTGTACCAATGTGATTTTCTTTTGTAAAACTAATAAAGATCTTGTAAATATTCGATTGTAACATAGTGCATATGTATCTGAAATTTGTTTTGAAAGAAAAAAAGAGATTTATTTTTATTTGATAGCAACTTAATGTTTTTGAGTGGACTATTATACATGAGCTTAATTTTAGCTCGTTGTTCTTTTATGGAATAAGAAAGATACATGATATACATCTCTTTTATTAAAATTTATTTAATCTAGATCTTCAGAAAATTCTTAAATTCAATCTGTTGCAGGTAGATTATTCCTCTTGTCTGGATCAATTGAAAGCTTTTCTTTCATTTGATTTTTTTATTGAGTTCAACTTTGATGAAGTATACTGAATTATTTATGATTATATTTGTACATGACACATATCAGGAATTTTGTACAGAAATTCAAGAGTTTTCAGTAGATACAATTGATTTTTGAAAGATTACTACACGCTGAAAATATTTCCACTTAACTTATTACCTTTCAACAGTATCTTAACTCATAATTATAATATTAAATAAAAAATATGAGAGTTGGATTGAATCAAATATGTATATAACAAATTTGGTGTTATGACGTGATTCACAAGAAGAGTTTTAAAAACTGTTCATTTTTTTATTAAGTTTTTGATGAAATTGGAATTTTCAACCAGAAAATATTTTATTATATACAATAGTAGACGCCTTTGGATTGGAATTGTATTCCATATTTCTAAATTTTGTACTCAATAATTCTATGTTACAGTGTAACACTTTAATGTTTATCATTCAATCGTTTATTATATTTTATTTGATGTTGTAGTTTTTTACTGTACTTGATGCTTGAAACGATCGGATTAGTATTACATAAATTCAATTTACAAAATACAATAGGGGATAATTGAAAACAAAAACTTACAAAATTAATAATTTTCCATTTTCGAGAAAGCCTGAACTGTAAATACTTGGTGCTGTTGAAAAGCAGAGCAAAGGGGCAAAGTGCAAAACATGATAGATGAAATTTTAAAACAATTTGGACAAATTAAAAATATACTATTGTTTTTGTAAATAGTTTTAGAATAAGCTAGATAATAAAAGAGATTTTATTGTTGGTTGGTAGACGTTTAAACATGAATCTGTAAATTTTTACAAATAAATAGAACAATATCTCCAATAAATTTTCTACCAGTTGTCTAAAATTGTCGAATAATTCTTTCAGCACTTGGATTTAGAAATTTTTCTATAATTCGGTTCACATCTGAAGCATAACCATATCCTGAATTAAGATATCTCCCAACATTATTTGTATAATCAGTAATTATTGTCACATATATTTAATGTAAATAGACTGCATTGTATTACATCTATTTTGTGATGAGAGAGAAAAAAGGTGTTAATTTATTACTGTTTATCTTGAAATATACTCGAACTATTCTTTAAATGAAATTTCACAACCTAAAGTCTAGTGATATCTATTAAAGTATTACAAAAACGTTTTGTTATCATTTTCATTTTTTCAACCTTATCCTGTTTGCACGTATATTGTTTCAAGTTGGTTTATAGAACATCTAGAAATATAATACTAGGGCAAAAATACTAATGTCGATTCATAATCTCAAATTGTCTTGTCAATAGACGATAATGATCACTCAAATCTGTATTCTTGTGAATATTGGTTTGTCTAAAGAACGATTGTAAAAGTGAAAATCATAAAAAACTTATTGAAATCGGAAAGATAGTTTAGGTTTGAAATAAAATAAAACTCTGAATTGCTGCCTCCTTTTTTCGCTTCAGCTTTCAGTGACTGCAGTTACAACTGACTTGCCTTAGGGTTTTTAGAGATACGTCCTTGAAAAATCAAATGAAAGAGTGGATTTTGCTCCATCATACCTAAGCCATAATTAATTAAAATAATTTAAAATACTTCCTGTGACCAATACAAGCCACAGCTATACCTGTAGAATACATAAATTGTATTGAATTTTCAACAATAAATCTGATGATCAGTTCAACTCCAACTTACTTGAAGTCAACAATTAAACAATATTTATTAGTGCAGTATCTCATAGGAACTATTTAAACCAGCTATTCAAGTCAACAATTGATTAATATTCATAGCTTCAATAATATTATTGCAATAATATAAATATTTGAAGCAATAATATTTAGAGCTTCTGTACTACTGTACAAAATTTTCATTGAAAGACTGAAAGCAGAAGAAACGAGTAAGAGGAATGAAGGGAGGAGGAGAGGAAGAAGAAGAATAGTAGAATCACAAGAATAAAAGGAGAAGCAACCAAGTAGAAACAGTCATGTATATACGCTATTTTATTACAATAAATGGAAAAGGATAAATGGTTTTCGATCGTATCTCGACCACCTGCTGGGAACGAATGGAAGGGAGAAGAAGAAGAAGAAAGAGAAGAGAGTGATCGGGTGAGCTTCAAAATCACGTTCAAGCTTTGGTCAATGCAAGTAGCGCTTCAGATTTATTATTGTAAAGGAACAAAACTTGGAAATAGACTACAGTAACATACAATATGCCTGTCGTAAAAGTTCACAAGACTGTGATAAAAATCAATGAATTACTATGTAATGTTCAATGTTCATGTAAGGTGAGTACAGTAATAATCTCATTGCTATAATAGCTGTGGTATTCCACTTGTAGATTAAGAGATTCATACCTGTATTACAAGCAGAATAATTCAGCTCTGAGATTTGACTTCATGAGGTTCACAACATTAATGTCTAGGTAGTTGAAAATAGTTTCCTTGGAATTTTTAAAAATTCAAAGATAAGTTATTGTTATTCTGAGAGTACGAACTCAAGTTTTTGAGGAGAGGAAAATGTTGATTGAAAATGGAAAGTCTTCTCATGAACTTCGCCTATATAATAGTGATTTATACAAATAACAGAGAGAGACCGAAAGACTTTATATTGGTATGAAACTGAACAGATTTGAACTTAAACAGGGTTTTGACTCATGAAAAACATCTTCACAAATCATGGAGCTGATGGAGTTTAAATTATAAGGTAAGGAGGCCCAGGAAAAACGATTTCAAATGAAATATTTGTGAAACTTGAAATATAATCCAATTGAACTTAAAACTCGATTCTATGAACAATTTTAAGTTTATGGACTCAGAAAACAATATTTCTTGAAGTTATAATTATTATCATCGAAACATGTAAAATTATCCTTTGATTAGATAACATTTTCAAATTCAGATATAAACATCAGAAAAGAATACATTCAATTTTAATTGCATGTTTCAATTTAAAATACTTCCCCAGTTTATTTACACTGTTGCTTACCAAAAGATACTTTGTTATTTACTCAGAGTTTATGATGGCGACTGAATCGTGCAAGAGAAGGTCTCCCTCCTCTCTTCAGTCACAACCCCAGAAGAATTCTAGTCTACTTGATACTAGCTTTCTTAAATAATTCAGTTATTTGATAACTTAATCAGTAATTCACTCAGATAATTTTTGACTTAGTTTCCCTACAGTATTAAAATAGCTTCAACTCACTACAGTTTTTGATAAGTTGACTGGTTATGAAATTTACAGCTCTCAAAAATAAACTTGAATGGGTGAATATTCTGTGGAATACATCCTGAAGGCACAACGAAGAGCTGAGGAATAATTAGGGGGAGAAAACTCGCCCTATCCTAATTTTCATCCTTGGTTGTTACACAGAACATGGCTTGAAGTAGCTACTTGGAACGTGAGAGAGAGTAATTTATCTCATCCGCTATCTTCTTATATTTACACTTTCTCCTTCAAATCCTCATCCTCCTTCTCCTCCCCTTCTCCTCCTCCTCTTTCTCCTCCTCCTCTCCTCCTCCCCCTCTCCCACATTCCAATTCTTCTCCTTATTTTTCTCTCCTTCTTTTCCTATTCTTCTTCTTTAAATCTTCTCTTACTTATTTCTTCTCTTCTCTTCTTCTTGAACTTTTTCTTGTACTTCTTTTTCTTTCCTCATCATCATCAACATCATAATCTTCTTCTCCCTTTTCTTCATCTTCTTCCTCTTCTTTCCTCAACCTCTTCAAATTCTTCTTCTTATTCTTCTTCTTCTTCTCTTCTTCTTCTTCTCCTTCTCTTCTTCTTCTTCTTCTTCTTCTTCTTCTTCTTCTTCTTCTTCTTCTTCTTCTTCTTCTTCTTCTTCTTCTTCTTCTTCTTCTTCTTCTTCTTCTTCTTCTTCTTCTTCTTCTTCTTCTTCTTCTTCTTCTTCTTCTTCTTCTTCTTCTTCTTCTCTCCTCATCTTCTTCTTCTTCTTCTTCTTCCTTCTTCTTCTTCTTCTTCTTCTTCTTCTTCTTCTTCTTCTTCTTCTTCTTCTTCTTCCTTCTTCTTCTTCTCTTCTTCTTTCTCTTATTCTCCTTCTTCTTCGTTTACTTCTATTCGTTTCTAGCTCTTGTTCTAATTCTTCTCTTTCCCCAGTCAGCTCTTTCCTGCTGCATTTTTCCTCTTCTAGCTTTCCTCACTTCCCCTCCTCATCCTTCTCCTCCTTCTTTAATCCCTCTTCTGCTTTCTTCGCTATCTCCTCCTTTTTCTTCATCTCGTCTGCTCTTTTCAGCTAGGTGCCAGCCTTCTTTATCAAGATCGAGGGTTCTAAGAAGAAATTGACTTGAATTTACCGGAAGACGGATACAACGGGTAAGTAGCTTAATAAAGTTTCAAATATGATAAATGAACTCTAAACCAAAATTAATAGAAATTAATTTGCATTTTACCTTTACAATCTTACCTTTATAGAATGTAGTACAATACATTCTCATTACATCCATATTTGGTTAATCTATGATGATATGATTAGGAAGTGGATTCGGAGCTCAATATGGAGAAATCATTGCATCAGTTTCGACAAACCAAATCATTCTGAGGCGGTTCAATTTGATATTATGAAAAAATCAAAATCAGTTAAATAAACTGTACTAGAAGTTCAAGCTTATTAGACGTTGATAATAGTCATAAGAAAGTTTACACGAAAAGCGTACATAGCAATTGAAAGGTTAGGCAACTTATAACAATAGAAATATTGCACAATTACTAGTCCTGATATACCTGTAATTCTTTTATTTTTCAATGAGAATAAAAATAAGAGGAGAAATAAATTTCTCCTTTTAATACATCGAATTAGTTGTAAACCAACATTCCATTCATTTGGAATTTGAAACAAAAATATAGAAAATTCTATTTTTTGAAATTATTTTGCAGATTTATTTGTTACATATAAGAGTAATAGTAGGAAATTTGATTCAAATATTTGCATGTTGATCTTATTGTAATTGCTGAAAATTAGTAACGTAAAGCATTAGTAGTAGTTGCTATTATTTTATTCTCATTTTAATCAATCTTATTTTCTGTCATCAGGAAATACATTATGCTATTCATCGGGTTATTCAAGAAAAATGCATCGGGAGCACGAGGAATAGTATACTGTAATTAAATTGCTGAGATATTACTCCACGCCGCAATAACGTGTTTTGCAAAAATCGAATTTCCATTCAGGTTGGTATAATACTTTTGATATATTTATTCATTTCATTAATTGCCAACACACACTACGGGTGGGAAGAAACTACAGGCATTCGCCCAAAACTGTTTTAATCCCCGATTTTAACTACATTTTTTACTGATGAGTTATCAGGGTTATCACATAATATTGATTATGATTATTGATTGATATTAGAACCGAAAATTACAATAAATCTTGTCACCATAGATTTAGAATTAGGAATAATTGTCGTCTGAATCAAAAGTCAAATCTTGATAAATATCGTTTGTATCAAACATAATTAACAAGATTAAAATCTCTTCCATACGAGTTTTCATTTTGAATTGGAATTTTTTTCCATCCAAACACTGATGACAAAACAAGCAAAAAATATGTAATCAAGGACGAATAAAACAATAATGAACTCGTTTAATCATAAAATTTTTATTTTTGAAATCCTAGATTATATAGATTATACAGAGTGATCGTAAGTCGCGCAACCCAATGTTTGAAGCCGTGTAGGAATGACAGGTAAATTTGTAAAGTATGATTTGCATATGGGAATTTTTCGTCCAGTAGTACAGCAGGTGGCTGCACTGCCAGATCACGCCATCGGGCGACAATTAGCCAGAAATCAGATTGTTTGTTCAGTTCAAGTCGCAATGTCTTTTACGCAAGAACAACGTATTTCTATCGTTTTGAGTTACTGTAAATCGAAATCCTACGCAAAGTGTCAAGAACATTAAGGAAAGGCATTGGAGAAATTTTCTTTCTAGAATGCTAAGAATGCCTTTCCAGATGCTAAAGTACCAAATAAATCGACCATTTATTATGTCGTTTGTTTCATCGTTTTCGGGATACAGGTAGCGTGAATGACCGTAATCGTACCGGCCGACCAAGTGTTTTGACTGACGACAGACTGCAACGTTTATTCGTTCTCCAAAAAGTCTCTTCATAAACTTTGAAAGAAAAATCATAAACACATTACAGCTTTTTAAGACTGTTATCATTTTGGGTTGCGCGAATTTATGATCACCCTGTATATACCCTGATTATATAGATTGACTCTAAATTAATTCAGTTCGATTGATTTTTTTATTAATTCATAAATTTGAAGTAATGAACACAGAAGCAGTTTTAAAAAATCAGTTTTTCAAACTAAATTGAGGATTATTTTAGTTTACATGAGGCAAACACTCTATTCATGCTTTAGGATTCAGAAAAAGAGATCAAAAGAATAATTAAAAGATTAATCAACCACATGTTTCAAAGCGTTGATGAGCGTTCACAATGTATTTCAAATGAGATAGTCTATTCATCTCAACTTGACCAATATTAACATGAATTGAGACATCGTTCTTGATGTTGCTTTATGTATTTTATCAGGAATCTTTCACAATAAGCGATCCAGTGATTTATTGAGAATTAAATTTATTCTCTCAAAAATCTTTTTCCTGACAGTAGGTTTACGTTGGTCAATGTAAATCAGTCGAATTCAAGATAAAATCTGACAATAAATTTGTCTCCTACAATGCAGACTTCTAGCATGCTTCATTTAGTTTTTATTTTATTTTTGTGTCTTTCCAATGTTTTATTTTGTGAGCTTTCACAATAGGAGGCAATCACATTTAAAGTTTTACCTGTTGGTCAAATCAAGTGCAACAAAAGAGCAGTGATTATTACTAATGATCAATTCCTTTAAAAAAGTATGTATGAAAGAGAAAATGATACATAACAAGTAGTGCTATCTGTCTTCTAGAGAAATTGAGCATGTTCTTTTCTGAGTTTGATAGATTTTATGTTTGATCAAGGAACATATCAATTGAATAATACAACTGCAGAAAAGAATTAAAGAATGGAGTAGAAAAGAAGAAAAGGAGGAAAGAGAATAGAAGAAGAGAGAGGAAAGAAAAAGGGCACGAAGGAGAATGCGAGTAAGAAAATAGAGAAACAGAAGTAGTAGATTGGGTATAAAAAAGTGTAAGGAGAGGGAAAAGAGAATGGAAGAAGAAAAAAATAAAATTGGAGGACTAGAAATAAATCACAGTAAGAAAAAAGAGAATAAAACGTAGAAAACGATAAAATTGAATAGAGGATGAAGGAGAAGAAGACGATGAAGATAAGGATGATAAAGTAGGAGATGAGTAGAAGATTGGGTAGAAGCTGATGTGGAGGAAGATGAAGATGAAGAAGTAGAAGAAGAAGAAGAAGAAGGAGGAGAGGAGGGAGAGGAGGAGGAAGAAGAAGAAGAAGAAGAAGAAGAAAGAAGAAGAAGAAGAAGAAGAAGAAGAAGAATAAGAAGAAGGAAGAAGAGGAAGAAGAAGAAGAAGAAGAAGAAGAAGAAGAAGAAGAAGAAGAAGAAGAAGAAGAAGAAGAAGAAGAAGAAGAAGAAGAAGAAGAAGAAGAAGAAGATGGAAAATAAAAGAACCACCGCTTGTTATAAGGTTAAAAGTTATTGGAAATTTATGCAAATCCATTGTATCTGTTTAAGATAAGAGAGTGTCTGCAAAGAGAGGGCGCTGTGCTAGCAAACACAAATCAGATAACAAAAACTAACTTTCCACTTTCAATTCAAATGCGGGTGATTCTCTCGATTTTTATTGGCTGTTGCAACTCTAATATATCGGTACATCACACCTCCGATACCAAATTCGTGATCCAACTTGGGTAACGTATCAATTTTTCGTGTAAACCAGCATTGTCAAATCCGAAAACCTAATTGGTTAACATATTAATTTGTCGTGTCAAATCCGTACATCCCACGTTATAGAATATTTTTTCACGGTTATGGAACGCTTTGAATAATGTATTTGAATGAATCATGTTACATGAAAGAATTATGTCTACATTATAATGTACTGTACTGAATTATCTGTTATGTTAAATGTGTCTGATACAGTCTTCCAAGTTAGTACCTCATCCCAATTTGCTCTCAAGTTGAGATAAACACAAATCTTACTAATCCTCTTGGTTTGTCATTTTCCCAAGTATTTTTAAACTTCGTCTATAATATTTATATTTCATGTTTTTTAATTAATTTTCCAAAATAAAGAATTAATTGATTTGATTTTGATTGAAGATTCTTCAAGTTTTTCAGAAGCTTGGAAGTTTAAGGACGTAATTCCCCATCTTTGTTCAACTGTCAGACAAGTCGTACACTATTTAAACTAATTTCTAGAAAACTATATATTATGAATAGCAGTTCATCTAGCTGCAACTCAAGTTTATCAATTGATTTCTTTGTTCAATAGGGTGAGTTGATATTTGACAAGATTTCAAAAAGTTCTTCGGTATTAAATGTTGAAGAATAGTTGAGAATTTGAAGCCTTACTCTCTAACAGAATTCATTGATCGATGTAAAAATCATTGAGCTGAAAATTATGGATCAATTAGAAAATGTTTCGATATCACTTGATACCCTCTTTTTTAATTCCAGGTCAATTAAATCAAAATATAATATTTTTAAGATTGTATTCTAAAGATTGTACGATCATCGAGACAGATAATATCATTCCTACATGATGGTAATAGAAAATTGCGCGCATACACACGAAAGCACATAGAAGAAAAAAGGGATATTCTCAGCCAGGAATCGAACCCGCCATCATCAATATTGTGAGTTATCATGTTATCATCTTCAAATTGAGAAAAATAAGACCTTTCATGTTGTTATTAAATGCAACCTACTATTCAATTTTATTCTATTCAAAGGATTTAAAAGTACTGGATTCAAATTCATAGCCAAAAAGTAAAACACATTTATGAGTTCTACCATTGATTTTAGATAGAAGCTTCTATCTAAAATCAATGGTTCTACTGAATATTAGTTCTACTAATATAACTCTGAAAAACTCAAATTATCATGAGAGATATGATTCAATCAAGGATGTAAGAAGGAGAGGGAGAATAAGGATAAGTGAAAAGAATAAATGGAAGTGAGTAAGTGAATAAAGAGAGAGGAATAGGATGAACTAATTAAAGGGAGGAGGAAAGAGAATAGAGTAGAAGGAAATGGCTAGGATTAGCAGACAAAAGAAAGGGAGACAAAACAAGAGTTTTCTATTACGAGGTTGGGGTGTGATTGAGTGCAGGGTTCAAAATAATAGGATACAAACAGCGTTAGTTCCAATAAAATCCGGGATTCGATGGTTTTTCGTATAAATCATGATTACATGTCGACGTTGTCGATAGCCAAAGTGATAAAAGTTAAGAGGATTATGACTAGAATCTGATAAAGTGGCTCGATAGCGAGGAGAAAAAGAACAGGAAAGGGAAAACGAGAAAGAATAACAAGGAATAGTGAAGAAAAAGAGAGAGATATCAGGAAGTAAAAGAAGGAGGAGGTTAAGGGTGAGGATAGTTGGAAAGGAACCTGAATATTTCAACTGAATCTTCTGAAAATGTGATACTTGAGAAAAATTGATACTAGAACTTGGTGATCATTGCGATGAGGCCAAACATTAATAAAAAATCGAATGTTAAGTGCAAATGAACAGTTGAAGTATGGAGACCAATTGAACTACGTTGAGGTAAGTAACTTACAAATGGAAGAGGATTCAAAAGAGGAAGAATTGAAACATTATTTTTGATTGGCAGGTTATTGTTGATTGGCTAAAAACAGTACTTTCTGGTAGAGTTCAAATTATTGATTAACTTATTTTAATTTTTTCTGTAGTGTCACTAATTCGTTTTCAATTTAATAATTCCCATTTATCGCACTATTGTCATTTCTCCAATTTGGAATGTCGATATCACAAGTGTTGGGTAAAAAGTACTGGAGAAAAATTCAGTCAGATGCGAGCAAGGAGAAGAGGGGAAAACGCAAGAATGACTCAGAATATAGTTGACATTTGGGTGTCAATTTTATTCTTGGATGTTGTTTGAAATTTTATTATGTTTTTCTAACAATAAACGATAAAATTTTGATCCCCAATTAAAATTCTAAAAGTAAAATTATGTGAAAGGGATGCACTGAAGAACACAGAAAGGAGACAATGAAGATTAATAGATAGATAAAGATGAATGTTTTACTCACAACTCCATTTAATCCACTTTAATGTTTAGACAATGTAATCTTTCGTGAGATAACCTACAACAACAGTTGTAGACTAGCCCATAAATAGCCGAAACACTGCACTCACCCACTAAAGCCCGTTAATAGTATTAGTAATATCGTCCTGGCTTTGACAAGAAATATGGCAACCCCGCAATCATGTGTTGGGATCTAACCAGAGGGCTCGTCTGTTATTTGAAAACCATTAATTTGCAACTATCGCCTCTCACCGATCATCAGTGGAAGGGGGGAGGGGTATTTCCAGCCCCTGATGACTAAAATCGATGCAAAAACAAGAGCTGTGGGGGTAGGAGGGGGTTTAGGGTACCCCCTGTCGTGTGGGTGCATTAGACGCTGCTCTCAGCCACCACTTTATTTACGCACGTCAGCGTTTTGCCATGGCAGACTGCAACTGAAACGCGCGCAATACAAAGCGTTTAACGCCGATATTGAATCTGGATGACAAATGGGTATGCATGTCTGCAGACAAAAAGCGTCTGCGGGCAGTCTGCGAACGTATGTAACATAAATGAACAGGATTCTACGAAGTATTCTAATGCGAATGAACTAATAAACTAAATCGAACTATTCTGTTGTTGATCGCCACTTGAAGGAACAATAAATTTTAATTACATTTAAATGAATAAAATAATGTAGATTATTAAATTTATAGAAAAAATACATTACTATTCTCACAATAATTGCTTCACTGACTTTGAAAGTTGAAAAAATTAATCATTATGATAAATCATAAACTCAGAAAACACACAAGCTTCACTGTGAATTGCCGGTTGAAAAATATCATGGGATAAATCTTTCAAGTCATAGAAATATATTAAAAACATTCAAAATGTTACTTTAAAAGTAGTCTAAAAACTTGTTTGGAAATAAATAAGTTGGAGTGATTTTAAGTTCAAGCTTATTCATTTCAATTGTAGAATAAAATGATTATGGATAATCAAAGATTTCTAAATGATAATAAAGATTAAAGGTTAACAGTATTCAGTTAACAGTAAAGCTTAACAATAACAGTATTCCTAGTGAAGATATAATGGAAACAAGAGATTTATCTTTGTGAATTGTAAACGATTTGAATAATCAGATTGAATAATATCGAATTCATGACCATTACAGAAAACCAAAGTTACAAAGCATCATCCCACAAGGCTACGCCTGATCTACGTATACCGGTAGTATTTAAATAAATATTTTTATCAAGTACTGTAGGACCGTTACACCGTCTGCGAACAGTCTGTCGCTTCGTACATCGACACCAGAAATACTCCCATTTATCAACAAGAGCGAATTTCAATTATTCAGCCACCAATGCCCGTTCCACCACATGATTTCACCCCAATTCGGTACAGAATCATGGCGAATTAGAGGTGGAAAATACCGACATGGGAGATTCATGAATATGGCTCGTTCATGGGATTCGCCCGTTTTCATCCACGGATTGTTGGATATATGTTGAATGGAATGTGGATTTGATGATAGATTGCCCTTACAATCTATCATAAATTGTAGACTGATAAATTATTACAGTAGCATAATCTCCAGATTCTGTCTTTTGGAATAATTGGTGATAGAAATACAGTGCATCTGTTAACAAGAACGAGTTCAAATGATAACTGAGAAATCATTAAAACTTGCTGGTTTTTAGTGTGATCATTGAAATGTTTGGAATATTATTGGTGGATGTGTCACCTGATGACCTAATCAAACTATCCAATCAGAATCTACTTCAGATCAGCTGAATATGGAGTCAGAAGCTTCTGATTGGATTACTCGATCACGTGGTACGCATCCGCCATTAAGATTCCAAATTTTAAAACCGTGACATTCAATGACCACACTGTATAGTTACTGTATTTCTGAATAAGGACTAAATAGCAAAATCTATCTGAAACAATTGAAAAGGAATATCACATCCATTTGAATTGCACATTATATTACAATATTTGTAAGCATGCTGTAAATAATAAGATCCTATAAAAGATATCGAAATGTCCAAAGAAATAATTTTTACTCGTAGGCTCTACTCACACTAGGAAACTCGAATCACGTCGCTCGGCAACTGGAATAACAAAAAATGAGTTTTCAAATGATGACGTTCAGACAACGCGGTTGCAGGATCGTCTGAGGGTCATCATTTGAAAACACATGTTTTGTTATTCCAAACGCCGAGCGACGCGATTTGAGTTTCCAAGTGTGAGTAGAGCCAAAGAATGACTAAGGAGAGGAAGATAGTAAAGTGTGGGTAAGTAGATAATTATGTCTAATGATTATTGACATTATTGAGTTATCAAATAATTCATGAAGTCATTCTATTTCAATCAGTTTTATTTTGTCTCGCTTAAGATCCATAAACATAAAATAGTATCAATTCACATTTTTTTTTGTGGTGATGCCCACACAAACACTGAGCTCGAGGGTAATGAAAATGATGGTGATGATGAGAGATTAGTGTACCTACAGCTTAAGCCTTAAGATTGGTACCAAGGCTATACTTGATGAACATCTAGTAAACTAGTTCATCTAGTGAAGCCTTGTGGGTACCCAACAGCCTTATGGGTTCATGATACACGGTCTTCAAGAGACATGTGAATCACAGACGAATTCACAAAATCTCGATAAAAAGTGTAATACATAACAAAGATAATAAACGCGTCACGATAATAAAGTAGAAAACTTGGGAATGCCACTAAGATATAATGGAAGCTTCACATGACTTTTGTATATATAATATGACGAAATACTTACGATATACATAACATCTAACTCTAGATTGCACGACAAAACTTCTAGTCTCTTCATTTTGAATTCTCCTTTCTCTCGTGATGAATAGCAAACAGGGTGAACAGAGGCTGAGTTGAGATATAAAAGCTGCAATTCCCTTTCAACAATGCCATTGCAACAACAAAAATTATTTAAGCAATACATACATTACAATAATGTAACAGTGTACGTTGTTACATGCATTACGATATGTAACGTCCAATGAGCATTGTAAAGGGTGATTTTCAGAGGTATGAAAAGTGTTTTTAATGAAATAAATGATATTGTAAAAGATAAAATGGGATTGGTAAACAATTTTAATTCTATATTAATATCTTATATATTATAATAAATTTAATTTTGATGTGAATATCATATGAGTATATAGAAGAAATTATACGATAATAATAAGTAAATAAGTATCACATACAGTATCTACATATTTATATTACATTATGACAGTCGCGACTGCCTACAATAAGATACAATATCTTAGAAGTGCAAGGTCTCAAAATGAAGAATAATGACTTTTGGAATGTACATTGTGAACATGTAAATTGTGCTTTACAATATAAGTTATCACAAGGAAGCTACAAAATTTAAAATGTTATGTTTGGATGTCAAGAATTGAGAATGAACAAGTTGAGTAATGTATAGGGTACATAAGACATACTTGACATCAATGAAACCAATATAATAATCTCCGTGTCAATCCTGCTCTTGAACATACTTGATTTTGAAGAAAACACTACAAAATATTATTGAGAAATGAAGAGAGAAGAAGTGTGTTTTCTTTCTATAGCCTAAAATTTCCCTAAGAAATTTTCTAATCCTTTCTAACCAGTTCTAATCCGTACAAGCTATCGCCATTTTCGAATTTCATTTTCATCAGTGTGAAAGATCCACGATACTTACAATCCATAATTTATCTTCTTTGAGTTGTTCATTTTTTACCTCCTCCCCCTCCACTAACATCCTTCCCTTCTCCATCTATATATATTTTTGAATGAAATAAAATATAGCGTGAACATGTGCAATCCAGCTTCAGATATAAACTACAGAATTGTGAGTTGAGAGATATTACCTCCCAGTTCAATATCTTCACAACCTTCCTTTCATCACACGAGTTCAATCTCAATTCTTATTTTTCCCCATCTTTTCCTATTCTTCCTCCTCCTCCTCCTCCTCCTTCTCCTCCTTTTCCTTCAACTTCTCCATCTTCTCTTCCTCATCTCCCATCTCCTTCCTCACCCTCTTCTATTTCTTCTTGTTCCATTCAATTTCTAATTCTATTCTCTTCGTGTTCTCCTCCATCTTCTCCTCATTGCTCTTTCTCTTCTTGTTCTTATTTTTGTTCTCTTCTTCACCACCTTATTCTTCTACATCCTTCCTCTGCCACCACCTTCGTATTCCTCTTCTATCTTTGGTACCCTTCTTTTCTCTTCTTCTTCTTCTTCTTCTTCTCCTCTTCTTCTTCTTCTTCTTCTTCTTCTTCTTCTTCTCCTCCTTCTCCTCATCTTTCTCTTTCTTCCTCATTTGAACATAATTTTATCCTTATTTTTCAACTTTTAATATCCTTTCCCACTCTTTCTTCTAATCTTCTTCCTCCTCCTCCTCCTCCTCCTCCTCCTCCTCCTCCTCCTCCTCCTCTCCTCCTCCTCCTCAACACTCCTTGATTCTCCTCCATCTTCTCTCTTCTTTCTTCTTTTTCTTCTTCTTCTTCTTCTTCTTCTTCTTCTTCTTCTTATTCTTCTTCTACTTCCACTTCTTCTTCTTCTACTTCCACTTTTTCTTCTTCATCTTCTTCACTTCTTTGCGTGGCTAGATCGGTCTTAGGAATGCAGTAGTCAGTCGATCGTCCTCCAGTGAAAAAAAGAAGAAAAGAAAAATGAAGAAAGATTATCGCCGCCACGTTTCTCATTTGTAACTTCGAAACAGAATGTAACCGATACTTTCTGCTGGCTCTTTCATTCATAAGATTTTCTGTTCATTCAACTTCTTGCCTCTAACCGATTGCCTCTATTCCTTGAAGACCCAAATCGAAGTTTGTAGATTTTTATCTAGAATTTAACAATGACTTGTCTATTAATCTTCGGGCTGGCACAAGAAATCAGAAATTTTTGATGAAAAATTTTTGATGTTTCCCAGTGAATCACTGTTCAACTGTGGAAGCCAAAAAAGTCGTTTTCATGGATTGGTGGATTATTATTATCCGAAAACTGGGGTTTATCAATGTAATTAGAATCAATTTAATTATAACTCTCTATTATTAATTAGAAGAAGTTGAAGAAGAGGGAGATATAGCTGAAGAAGAGTAAGAAAAGAAGTAGTTTCGTAAACGATTTCAATAAATAATCAATAATTCCACTTACCAACTATAGATATATTCATCTAATTTGGCGGATGGGGAATAAGTTTCATTTAACATTTCTATGATAACGGGTGATGTTCTGTTGTATTTTTCCACATAAATACTGTATATAACATGTAAAAAACATACTTAATAGTTTCATAATTACATACTTAACAGAACATCACTCGTTACCATAGAAATGTTGAATAAAAGTTATTTATTATGGAGTATTTTTTGGAGTATGGTTTAAAATCAAAGCGTGTTCCACGCTATTCATTAGTTATTAGCTATTAGTGAATTCGATTGTGAGCTTTATCACAAAACAGAGATTAAGTTCAGGAGAATTTCATTTTTTTCTGCAGATGATTTATAGATTTTTATTTTGAATTAAATAACTCTACAAATAAGTATTTTACTTGTGCGTTGAGTATGAGGTGAAGGATGATACTGTGCAAAAGTTCCAGGCAAAACGGGAATTGAACCCGAGACCAGTGAAGTAGAGTAGAGAAGGGAAAAATCTCTCATGATTTTTTAATTTTAATAAAACTATCAAGATATAATTTATTGAAATTCAAATGATATTTCCACTGAATTTGACAAACATTTTATTGAATGCATATTTTCCCATTCAACAGCCCCTAAGGCTGTTGAAAGTGATATTGGAAAAATGTGTAATCTAACTCCATGCAATTTGCGTAAACGTCACAAAAATGACAAATTTATTCTGTCACTAAAACCCGAAGAGTTTTATGGTGAAAAAATGAGGCCTCCTGATGTTTTACTCGTAAAACTGCTGAACTTGATATGATGAGCTCATGTGAGTGAGGTTGAAATGACGAGAATTCTCAGAGTCCAAATCGACGGTGCTACTTAAAAACCATATATGACGTCATGAGAATGAAATAAGAATTGTGAAATGACAAAAAAATTGAAAAGAAAATGGAAATATTCAGATCTAACCAGCACCGTACTTAAATATTCAACGGGAGACCTGTTGAGCAGAATATGGTTACTTGAGCGAGCAAATTTTATGTCTGTCTCATGAAGCTCATGAAGATAAATTATTCAAGAAATTGGACACTGTCAGCTTGCAGAAGGAGACAAGGAAAGAGAAGTCAGTGATCAGGTGAAGAGGAGGAAGATGAAGAAGGGGAAGACAGAGAAGGAAAGAAGAGGAAGGAGTAGACGGAGGGAAGAAGAAGGAAGAAGAGGAGAAGGAGGAAGAAGAAGAAGAAGAAGAAGGAAGAAGAAGAAGAAGAAGAAGAAGAAGAAGAAGAAGAAGAAGAAGAAGAAGAAGAAGAAGAAAGTATGAACAACAATTGAGGAGATGACCCACTGTTTTATAGGGATGTTTTGAATAATTTCAAACAAGCTATTAAACATGATATCTTGTATGCATGTTGTTTGATTGCATTTTGCTGAACTACACTGTTCAGCATATTGTCAACAAGAGCAATGATCGAAATATCTCTGTTTGCTAGTACGGTATTGTGATACTATAGTATTGGCTTCTACCTCTAATAGGAAATTGGTGTTTGTTTCATTGTTAGCCACTGGATGGAATAGAGAATCTTGAATCTTTTTTGAAAAAATGATGTGAGAACAGTGAAAATAGAATATAGTATTAAGATTTAAAACCTACATACATGTTGGTTCTGAAATATTCAAGCTCTTCCTGAGATAGATCTATTTTTATTCGTGGTGAATAGCCTATTCCCGTTGAGTGTCTACTCATAGATTCATTGCTCATAGATTGTAGATTACTCGTAGATTATATTGCATTCTAGATTACATAGATTACTACTGACTGTATTTTATGTCCAAAAACATCATTGAGTCAATGTTCCGTACAAATTCTAAATAATGTTACAATAATAAATCTGCCTGGATTATCCAATAATAACTATCAACTATTATCAATTTATCATGAATTCGAAGGTGCAGATGAGCTTCATTCTGCATTTATGTTGAATATAGTTTCTATTTGAAAAGCTGATCGAGTAGATTGTATGAATAATTAAATACAGGTGAAAAGTTGTTTTCTCACCCAATGGCAATTGATACAAACCTCACAAATCGTAGATACTGTCCTTTGATTTGAATAAATTATATAATTTGATCAATTCTATTTGATTTAATGTTATTGATCTGATGAATTTCACAATAACTATACTTTCTATAGATATGAATTTTCCAATAACTGGAAATTTAAATTTTAAATTACTGTTTTTTCATTCATACTATTACTGTATTGGAAAATAGACTCCGTCGATTCACAACATAAGTCTTCTCTATGGTGGGGTGGAGTGGACATTACTGTCCAAACTTCACCTCCTCAGAAAAATAAGGAATTCATTCTTTTCTATTCCTCCATTCATCAGTTCTAGGTTTATCCAACCGTCATTGCCAACAAGAAAAACAAATTTCTATGAAGCTTAACGCGAAGTAAAACAAAAATAGTGAACATTCCCGTTCAGGATTAGAATTTATCATGTTCTGCACAGTACATAATAATAATAATATATCCTTTAACGGTTATTACAGTAACCAGAATGTTCAGTGCCCAGGCTTAGAGAACAGGCTGTAATGGGTTCTCCTAAGCAGTGAGAAGGGGGTGTTTTTTAGAGCACACTTTTAGCAGTTTTCTCTTTAGAAGCGTTTTATGTTCGTCTTCCCCTCTTCCGCAACCTTCTACTCTTCTCCTCCTTATTTCACCCCCTCTTCACCTCCTTTCCACCCCTCTCTACCCTCCCGCTTCACCCATATCCATTCCCCCCTCCTAACCCTACCAAAGTACCAATTCACTCACTCACAATGAAATAAATTTAGTAGCTAAAACAAACCGGGTTCTCCAATTAGGATTCTTGTAGGATACTGGCTAATAAAATGCTCTACGACCTTTTTTAGATTCCTATCTGCTGATGTTAAGATCTAATCTGAATGTGTGTAGTTGTGTGCCATCAAAACGGCCCTAACTTCAATTTTGTTATTCACTCGCGACCATTTTACAACTTCCTGCCTTTAATTTTGTCCACAGCCATCGTTCAAATCGACTGTCGTTCGTATTTCTACACTCTTTCATCGCTTCTTGAAACTCAACTGCTCTAACCGATACATTTTTGGGATTATCGACAAACTTTGAATTCTGCATCACAGAATTCATAATATTGCTCTCTCATCTATATTTTGCTGACAATCATCAATTATTTCATGTGTGTTCCGCAATTTAAGAACTACTTTATTCAGTTTGATAGAACCCAGAGCGATGTGAATTTTTGAGTACTGTATAGCAGTTGACTGCAATAGACGTTGCCACTCCCGTGTTTCGGAGGTTACGTTAAACCAAAGACAATTTAAATACCAATAGTTAATATTCTAGTATAATACCAAAGACAAAGTAATTTAATTACTTATAGTTAGTATTCTAGTTCTAGTATAATACCAGAGACAATATTAACTATAAGTAGTTAATTAAATGGTCTTTGGTTAAAAGGTCGGTCATACCTGCATGAAACGTCTTAAAATTCATATCTCGCCATCACTCTCACCCCACCTAAGAACCCACGCATAAGCTTAGAGCTCATGCGGGCTCCTCTCAAAAAAATTCTTTCCTATTTTTCAAACTGTGAATTTGTTATCTTTTCTAGGAAAAGCGCTATTGAGCTTTGCAACTTTGTACAGGAATTTATGAATTGAAAAGTACCTTGAGGGTGGTTCATTGTTAGTTCAAAAGAACACACTCTTCGTTTACATTAACCTGTTCTGGAATGATGTATATATCAAAACCCATTGCTGGCTACGAGATCAATAATCTATGTATTGGTACTAGATAATAGTCATGAATTTAAGACTATAATATTATAGAATCCTACAAGAATCATGAAGTTTAGACAGTAGAATTATAGAAATAAACAAAAATAATGATTTTTAAACAATGAAATTATACAAAATCAAAAATAATCATGAAGTTTAGACAGTAAAAATAAAGAAATGAACAAGAATCATGAAGTTTAGACAATAAAGTCATAGATGAATCATGGAGTTTGGATGGAAAAAGATAGTAATCAACAAAAATCAAAAGGTTTAGCCCATGAAATTATAGAAATTAACAACAATCATGAAGTGCAACCAACAAAATTATAGTAATCAACAAGAATATGACTTTTTACAACCTATATCATCACCCATTCGAATTACCGTGACTGAACAATCCCCACTTTCTATAATCGGCAAATATTTTAAGCACACACAATATTCATCACCTTCCACGTTACGTGGTTGCTGGCTTTATGTATGTTGTATCGGGTAACATGGTCGTCAAGCAGCTCCCTGATTCCCAATTGTCAGTCAGGTTTTGGCGTGCACGAGCGCGTGTGCGTGCGTGCAGGTCCGGCGCCCAGGCGAGCTGAGCCCCAGGGGGTCCCACGGACCCCAGGCTCCCGGCTCCTGGGTCGCTCCTGCCTGTCCAGGAGACAGAAATTATTTAGAGCCGAATCCAAGAAGTCACATAAACAAACAGCGCTAAACAGACCGGACAGCTAACCATTCAGTATTTTGTCTCGTTCCTCTCTCTCTTCTGTTTTATCTTCATCTTCTCTTTTCATCTTTGTACTTCGTCCTTGTATCATGTGATTTACAACTGTCCCAGTCGATAGATGGATTCAGCCGTTGCCTGCATATTATCCTTCCAGCTGTGATCAAATAATTAAGTCCACTTTGCCTTTTCCATTTCTGTCATTTGCTTATACTATTTCCTTCACGTCTTCTCGCAAGATTCTCCTCCTTTACCTTTATCCTTCATCCTTCTCATATTCTACCTCATTTACGATGAACTCCTTCTTCCACTAATATTCTATCCTGCTCCTATTCCTTTTCTTCCATATTATTGTTTCTCCTATTTCCTTATTCTATCATTCTCTCTTTTCCCCATTATCTTATTCTCCTATCCCCTTATTCTTCTATTCCACCTTTTCACGATAGAATCCTTCTTCCACTTATATTCTCTCCTGCACCTCCTAATTTATATCTTCTTTACATGTCATTGTTTCTCCTATTTCCCCAATTTTTTTTTCCTGTTCTCACATTTTCTATTTTATGATATCTTCCTATTCTCTTATTATTTCATTCTTCATTCTCTTATTCTCCTAATTTATCTCATTCTCAATGGACTCATTCTTCTACTTGGATTCTCTTCTCCTTCTTCTTCTCTCGTTTGATGTTCAATCTGTTGTTGCCACCTTTTGTCCTTCCTTATCCTTTTGTGATATCCTTACTTCAGCTCTGCCCTATCTTGTTCATCTTCTTATCATTCCATTGCTAATATTCTCCTGATTGATTTCGAATTCACTAAACATTGTTCTCACCTCAATCTTTCTTTTCCTGCGTATTATACTCGTATTCGATTCATCTCACAATTTTCTCCAGCATATTTCTCTCCCTGTTTTCTTTTTTTCCACCTCCAATTCTTCCTATACATCTTTGTTTTCATTTGTACTTTTAGTTTTGATTGTCACCTTTTCTTCTGATTTCTCTTCCCATTTCCTTCTTCCTTTTTCTCTTGGCCTTCTCCTCCATTCTAAATCCTTTCCTCTCCTCTCATTCTCTATCAGTTTTCTCCATCTTGCTCTTGCATTTTCTCATATATTCTTCTCTCTATCTCTCCCCATCCTTATCGCACACACATCTCTGACTGATTTGTGGAATCGGCAGACAAATTCTTCTACACGGAAACCAGCATAAATAAGAAACGGATGAATAAATAAATAAAAAAGCAGTCAACTCCCTGTAGCCTACTATATTACTTCCTACTCGCGTTATAGGCTGTATCATGCTGTTAACAATGCTACGATAAAAACTTCCTCATATTTATGAGTAGACTTTGCTCTAACATGAGTATTAATAATGATAGCCCATAGATGAAATCTTTATTACGAATCCAACATAGAAAAGATGTTCTCATAATTTTTGTCATTCCTACCTACATTTTTAGCTGTTCAGTGTTACCCTTGTATGAAACACTATTCTTATTGTGGTAAATGAGGCAATACTATGATTTCTTAGCATTTTTGCATTTTTTATTATTAATATTATTATATTATTAATATTAATATTTGGGAAGCAGTGAGAGTCTAATCGAGGCATGAGATAATGAGATATTGAGACGGAGCCTACCACTTAACAAATACAATTTCTGAGCTTCAAAATCGCTTCCCGGTGGTTCGGAACCCACCTAAAGCTGCAGGTCAATTCAAATCTCATCATCATCCATCCTTCATTACCCAGACACGAGCCTAGAGCTTATGTGGGCATCAACCCCCCAAACAAATATGCAAGACTTACCAAAATTGAGAGTCGTATAGTGTTATGAAAGTTGCGGAATCATAATGGTTAAGTAAGGCCTACTGAATTTTCGGCTCCAGTGAAAATCTGATTTCAAAAATTTACGTTACTTTTGAAATACATTCTCTTCCCCCTTCCCTTTTGAATTATCCTTTGAACTTTACATACTTTACATGTACAAGAAGAGATCTGAGAGCAAGAAAGTGATGAAGCAAGAGAATCTATAGCAATATCATCAATATAGACTTACCATCGCGAATAAATTTTGTTTTACAACAAAATTTCGATTTGGTATTTTGTTTTATAACAAAATTCAAAGCGAAATAATTTTGTAACGGTTGGTTATAATTCGGAAGTTTATTTCGAGTTGAAGTTTCAGTTGATCCGTGATGAACGGCTGTTGAATAATTTATTCGTCAAGTGCTTGGAATTCTTGGGCACAATTGTTATAAAGGGGAAGGAAAGTTAGTGATATTTATTTTCAAAGTGCGTCGTATTTAGCTTGAGTGCATAAATGCAGGCAGCATCTGGTGGGCGATAACTTCTTGCGAATGAAAATAATTTTCTACCCCGTTTTTCTTTTTCTTCTTCTTCATCTTCTACTTCATCATCTTCTACTTCATCTTCTTCTACTACTTCTTCTTCTTCCTCTTCTTCTTCTTCTTCTTCTTTTCTTCTTCTTCTTCTTCTTCTTCTTCTTCTTCTTCTTCTTCTTCTTCTTCTTCTTCTTCTTCTTCTTCTTCTTCTTCTTCTTCTTCTTCTTCTTCTTCTTCTTCTCCTCCTCCTCCTCCTCCACCTCCTCCTCTTCCTCCTCCTCCTCCTCCTCCTCCTCCTCCTCCTGCTCCTCCTCCTCCTCCTCCTCCTCCTCCTCCTCCTCCTCATTCTTCTTGCTTTGTTCTTCTTCTTATTGTTCTTCTTCATCATCATTCAAAGGAACAAAACATACCCTGTACAGAGACTCACTCAATCTTCTCCTGGTTTGTCTCAATACTTGATATATTCTTCAACAGATTAATACCCTTCCTCCTAATGTCTTCTTATCAATAAATTATCAATGGACTATTTATGTATGCAAAACCAGGAATTGAAGTAGTTTTGGGCTGCAGCCTGTTCCTTTATCAAGAATATTGTACTTGTTCAAATGATGTAATAATATGAAGTTCATATTCTCTATTCAGTTCATTGTCTTCTCGGGACACATTTAAAGTCCATTGGTCCCTGCTACCTGGAAACAATTATTTCATTTTTATAGACTGAACTATTTTCCTGTCTATCTTTTAAAACATTTCGATTCACTAAAGTGTGACTGATATTATATTCACACAGATAGGCAGGAAAATAATTCAAAAGTCGCCGCAACTAGGGGCCAGATTTTCAATTAATCCGTGAAAGGTATCAAGTGAAAATGCATTCTAGATAAATAGTTCAAGAAATTTTTATAACGAAGACATAACTGTTCAAAGTAAAGTTGTTCATACAAACAATGTAGGATAAGTAATTTATAAATACTCATATAGCGAATAAGAACTATCGAAGATATTATGATCGTAGAATGCAGTACTGTTGTTCAAGTTTGCGCCAAATGATAAGTGTCTCACTCACGTTAAAGCTGGAAAAATATATCAGCCAACTCAATCATCTCAATTCCGGTGCACTGATGATATCAGCAAGGCAGTTGCAGAGGAGTGTTGGACACATTCCTATCGCTACGGGTGCCCTTAAAAACTGAAACAAAACAAAAACTCAGCTTCAGCCCAAAACGCAGGGGGACACTTCTACTTGTCTTCTCCACCTTCTTCTTATTTTTCTTCTTCTTTTCTTTCCGTCTCCTTCAGGAGGCCCCCCGCAGTGACACACCCCCCCACTGACAGGCAGGCCACAAGTATACGGTTATACAATTAGGTGGTCATCCATTAACCGACTCATGACTGTATAAATACGTTGACAACCGGGTAATATTCCGACTGTTCTATCTTCCTTGCCAGAGTAAATCATGATTCCACTTCTTCTACATCTTTCCTCTTCTCCTTTATCTTCTTTCTCGTTCTTTTCTCTTCCTTTCCATTTCCGTTCTCACTTTTTTTACTTCTCTCACTTTTCTGTTACTAAACCCTGCCCCTTTATCATAGTTCTTCTTTGCTTTTCCCCCTTATCGTCCTCCTCCTCCATTTTTCTCTAATTCTTTCACCCTGTTTACACTTTCCAACCTTCATATTCTTTTACTCCTTCTTACCTCCTCCTTACACTTTTCTCCACCATAGTTCCTTCTTTTCTGTGTTCCCTTTTTCTTCCTCTTCCACTAGTCTTTTAAATCTCCATCAACTTTTATCTTCTTTCTACCTACCTATTAAGCTTTCTTGTATTTCTCCTCTTAGCATTATTCTTCTCTTTTCTCCTGTTTTTCTCTCTCTTACATCTTTTGAATCATAGAATCTTCCAAATCCTGTATTTATCATTATCTCTTCTTCGTCCTCCCTTTGCAAACTTTATTTATATTTTCTATTCTCATCATTATATATTTCTTTTCTCTTTCCTTCTCCTCAGTCTTTATTTCTTCCTATTGTTCTCATCTATCCTCTTTCTTCTTCTCTTCCTCCTCCTCATTCTACTAACTCTCCTTCACCTCCTCCTCATTCTCTTCCTCTTCCTCCTTCTTCTCCTACTTCACCTCCTCTTTTTCATCCTCCTACTTCTCCTCCTTCTCTTTCTTCTCCTCCTTCTCTTTCTCTTCTTCCTTGTCTTCCTTCTCTTCCATCTCCTCCTTCTCCTCCTTATCATCCTTTTCCTACTCCTCCATCTCCTCCTTCTCCTCCTTCTCATCCCCTCCTCCTTCTCCTTCTTCTCCTCCTTCTCTTCCTTCTCCTTCTCCTCCTACTTCTTCTACTCATTCTTCATAACCTCGTCCTTCTCCTCCTTCTCCTCCTTCTCCTACTTCTCCTCCTTCTCCTCCTCCTCCTCTTCCTCTTTCTCCTCCTTCTTCTCCTTCTCCTCTACCTCTTCCTCCTCCTCTTCCTCTATCTGCTCCTCCTCCTACTCCTCCTTCTCTGCCTCCTCCTTTCTCCTTCTCCTCCTTCCTCCTTTTACTCCTTCTTCTTTTACTCCTTCTTCTCCTCTCCCTCCTCTTCTTCCTCTAATCATGATGCAGTTCCATCCTCGATGATGTATTCATGAGTTTCTATGATACTCCCCTCTCTCCAACCTCCGCCCTTTACTTAACTTCATCACCCTAAACTCGCGGTCATAAATTTAGCCAGCCAGTCTGTACCTCTTATTCCAGTCTAATATATCCTCTCAACGGTAGGATGCATGCATATATAAATGAGAATAAATATAGTAGAGATGAGCAAAAAACAAGAAAAAAATATTTATGTGCTTCGTGCTACTTGTCTGCTTGTCTCTTGTTATTTTTGTATTTTCTTCACGCCTCTTTTTAAATAAATAAATGTGAAATACTATTCTTTAAAAATTACTTTTAAACGTATTATATTACTATATACGAATATCCTATGGGAAATATACGCGGCGATGATTAAATAAGTATAGTAAGCTTCGCCACGGCTTGTTAGAGCTGCATTTGATAAAACTCGTTCATTATTAGATGCAAAACATAATAAATTATAATAATTCACTCAATTCAGAATTCTAGAAGTGTTTAATCTATCAAAGCAAATTTTCAAGATGTGGTTGATTACCAACATCAAAGTTACGCATACAACAGAAGCTCAATTCCTCATTCAAAATCATCAACTGAACTAAGAAGTAGAACATTTGATTCAAACGAATCAGGAAATTTATTTGTTTCTTTGCAAAATATATTTTTTCTTCTTCCTCTTTTTCTTCTTTATTCGTCTTCTTCTTCGTGGTATTCTTCTTCTACTTCTTCTTCTCACTCTTCTCCTTTCTTTTTTCGTGTTCTTCTTTCAGTCGCTGTCAATGGAATTGAGAAGGCAGATCGCACACTTCGGTCGGAGGCTGTGTGGGAGAGTCAGTCCAGTCAGCCGAAGGCGTTGAAAAGATACATTGCTTCCTAATCTATTCGAAATTCTTTCCGATCTTTTGAACTTGATTCGGCTTCGTTGACTTCGATGCTGAGAGAGAGAGAAAAAAATCGAATTTCTTTTTTGTTTTTAAATTCGAAAAGACGAGTCACACTTTGCCGCTGTCAGGTTGGGTGTGAATAAAATTTTGAAAACGATCTTCTAACCCTTTCTCAACGCATTCAAAGAGTCCCGCCTTGTCACCACTAGTTTGTGTAGTTTTTCTTTTCATTCTTATTCCTCTTTTTTCTTACATCTTCGTCTCATACGTAACCCTATGATCTTCCTTTTCATTCTTCATAATGTATATTCTCATGTCATCTCCTCCATTTGTCCTCATCACTCGTTGTTCAGTCAATCAAATCAGAGTTTAATGATAAAAATGAAAATAATTATTTACCAAATAAAGAAGTAATTCATAATAGAAAACACAAATACGGTACAAAGAATTTTCATGCTTGCGTTCAATTGAATTAACTAGAATCATAGAAGAAATTTTATGCATTGTACGTTTTTCATTATTATCCACCCTCTTCTCCTTTCCTCCTTCCTCTTCTTCTTCCTTCTTTCTCCTCCTTTCTCCTCCTCCTTCCTCCTCCCTTCTCTCCTCCTTCCTCTTCTCCTCCTTCTCCTTATTCTCCTCCTCCTCCTCCTTCTCCTTCCTCCTCTCCTCCTTCTCCACCTCCTCCTTCTCCTTCTTCTTCCACTGTTTTCCCTTATAATTATCCACCTCCTTTGTTTTCTTCTTTCTTTTCCTTCTTCTTTGTGTTGTTATTCCATTCCTTCTTTTTTCTTTGTATTTTCTCCTTCGTCTTCTTTCTCATCCCCGACTTACTTCCAGTTTTCTCCCTTATCTTTCTTTCCATTTTTCCACACACTACCTCCTTCTCACCTTCTTTCCGCTGTAGCCTTTTGTTTCAGCTGTTTGTTTTATTTCTGGTGTCCTTGTGTGGCGTTTGTTTCTTATTCTTTCTCTCTTTCATTGACAAGTCAGGCCTTATCGGTTGCAGGCATCTACGTTACACGGGGATAACCGGTTCCAATGTCAAGATAACGAAACGGGTTTTTTCCAATCGAATAAATTGCTGTCGGGGTGGAAATGTCCGTATGGTGGTGGTGGCGGAGATGGTGACGAAAACGGAGATGAGAAGAGGAAAGAAAGAGGTAAAGTTGTGCAGCGGATATGTTGTAGATGAATTAAGTTAATGGTATGATGAATCTCAATGTATAACAATGTAATATTGGAAATCGGGGAATTAGTAGGAGGAGAATGTCTATGAGATGAACAAAGAGAAAAAGGAGGAGAAAGAGAAGAAGAAGTAGAGGAAGAATGGAAGAGTGTAGAAAAGAAAACACAAAAACACGATAGAAGAAAGAGGATGAGTGTAAAGTCCGGGATCCTCCACAGCTAAGACTGCATAATAGGCAATTAGGTTTGATAAATTATTCGCAGAGATACTTGATGAGGAGAAAATAGAATGAGAAATCCGAAGATAAGATGGCAGAAATCAGAAAGTTGATAAAGAAGAAGCAGGGAAGAGAGAGAGAAAGAGTGAGAGATAGAGGAGAGTAATATAATTGATAGCCACTGTATTTTGTTTGATAACACTTTGATAACGACACGAATACAATTATCCCTTGTCAACAAAAAGACTATAGAATACATAAATAATTTATTCAGTATATTTTACAGCTAGTGATATATTGTTTTGTTACGTTTGTATTTGTTCCTCTAAAGTGACAAATTGATTTATATCTGAATGATACGAGAACAATTAATTTTCGTTTCAGTTGGTGCCAAGAGGTCCGGATGGTATTAGGGAGGTCAGATCTCTGTGATAATCATCAAGTTGACATCTATTGAGAAGGACTCTAATCAAATTTTAATATTAATGGGAGATATATGTGAATCATAGTTGAATAATAGATAGACTAATCATTGTTGATAATGTATCATTGAATTCCATTACAACGTCTTCGATGATGATAATAAAAAAACCTAAGGTGGAATTTTGCATTTTCTTCATAAAATCATTTCAAACAGGACTAAATTCGTTATGAAACATTTCTAAGATACTATCTTTTAAGATTTGACGTAACAGTATATGTGTGAATCAGGCTGATTCAAGGTGTTGATTAAACCTCTGGAATTGATAAAAGAAAAAATATTGTCAAACCACTTATAGTGGTTCATAATTGGTTAGACAATATTACCACTTATAAACCACTATAAGTGGTTTGGCAATATCTTTGTCTTCTTTTAATTGTACTGTAGAGAAATACCACAAAATCATATCACACACAACAAATTTCTCTGGTCTTGTCTTGTGAATCTCATTGTTGGAGTAATAATTATATCTGTGGAAGTTTTTGAAACAATCGGTAATGATGTAAACAAGTCAAAAAAAGAGTTGAACATTTATGAATTCCGTCCGAAGAAGTCTCAATATGAAACAGATTTTCATCCAATTAAATCCAGAATAGAAACTAAAGTGACAAGAATAAATTATTTGACTTATTATTGGAGACTGTGCAAAGCCACGTTGAAGTAAATTTTGCAGTTTCATAAGGACGGGGAAAATGAATAGAAGAAGATAGATGAAATCGAGAGACAACACTAGAGAAATATTATCACTTCACGACTTGGAGCCATGATTCTAACAAGGAATTGATGGCGATGAGGATTGGTGTGAAAGATACAATTAATGATGATACCCTTCTGGAGCAGGGTAGCAACAGTCCAAGACTTTTGTTAAGACTAATAAAAAGAGACAAAGAATTGAAAAAGGACCAAACAAAACAAATATAAGGAGGCAAAGAGAAAAGCAATAGAACAGAGAGGATAATAGACGAGGAGGAGCAAAAGGGAAAGGACGAGAAGAAAAAGCAATACTAGATAGGAAAGAGGAAGTGGAAGTGGAAATAATAGAAGGGGAAGGAGAATGAGACGATAAAGAAGAAGATGAGAAGAGAGAAGATGAAGAAAAATAAGGTTAGAAAGGAGGAAAGAATAATGTATAGAAGAGGGAGAAACAGAAGAAGAAGAAGAAGACGAAGAAGAAGAAGATAAAAATAATGAAAAAAATAAAGGTGGAGCAAGAAGAAGAGGAAAACGGGGAATAATGAGAAGAAGAACGAGAAGGAGAAGGACAAGAATCAGAGGGAGATCAAAAAGGAGGACAAAGATGAGGAAAAGAAGTAATAGTGGAGGAACAAGAAGAAGAAGAAGAAACAGAAAAATAAGAAGAAGAAAAATTAGATTGCAAGGAGATCAAAATCTAGAAGAAGCAAAAGAAGAAGCAGGGAAAGAAAAGAAGAGATGATGGAGACGAAGAAGTAGAAGAAAAAGATAAAATGTAGACGAAGAAAGCATAGTAGAAGAAGATCACGGAAGGAGAAGAAAGAGGAGGAAAAGAAGAAGCAGGAGAAGAATAGCAGAGGAGAGAAGTAGAAGAAATAGATAAAATGGAGACCAAGAGGACATAGAAAAAGAAGATGATGAAGAAGAAGTACAAGACGATGGAGGAGTAGGATATAAGACAGAATCACGACAAGCAGAAGAAATACGAGACGAGATTGTAGATAAGCGCGAAGTAAAGTTCATTCAGTCGGCTCGGCATTTATGAATGGAACGCTGAGGATCCCGGAGACGGTTTCCGGTCAGATCCCGATCCTGGTGTCCTTTGAAGGATCCACAGACGTGCCATGAAGGACCTTGTTGTCACCATGGAGGGGGTGGGAGGGGGTTGGTCCCTTGACCATTTAAATAAATTAGCATATAGTATGAACACCACAGCATAGCGTCAGACTGACTCGAACTAACTGGCTTGCTTTTTTGCAAGATGTTGCTAACGACCGCACGCAATAATGACAGAAAAAGAAGAGAAAAAGATCAAAGGAATGAGAGAGAGGAAGAAGAAGAAGAAGAAGAAGAAGAAGAAGAAGAAAAGAAGAAGAAGAAGAAGAAGAAGAAGAAGAAGAAGAAGAAGCAGAAGAAGAGGTGTAATGAGAGAATGGAGTAGTTGGTGTGAGGATTTGGAGTCCAAAGAAGAGAAGGAAAAGAGAAAGAGTACATAAGATAACTTTATTAATGTTGATAACAAAATATTCTTGGTCAGAATAAAGATCACGATAGTTATAATTATTATTCAATGAATTCTACTAATTATAAACTCAACAATATTATTCATTGCAAGTATTAGCATGTTGCAATGTGATAATGATAATATGGTTACTTATTCATCTATATGAAACGGCGAAGTTAGCAATTGAAGGGCGAAATAGAGGAATAACTAGGTAGATGGAGGAAGAGAAAGAGAGTTGTAAGAGTAGGAGGAGGTACAGTTGAAAGTAAAAAAGAAGTACAAGAAGGGGTAGAAAAACGTAAAAAAGTTCAACAAATCCCCATATTTAATTAAGGATTCAATAGGAAGTAATGAACCTGAAAACCTTACTTCTTAGCATACTTTGATAAAAATGTCATGTAAACCTGCAGGTATACTTGTGATGAATTTCAAACAGTTTCCCTCTTATCTTATTTTTTATGAAATAAATAATAAGAAACTGTAATCATGCAAAGATGTATCATTTCAAAGATGTCATCTGATAGTGTGGATCTTGTGTTGTTATCTACAATGATTTATGGTGCTGTTGAAGTCTTTTTTAGCAATTGTCGTATATATTTCCACTTTTCTTCTAGTGATTTTCATATCTTCTTCTTCTTCTCCTCCTTCTCATCCTTCACTTTCTTTTCATTCCTCATCTTCTTATAGGTCTACAACCTCTTCCCTCTAGATATTTTCTGTTCTTGTACCTTATTTTCCTAATCATTAATATTGACTTCAATAATTGCAATTACTACTTAGAAACAACAGTTGAGAAAATGTCAGGCAATCCACTGTTCATATGTGAAATTTGCAATAAAAATAACCAGGTATAATTCTACTAAACTTGTATTTATAGCCTTCCTTGCACGAAGGGATGTAAAAATAGATTTATAGAATCTACTGAACATCCCCCACTATTACATTAAACAGATGTAATCCTTGTCGTAAATATAGTTCCAACTGTCCCAGGGTCAGAGTGGCATCAGGGGTGATAAATCTACCCCAAAATTTATTTCCTGGCAGGAGTGGGACGCCTGCTAACTATCCTCCAGACCTTTCGGTTTTTTGTTTTACAGCTAGTTCTATCAGTAAAACTCATCAGTGACATTGGGTGACATCCTTACAACGGTCTACTTCTCCAAACTGCGAGAAACAAATAAAAATGAGTCAGAACAGAATAGAATGAAAAAAAAGAGAAACAGAGGGAAAAGTGAGAAAAAACAGAAAACGGGGTTTCGCGGAGGTCGATTGCATACTCGCGTGCGTAAGTTAGATTAGATCAATAGTATTATAAGATGGTGATTTGTGTTATAGAAGTGAAAAACAAGAACAATACGTGGTAAGGATAAAGAATGAGAGAAAGCCTTGCCAAATGTCATATTGTCAAGTGATGCCTGCCAACTGTTAGTCTGAGGATAGCATGTGCAAAGTTGGGCTGAGTTGGATGTAAAACTTGAAAAAAATCGAGATATTGAGAGGAAACACGAATAACTCATCCAGAACCTGATAGAGATCGATTGATTTCTGTAGGCCTACATTCAGATAATCATAATTCAGGAACTACGTTTGTAACGGTTTTTTTGTTTAGTTTAAGTGGAAAATGTTTTATTTAAAAAAGAAAAACAACAACTAGTTTTAAACTCATAATTTTCAAGTCTCGCAATATAATACACAATTATTGTTTCGAAAACGTGTCAATATTATCGATATTAATAAGGTTCAACTTGATAAATTGTGGTATAAAGTTGAGCAAGTCAAGATTTCATGCAAATAATCAGTACTTTTCAAGTTTCATCAGAGAATTACTATTGAATTGGAATTGATGTGAGGCATACTAAAAAAGAAATTGTTTTCTGTTGAAAATCCCTTTTATTGTCTCTCTTATAATAGCATGAGTTTTATTTTTATTGTAATAACAATGAGCTTGTTACTCTTTGAATCATTACTATGATAGTAATTTGTAAAGCATGAATAGAGAATTGAATAGGTCTAATTAAAAAATGCATGCTCTCTTCGTTTTAGAGAATTCACCCCAACTGTAATCCACAATCCACTATGAACGTTTTGTCAAACGAAACGCTAATTATGCAAATGAGAAAAACAATTTTTTTCTAAACACATTATTTTGAATGCAACGTCATTAATTCGTTCAAAAACAACACTTTGTTGCATTTTCGAAAATTGCATGGATCTCAGCCACTGTATGCAGTTTTACCATCCAGTGCATTTTCTCCCCTACCGAGTTGTTAAAGCGGTTTCTTTGATGGAGTAGACAATAGAGTTGACTCTTGTTGGAAATAATTGGGTGTATTCACAAAGGATTTCTTTCAAAGGGAAAACAATAATGTCATCATACATCAAACAGGAATTGCAATCTAAAATGGTTTGTTAGTCTATTTTGAAATTGATACCTATAATTCTGTAACAATATTTAACAGTTATACTTCAAGGTATCCTTAAAAGTACTTAAATTAATTCTTTAAAATCTATTGGAATCTATTCCTTTAGAGAGGAATCTAAAGTAGAATCTATTCCTTTTCATGGTACAATACCTTCCTAACCTAAACCAATACCCAACGCCTAATCCTCTAATATTGTTAGTATTTTCTATTTGATTCCATATACATTTTGTTTGGTTATTAGATTACTCGTACAAACATGAAAATACATAATGTATACGAGTACAACCTATGAGTAGAAAGAGTACACTAATTGAACAGGTAAGTGATATTTTACTGCTAAGCATTTTGTCATCTTGAATGCATTTAAAAAAAATTTATTTTGAAATAAATTTTGCTTATCGTACATTGTTTCCTATGATTATTCAATTGAACATGATTTAATACTAATCTAGTATTGATTATCATTATTTAGTTATTTATTGATAAAATACATTATGTAGGCAAACAAAACATTAGAGTTGTTGAGTATAGTAGAAGAAAATGAAGTGTTTTAAGATTCAGTGATTAACTATCGGATTGGAGTGATGTAATGAGAGTTGCTTTTAGATAGAAAAAGAAGAAACTTGTAAAGTTTTACTTTGGTCATAAAGTAGAAGAAACTTGTAAAGTTGTAAACTTGTGAACTTATGCATTCGAGAACCAGAAACTACATAAATTTGAAGAATTCGCAAGTAGCTTGGAATGATAATGTGATTCGATTATTATTTTGTAGAACAACGCAAACTTGAAGACTGTAAGCGCAAACAGAATAAAATAGTAACAGGAATGAGGTCTATCGGAACGGCAGCCATTATTTTTAATTCGTGCCATCAGGAGACATCGCTTGAAATGCAGCCAATTTATGGCGATGATCGCATTCTGACTGAGTGGGCGATCCAGGCTCTACAGTACTTTCAAAAACAAGAAGTTGGGAAAGATTGGGAAGAAGTAGAAACCGAGGAAAGAAGAAAATACGAAGGAAAGAGGGGAAAAGAACCAGAAAGAAGGGGGAAATGGTAAGAGAAAAAATAACAGAAGAATTAGAGGATTTTTGAAAGTGAGGAAGCGAGTAAGGATGGATTGAAGTAGAGGCGAAGAGAACGGTGGAAGAAATCAGAAGAAAGGATAGAAGAGTTGAAAAAAGGAAAAGGAATGCGAATGAGGAGGGTGGTGGAGACGGAGTGAAAGAGCAACGCAATAATTTCTGGAAGAATATCGAGAAGAAGAAAAGGAAATGGACAAAGAAGGAGAAACAGGACGAATCGATGGAGAACAGGTTGAAGATTTAAGAAAATGGAAAAGAGATGAAAATTTTGAGGTGGAGATAAATACAAAGAAACAAAGGACGTAAGAGGATAAGGCGTAAGGGAGAAGAAGAAGAACTGAAAAACGAATACTAAGAAGAATAAAAATAAGACAAAAACGGTGGATAAAATGAATAGGAAGAGGTTAAGTGAGAGAGTAGAAAAATGGAGATGAAATTAGCTTGTAGAATGATAAGAAACAGGAAATTGAATAGTAGAGAAGAAGATAAAGCGAAACATGATATGAAAAGGAGTTGCAGAAGAGGTTGGAGCAGAGGAATAAGATGAAAAAGAAGATGACGTTGGATGAGAATGAATAGAGACGAAAAACGATTAAAAGAAACTAAACGATAACATTTGTAGGAATAGAACAAGAAGAATAAGGAACAAGAAGAACGTATATAATAAAAACGGGAAAAAATTGGAGTAATGAGAATAATGGAGAGAAGAAGTATACTAGAAGAAGAAGTAGAAAAAGAAAAAGAAGAAGGTGAAGAGGAAGGAGAATAGAAGAGGAGAATAAAAAGAAGAAAAGGAAAAAGGAAGAAGGCGTAGAAAGGAGCGGGAAATAGAAGTGAAAGATGAATGAGAAGACGGAAATGGATGATGATAATTTTAATCCAGTTCCATTGTCTTTTGCAGCAGTGGGTAGCAAGGAGTTGCTCAGCTTCTTGGGTGTTGATTAGAGTATTGTTATTCTGCAGACCGAAGATGCTATCTGTTACAGACAACATACACACTCCTCTCACTGCAGCCTGACCTAACTCAACTCAAAGCCTTTCTAATCCACAAAAACAAAAAGTAAACACACATCTAAAACAAAATGAAAAAAGTTGGGAGCAAAAAAAAGTGCCTAGACCAACTAAACGAACAGTACTACCTACTATCGATTGAAAGTTGTATTCTTGCACAGACTATTATATCAAATAATCTTGGTTCATGATAATTATACTTATAATGTATGTAGAATTTCTATTAAAATCCAGTGCTAAAATGAAGGAAGAATGAAATGGAGTATTTTATTAACTATGGAATTGACAATATGTACTATAAGACTGTTGAAAAATCAAGGCCCGTATCTTGGTTCAATCACAGAGAAGTGAAGAAGTTCTTTAATTCTCTGTGGTTCAATCTAAGTTTTACGAAACGATAGTTTAAAGTTGATCTAAACAATTAAATATATATATTATTTACAATAAATACTATAGTTTCATTGAACTTAATTTGATCAAGGATGATTGGCTTGAATTTCAGAAGACTCTTATGTTGTTTCACCTCATTCAAATTCAATTTTTTCATGCTGCAACACGTATAGTACAAATTCCTATGCTACAAGTACCGTATTTCCCAACAAATTCTATAATATTGAAGATCCACTGTATAAATTTGCAGGAGTTTCAGTTTACCACATCTGAATTGCGTACTGCTGAGGAGGACTATAATGATAGTTAAAACGAATTTAGGCGAACACTGACTCTGGAAATCGAATTGGGATGTTTTCAGTAACATAATCGTCCGTTACAAACGTCAGTAGCTGCACCAAATTGATCGCTGACCATGAAAACGCAAACATTTTGTTAGTCTTTGTTGTCGGTGTAAAGATTTTGCGCAGACCACCTGACTTTTGTAAAGGTGTGGTCGCTTCTCACCATGGGGTGCGTTCCAGTTTCACATACACAAACATTTCACTTTCCGATCTCTTTTCTTTCCTCCTTGTGCTCTGATTTCCAAGGGGATGAAGAAGGAATCCGTTGACCACCCTGCACCACACTGCGGGGTGCAAATCTGTCTCAAAAGTCACCCCTGTCACTTAACAAGTGTGTCCGAACATATTTCACAGCCAAACAAAGCCTAACAAAATAGTTTCGTTCCATTTATCACAGCTTACACCAACATTATTTGCTACAACTAGTGTAAAACAGCCTTCCGCTTAATAGTGTGGGTGGGCCTTACCTTCCAAAAATCCCGTGGGGATGACCGATCTCCTTTACATCTTCTTCCTGGTAATCTGACGAGATTTAGGACTCAATTCCTGGAGAATTTCTATAGATCACTGTTGTAATAATACAAGCTTAGTCGTGTTTGGTCCATATCTTTCAGGAATCTGTATGGATGAATCAATCTAGTCTGGCTTGGACCCCATTCGACGCTTGTAGTAATGTCATCTTTGAATTGTCAAGTTCTGTCTATATCTGGTGAGAATCTGAAAAACCGAATAAATCAGTACGTCAAGTTAACCTAGATTTGGACTGTTTTTTTCATGTTTATTTTGGCAGATGTAGGGCGTAAGCCTGTTGAACATTCCAATACATATCAATTATTGTACATTTCTGAATGAAAAGCTTAAATACGTAAGTCTAGACCTATATCATCGTTCATTGAACGTTTTATATACGGTTGTGATTATGTCAGATCAGAGTCATCTTGTTTAGTTTCGTCTTGATCTGTTGGATACTTTCTGATGAATTGATTGAGCAGTGATTGATTGATTTGACCAAACTCAAAATTTTCATTTAAAGCTTATTATAATACCAACTTTTTACTGTTAAATTCGGTCAATCCAATCATTGATTCAACCTTGTTGTTCAAACAATATCCCTTATAACGCAACCTCGAGGTTACTTGAACAAAGGCTAGGCTATTAAAATTATTAATCCGCTGTAAAATGGTACAATTTTACTCAGCTCAATATAGATTTTTTGCATTAATTCTATTGAGTGAGGTCATATTGATCCGATAGAATTGATTTGTCTTTCCTGCGATAAGCTGTTGTAAAATATCTTAAACATTAAACAAAATATTATTTAATTTATTCAATACAAGACAAACTTAGTACTCGCAGGTCCTCTCTCACACATAACCTTCAAAATATACAAATTATTCTATTCACAAACGAAATCTGATCCCATTTATCAATGAAAGTGTCTGCACTTAATTTTTTCCTCCCCATTTCAAATTCCTTTATAACTCTTCAATGCATAACAATATTGTTGGTCTTCATATTTTCATTCAATATTACGAGTTTTTCCTTCCTGTTAAGTTTTCCCTGAAACTGCTGTTATCATAGAACATGAGTATTGTAAGAAAGAGTACTGGTTTCTAATTCTAGTCCGATAATCACAAACATATTACTTTAAATTCAACAACAATCGTTTGGTTTTTAATGGCACTGGCTCGTGCGCGCGCGCGCATGTGTGTGTATGTGGGTGCGGTCTCCGCCGCTTCATTTGTCAGAAGGTGAGGTCCTCCGGTGTGCCACACATTAATATATACATTTTACATAAAACTATACACAATCCAGGTGAGAATATATATATTTGTTTGGAGATTTTAGGCTGAGGTCCTCTGAAGCCGCACACGGTTCTCTAATGGCCGAATCGTGTCGGGAATTATTCCAAAACAAAGGCGGACGCATCAATTCACTTTTCAGTCGGTCGTCTTCGGTTTTTTTCTGTCTTATTCGTTGTTGTTTTTTGTATTTTTGTGTTTTTTGGGGTGGACTTGGACAAGCCGCCGCTTGGTGACACCTACGCTGCACCGTGGAGACAGCATGATTTGGAGATATTGTATATAATTTAAAAAGTTTGTAGAGTGTTTTTCAAAGTAATTATTTGAAGGTAAAGATATGTCAATTCGAGGGAGTTATAAGAAGTTGAAGCCCCATTGGAAATTCATATTTTATTTCTTGTATACGATGAAGTGCATGTAGATTAATGAGTTTGAAAATAGAGATGACTATCAAATTTATTATGAACAAACAATTTATTATGAACCATGTAGGAGGGAATGATGGGAAAATTGATGAGGAAACCGCGGAAGTATCCAATACATAATCAACCTTCAGTGAATGATATTGCAGGAAATTTTAAAATCTTGATTTTATAAATGGGAATCAACAGAAATAAATCAGGACATTCTCTACAATAAGATCTTGAATAATGATTACAACACTTTCATCCAAAGTAGGATGAAATTCAACAGAACTGAACAGAACAAAAAATATAAATTTTCTAACGAATATCGATAATCAAGTCAATGATCAATTGTCAAGAGGAAAATAGATTCTCTTTCCAAGTGAGGTACAGTATAATAATCATTATGTATGATCAACATGGGTACGAATTAGTCATTTAGATATTTATCTACAAAATGCTTACTAATTTAATGTTATGATGTTTTCAAGTTTTGTTTCAATGATGATAGGTGTTTGAATTTTGAGTATTCAATAAAAATGTTTTAGTTCAAAATCTTCAAAAACAAATCATTCAGATTTACTCCAATTCGAGCTATCTTTAGACAAGATCAACACCCTCCTCGAACCCTTAACGCCTTTTCTGGTGAATGATCAGAAAACCTTTTCCATTCGTTTTTTCCACATCGTCAATTCGTGCTTGATCTAGTTCATTAACAGTCGACAAGATTTCCAAAAATCCTTTCTAATTCGCTTTCCCCCTCTCTCCTCTCCTTTCCACTATTCTTCTTTCTTTACTCCTTTTCTTTAAACCGCCTTCGTCTTCTCAGCCTCCCGACCCATGTCACAAAATCACAGAACCGAGTTAATAGTATCATTAAACCTCAAAATTTCAGATCCTTTTTTGATTTCGATCGTGGAGACGAATGAAATTTTCCAGCCTTCATTAGGGTTGGTCAGGTTTATTATATAGCGATATTGAATAATACAGGAGCTTAGACTAGTGTAGCCAATAAGTCAATATTTTTTGCAACTGCAAATTCAAGTTATTTTATTTTGAAGGATGCCATACAAACTTTGACTCCAAAATAGAGTATACATTTTGAAAAAATAGAAAACTTAAATGAAAAATACTAGCAAAGAGAAATAACTGAAAATAGCTTTGCAACTCGGGAGAAATTATACCAGAGAATTTGATGTAGGTTTTAGAGATAAATAGATTAGATAATAGTATAAATAGATAATAGTATTTCGTTTCGTCAATGCAGAGAGTTTTAGTTCAAAACAAAATTGAAGGAGACTTTTGTGATTTTTTTAATCTAATAAAACACAAATACAATCTAATCAACTAATTATTATTTACTACGGATTCAGTAGCAAATTTATTTTTGAAACATTGAACATCCCATTAGTAATAACAAGAAATTGATAAAAAATCAACTATCTTATTAAGATGTAAAACATGGCCATGGCCAACCCACGTCCCTTACATTATAGATACGGTGACATGATGTAAAGAGATTATTTTTCCCAGTTTTTGATGACTGTATGCCATGTTGCCATAGTTGGCAACTAGTTGCCATGATAATTATAATCAACAAAGACTTTACACTGTGGTTATCTAGTATCAACATGTGGGCTATCATGTCAGAGAGATAATGCTTATTTATTCCTCCGGTGGAAGATGTCACAAAGAAAGGGAGTTTGATGATGATGAAGAAGAAGAAGAGAATGAAATATAAAATTGGTCAGAGAGGAAAGAGGGGAAACAGGGGGTAATAGAGGGAGGAGTGGAAAGAGGGGAAAGAGAAGTAAAATAATGATGATGGAGTGAGAATGTAATGAGAAAGAGAGAAATAGAAGAAGGTGATGACAGAGAGAGTGAGGGGAATCGAGAAAACTACAAGGTGGATAGGAATTTTCAAATTCTAAACACCTATTTTTATAGCGATGTGTTTTGAGTTTGTTCTTGTTGAACAGGAAAGTGCTTTGCGATAACGTGAGATGGTCAGGGAGTTATTTTCCTTCCTTCTCAAGCTACTTCCCTCTCCTTCTCTCCACCTATCATCATTTCATTCCTCATCCCTGTTTCAGTTTCAAATAAAGATTATTCCACCAGGTACCCACTTATCTTAAGACACGGCTCGCCGAGATACTTTCCTTATCTTTAGTGAGGCCACAGACAAGAGCCGAAATTCTTGACGACCAATTAATTTTCCATCCATTTCGAGAAATTATCTCTGCGCACCAAACTCCTTCGACTGGTTTTCCTCTCATTCCACTCCATTCTCATTTCATCTCCAGTCTCCCTTGATATTTCTCTTCCTCTTATCTTTCTACTCAGTGTCCTTTTTTCTCTCATCAGCATATTTCTATTATTTACTTTTATTCTCATTTTGTTCGCGGGCCTCCCTCAATATTTCTCTTTTTCTTATCTTTCTATACCTAGTGTCCTCTTTTTTCTATCCTTACCATCTTTTTATTACGTCCTTTCGTTTCTCTTCATTCTCATTCCGTTTGTAAGCCTTAATTTTTCTCTTTTTCTTTTCTTTCTACTCGTAGTATCCTCTTTTTCCTCTTCTTAGCATATTTCTATTATTTACTTTTATTCTCATTTCGTTCGCGAGCCTCCCTCAAAATTTCTCTTTTTCTTGTTTTTCCACTCGTAGTGTCCTCGTTCTTCTCTCCTTAGCATCTTTTTATCACTTCCTTCTATTTCTCTTCATTCTCATTCCGTTTGTAAGCCTCAATATTTCTCTTTTTCTTATCTCTCTACTTGTTGTGTTCCTCTTTTTCTCTTCTTAGTATAATTTTTCACTTCACTCTGTCGTCTCCACTTTTACTGATAATCTTCATTACCTACTCTCACTAAAATGTCACAATTTGCAATGATTATTTTCAGGTTGCACATTTGCATCTCTCCTTATCTCCTAATAATTTATCCAAATTCTTCTTTAATTTTCACATTTTCCCCCCATCATTTTCAATTTCAATTATTTTTTATTCTTTATAAGTATAATCTCATACCCCTTCTCTACTTCCTTTGATGCATCGCAGCTTTTTCCAGGTAAATTCTATCTTTATTTGCAATGAGTTTCTTCTACTCCTCATGTCATCATGATTATCATAATCATCATCATCGTGGTTTTTATCTATTCAAATTTATTTTCTCTCACTGAAAATCTCATCAATCTACTCCTCTTTCTCCTCCTCCTTCTTCTTCTCCTTCTTCATCTTCTTCTTCTTGTTCTTTTCCCCTTATCCTTTTCCCTCCTCCTTCTTCTTCTTTTCTTCTTCTTCCTCGTCTTCTTCTTCTTTTTTTTTCTTGTCATTCTCCTTCATATTCTTCTTCTTGTTATTTTACTTCTTATCCTTTTTCTTCTTCTCCTTATTCTCTCTTTTCGTCTCCTTCCTCGTCTTCTTCTTCTTCTTTTCTTTTCTTCTCCTTCTTCTTCATCTTCTTCTTCGCCGCCGCGCCAGCATGACACAGAGAGCAGTGCACTAGAGATAATATTTTTCAAATGAGCTGTTCGCATCCTGTTCTATTAGCTGGAACAGGCAGGCGACTGGCTGAAGCTGGCTTTTAAAACATTTTAGAATACTTGGAGAAAATGCTGCTCTTAAACATAATCTTTAAAACAGAATACCGCGCCGATAACGCAGCTATAAAACATAATACGCGACAAGTGTTCTCCAAATTGAATTCTACTCGTTTACTTAATATCCTTTGCTCGGCGATGTTGTTTTCTAATTTTACGATTTTGTAAAATACCTGGATAAAAGTGAGTGAACAACGTGTGGTAATCGATTGATAATATGTGTATAAAATTTAAAAGCAGTTGAAATTAAATCAGATCTATAATTTATCACTAACATCGTTCTAAAAGTATTTTCTTTTTGCATTTAATTTCATGATATATTCGTACAACATTTGAAAGAATTTAAATGAAATCAGATCAATTTGTTATTCCACTAAAAACGATCGTCGTGTTCCTCTAACGAGCATAATATGTTACATGACTTGTATAACTTGCAACCATTTATTTATAAATTCTTCACTATAAAAATGTTTTTGTTCAACAAAATAAAAAGTCATGATTAGCTTTTATTTCTCTGTCTTTCTAACAGCATGGAAATTGAAATAAATTATTCATAGTTGATCGTTCAACAGAAATTCAATATTTCAAATGTACCACATCCATATAAGTAAGTGTGAGGAGACAACATTCTCATTGACTTTGCAGGACCACCCAATCTGATATTCTATCAAATAATGAATTTAAGCTGCTGCATGATATATTGATAAGTGCTCTCCATAAAAAAAATCAACTGTGAGTCTTTATCGTTCGGAGGATAATAATAATTTATAATATCGAGAGATGATAATAATTAATAATATCGAGAGATGATAATAATTAATAATATCGAGAGATGATATCGAGATACCTGTTGATATTTCGATATTTTTGTGTTTTGGAATATTCTAAATCAGAAGAACTTTCAAAATGTAAATTTCAGTGGAAGAACTAATAACCTGTTGATATAATATCGTTTGTTCACAAATATCGATCTCTGGTACACCATTATCAATCTCAGATAAATTATTTAAAATAGGAAGAGTAGAAATCAAGCATAAAAAGCAAGAGTATGATTGCAATAAAAAGTGAAGCCAAAAAGCAGTTTTTTTATTAAAGAAAAGTGAGTCACAAAACCAATCAAGTGCTATAATATAGCTATTGGGTCAATAAAACGAGATCTCAGGTAAAAATTAATATTTAAAGGAGTTCAGTCTCTGAAGGGTTAATTCCAAGGCACAACATTCTTGAAGAATTCTAATTGAGTACAAAATAAGTAGAAATGAAAAGAATAGTCGGATTGAATAAGAGTTAAATCAACGGATGAAGGGTGGAAGATGGAAGGGGATAAGAACACAACAGAGGGTTGTAGTGAGAAGAGAAGGCAGCCTACTTAAAATGAAGGATTATGAACAAGATGCATGATTCATTGTGGTGTGAATACACCCAGCTACCTTTCTACAGTGTTTACGACGCAAAGTTTTTAGTGCTTTTGCCCAACCTTACACGAACAATAGCAGAAGGTGAGAGCAGTGTTTGCATGCGGCTTAACAAAGTAACAATACTCCCGGGTGTAATAAGTTGTTAACAAAAAGCAGTAAAACTGTTAACTCGTGCATATATTCCCCACATGTGTGTATTTCAAATGAGTATCATACGTATTTTCAAATGAATTATAGCACCCGTAATGCATAGAGCCCTGTTCGTCTACATTTTAAGATCATATGCGAAAACATGTCCAAATAAGCTGCTTGGTGTTGTAATGTTATTTAAGCTCAAAGTCCGCGAAGTACTTAAGCGCCCTGTCAAGCGCGCTCTAATGCCAACTTAGATGATAGGCGAAGTTGTAAGTTCAGAAGCTAAGTGCGTTCTGTTGAAACGCGAAGTACACAGGAGGCATGAGGCATGTTCACTTTGCTATAGCATCTGAACTGAAAATGAATTATTATATTACAACTTATTACAGCTTTGTACCATGTTGAAAGTGTGAATTATTCCATCAACAACAATATAACACTATATCAATATGGCTGCATCATATTAAATGAATTATCATACAGATTCATCATTGTAAAAAGCTGTGGAGAGGTAATTCATTATCATGTGCCTCACCAAAGTGGTGCCTCATTCTTTGTCCTCTGTTACTGTCTTTGTCACTGTTTGTTATCAGGTGCCTCACTCTTTCTCCTCAAAACTTTTATAGCACTCGATACCAAATCCAAATGTTTATCATATTGATAAAATATTATATAGTTTGAATATTATATACATTTTTAATATTATAATTTATCATATTCAATAAATTTTTTCCAGGCTCAAATACTGGTATCCTATGAAACGAGTAAGATTTTTTGAAGTAGGCTAGATGTATTGTAGGCTGTATGCTGTATGGTCTACAGACTTCAATGGCTAGAATGACTTAACTAGACTTTGACTAGAGTGTAAATTGGTATATTAGATACTAGATAATATACTAGATAAATAGAAGAATAAATAGTAGAAATAAGTGGAATTTAATAAATTATCATGAATTAGATAAATTCATAATACATAGGCTGCAATGGCTGGAACGATAGTGAATTTTTGTGAATTTGTATAAGGTTTTATGTAATGAATACTTCATTTCTTATCAATAGGTTTCAAGTGATAAAGTTAAGGGTTATTATCTTATTAATAGAATCTCTAACATGAAAGGGCTTGAATATAAATGGCGTAAAATATATTTGTATTATGCTATTAAATTATTGATTTCTTTGTATTTTGAAAAAATTTTATTGCTTCATAAATATGGATTTGACTTATTTAGCCATCAGACACCCAAGACTGATTCTCAGGGCGGAGCGATTTTATAATTATTTTATAGACAGAAATACAGTAAGTCACTAACTATTCTCCATTCTGCTTACCGGTTTTGAATAGTTGAGAATTATTTTTGGTTTGGAATCAGTATAATGATCAATTAAAATGGAGGGGAAATACGAACTCAATATGAATTCAATTGCAACTATCGATAGGGTGCGATTTTCGCGTGGGAACTAACCAAATTAGGCTGTTCAATGTCTATGTCGAATCATAAAGGGATTGATTTGTTTAGAGTTTAGAGTATAGAAGGGGTTGTTCGCAAAAGTTATGATTGTATGGAAATGTTGTATACATCAGCAACTCATTGTAAGATTGCTTGAATCGTCAGTTCTCTTACCCCAGTTCTATTATGATAAGAAGTTGAAAGTGTAACAGTATAGTTGAATGCATTAGTTGGGGGATTCCGATCTCACAAGATGTAGAGTCACAGTGGAAGTAAAAAAAAAAGAAGAAATAAAATAAAAGAATTCTTGAAAAATTATTCAGAATATTCAGTAGTGTCTATTGGGATAATTGATTCAATACTCATTTATTGATATTCTAAATATTCCAATTGATTTCTTGAGTACTTTAGTCTCATCAACCTTAGGTACGTAGGCTACTAATTACATTATCATAATATTCAATGTATAATTATACTAATATTTTGAATATTAAGAAAGAACAGGAATAAAACAATGCAATTTAAGTGAGCAATGTCACCGTTGAAATGACTATTGGAAATACGTAGGACAATTCAGTCAATATCCATCATCAAGCAGCAAATTATTTTCAACAAAAATTCTGTTATTTCATTTCAATATGACACAATTTTGTCTAATATGAAGAGATAAAAACAATAACGCTAAAAAGAGGAAAGTTACGGGGGAACCGGCTATTGGAAGTACGATTGTAGTGCGGGAGTGAGTCAATAGATGGCTCCAACGACAATCCTTTTAAAAAAGCTCAGCCTTATCTCTTTTTCAGTCTCTCTCATACTTCTTTCTCTCTCGTCTTTTTTCTGCCCATTTCTCTCTCCTGCAACTCTCTTTTTAAGTTTCTCCTCTCACAATATGCCATTTTCTCTATCCTCTCTTTCACGGTCTAGTGTAGACTAGTGTCCTTTCCATAGCATTCAAACTTCCTCGTTTCATAAAGATACTTCACAATCCCCTCGTTAATGTTATCATATTGCTTTCCATCTTCATATCGTTGAATAGTTTATTAGTTTACGTAGGCCTACAATTGTTGATTAACTGTATATTTCAATACTTTCAATCCTTGAATTAGACTTTTGCTTTCTTCGTTTCTTATTTTACTACGGTATTTACTACCTTGAATTACTATGTAATATAATTTTGTAATATTAATGAATAAAGAGAATAATCTACAGCCAGTTGCAGGGAAATTCATTTAAATTTTAACCACCGCAAAATTATGTCATTAAACGAAACCAATTCAACGATAACCAACGAACGTGTCTGACGTCAATGCAATGATTTCATTCGATAGTAGTTGAATTTAATTAGTTTTTGAGAAAAGATTGAACTAGAAACGGCTCAGTTTACTCTCAGAACATTGAACAGTGTGTTCTGTATAGACATTCACAAACTACGAGTACAATAATACACAAAGCATGTACAGTATGTCACAAACTACTATTTCTCATTGGAATAATACAGTATATAAACAGTGTATAGTGGAGTGCAGTAAACTTCTGAACATTCAATGAATATTTAACAACAAGCAACAATAGAATAAAAGGTTGAAATGGCAAACTAAAGAAAACCAAACCGTGTTGAACCTGTGTTAAAGCGACACCTTCTAAATATCATAATCGTGCAGAACGTTCAAAGTCCAGCATCAGATAAAGTTATCAGAAGCGTGTTTGAGAATATTCTTCTACTTGACCGCTTACTTTGAATATATCTAAATATTTTATACCTTTATTATATCTGAATAAATTTGAACAGCGAGCTCCCCCCCTTTCATCCTACTGACCAACCACGCAATCTCCCGCCAAAATTCGAACAACTGATCGTTATCTATGCAAATTTGAAAATAGAAATGTCGAACGCCTAGCTTATACACACAGCCTTGCACAATCTCTGTCATTTCAAGCAGTTATGTTTTGTAAAACATAGTACTATCTTTGTGGTTCTTGTTAGTTGTAGGGTTTCTGTACCATTCACACCATAAAACCTCTGTGGGTTATTATGGTTTTGTGGTTTCCTTCAGTTATTGTGGTCTGTTTTCTATAGTAAACTTAAAATTGACCTTTTATAGTTACGATGGCAAAATTCTGTTATTCGTACTTGTACAAGAGCTTCAAATATTATTGTTCTTGACATAAGAAACTTCACTAAAAATTATAATTAATTAGATTTGAAGATATTATGATTAATAGAGAAAATATAACTTGAGTTATGAATAGTGTACCTCACCCACACACTCTACTGTAATTAATATTTTATGGTACAATATTATTTGTTCTATTAATTGAATTGAATAAAATCTACATAAATTGATAGAATTCTTGAAGAAATGAAGACAATTATTTAAAAATATTGTTATGAATTAGAACACATAAACACAATTTAATACTCTTTTTTAGAATTGGAACACACTCACAATTTATTATTCTCATTTAGAATTAGAACACACAATAAAAGTAATTGGTAAAATTTAGCCTGAAAATCCATCTTCTCCTCAAAATACTATTCGTGTCTTATTTTTATGAACAAGGTCAAGTTATAATCGAAAATGAATGATATCATAATGATGTACAATGCCCCATTTTAACAAGGAATTTACCAACAATTATTATTTTGTTAACATTCCATGAGGAAGATTATCAAGAAATAAAGAAGCTTATATTGCAAAGATTAAGCTTATTATCGCAAGGCTAATGATAAGAAGTACAGAAATATTAACAATCAATGCTTTTCCTCTTTTTCAACATGTTGACAAAAGAAAGCTTATTTTCTCCTAGTGACAAATCTGTAATCCCATTTAAGCTTTGTTTGTTAGCAAGTAAGAGGGGATACGAAGGACTGGACTGAGCTTGGAAAATGGGAAAGGAGAGAGAAGAGAACGTAATAAGAAAGGTAAGTAGCAAGCAGAACAAGTAGTGGAGGGGGTGAAAAGTGAGGACAGGATGTAGAAAAAGGAAAAACGGAGAAGGAAGAGTGTGGGGCCTTTGGAAGAAGAAAAACAAAACAAAAGGAAAAATACCAAGAAGAAGATAAAGAAGAAAAAAAAGAAAAGGAAACAAAATATAAGGAACGGGAAGATAAAGAAGAATAAGGGGAGAGAGGGGAAGAAAAAGATGAGGAAGAAAAAGAGGAAGAAGGAGAAGAAGAAGAAGAGGAAGAAGAAGAAGAAGAAGAAGAGGAAGAAGAAGGAGAAGGAAGAAAAACATGATGGAAGAGAAGAAGAGGAAAAGAAAAGGAGAGTAAAAGAGAACTAGTGAAGAAAGTAACCAAGCGACATGTTCATCAGTGGAAAAAGAGGAACATAGGAGAATGGGTTCGTTGATGAACTGCATGTGAGGGAGAATGAGACAAAAGTATATAATGAACAAATGAGTAATAATGAACAAATAATGAGGAGAAAATGCAGAGATGTTGAATGACAATAAAAGTGCATTTGAATAACATCGATATATAAGTAACTAGATAATGTTGATAAGTGACTAGATAATGTTGATGATTATTGGAGGTGGGTGAGAACAAGAGAATATTAAAAATGAGAAAACAGAAAGGAAGAAAAGGAGTTGGAAAATGAAGAAAAAATTAAGAAAGAGAACAAGACGAAAGATTCAGGAAAACCTGAAGAAACAATACAACAAGCAACAGGGATAAAAGAGGGGAGAGACGTAAACATAGTGCGGAATTAAAGATAGAATAGAAAGAATAGCAGAAATTGATTGGTTTGAGGAAGGATGATGAGAATAGAAAGAAAAACTGACCATGGATGATTTAGAAAGATGAAACAGGGGTAAGAGTGTTGAGATGCTTGGGAGGGGATGACGTGTTATTTTAGTTCAAAGATGTAGACAGTATCCCCCTGTCGCCTGGATAGTTATTAATTTTAACATTCTATCCACACCAATAGAAGTACAGGAGACGATAAATGAGAAAGAAGATGGACAGAGGCAGGAAGAAAAGACAAAGAAAAGACGGGCGAAAGAGAAGGGGGAGAAGAAAAAGAAGAGGGAGAGGAAGAAGAAGAAGAAGAAGAGAAAGGAGAAGGAGAAAGAGAAAAAGAAGTAGAAGACCAGAAGAAAGAAGGGATAGTAGGAGAAGAGGATGAGAAGAAGAGAGAGGGAATAAGAAGAAGAAGAAGAAGAAGAAGAAGAAGAAGAAGAAGAAGAAGAAGAAGAAGAAGAAGAAGAAAGAGAAGGAGGAAAAGACGAGGAGGAAGAAAGGGAAGAAGAAGAAAGAAGAGTGAAAAACTAGAAGAAGAGAGTAGGAGAATAGGAACGAAATGAAGGGAAGGAAGAAAGATAAGAAAATAAAGAAGGAGCAAAATAAAAAAGGGAGAGAAAAGAAAAAGAAAACGAAAAAGGGAAATGAAGAGAAAAGATTCTTCTCATCCCTCTTTGCCTCTTTTTCTTCTCATTCTATCTCTGTTTCTCCTTTACTTGCTCCTCTATTTTCCCCACCTCATCATCCTTCACCAAATGCTTTCTCTCTCTTTTCAGTCTCAATCTCATTCTCCAGGCCTACTGTGTGATTTATCAGGGATGAAATCAATATTGGCATTATTCAAGTGGTATTCGGAAGGGAGGTAAACAAAACGCTTAATATTCCACACGGGGACCATGGCAGGGGTGCAATGAGATAGATACATTAGAGCCGAGTGCAGTGATAAGGGTGGTTTTGGGTTTGGGGCCCCAATAGGGGATGAGAGGCTTGGTTTATTTGGTAAGTTTCAATAAACAAGGAGTGATAGAGTCAGTCTGTAGCAAGGGGAATGATAATGTTCACAATATGGGGATTGCTTCATGCGCGTATGAGATGTTAAGAGGGGATGATGAGGGTTCAAGATTACGAAGAAAAGGAGTGGTGTAGGAGTAGGAGTGGGGTTGTGGAGAAGGATGAGGATAAAGAGAAAGAGGTGGAGGAGGAGGATGAGGGGAAGAAGAAATGGGTGAGAATGAGAATGTTAGACAAGGAGTAGATTGAAGAGGAGAAAAAAGGAGAAGAAAACGTTGATGATGGGAAGGAAGGAGTAGATTGGAGAGAAAAAAAAAGGAGAAGAGGAAAATAGGAAGAAGTATAGATAAGGAGTGGGAGGATACGGAAGAGAACAAGGTGGTGAAGAAATGGATCCCAATAATTTTATAAAACTACAATATTAATTTTAGAGATGTTTATGAACTACTGAAAGGTAGAAAACGCAAATTGTGAAACAAAATGACGGAGAACCGGTGAACTTTGAAAAGAAGGAGAGGAGAAAAATAAGAAGAAGAATAAGAAGAAGAAGAAGAAGAAGAAGAAGAAGAAGAAGAAGAAGAAGAAGAAGAAGAAGAAGAAGAAGAAGAAGAAGAAGAAGAAGAAGAAGAAGAAGAAGAAGAAGAAGAATTCAGAAAAGATGGAGAGAAACAACAGGAAAATGAAAAGGAAATTCATCAGATGAAAGGTGAGACTTGTGAGAAGAAAATAGAAATTTCATGTGTAGAGAAGAAAAAAGAGGTAGGGATTGGGGAAAGAGGAGAAAAATTTGAATAAAAGTTGGAGATCGAAATTGGAAAGGTGAATCGTGGAAAGGAATCAGATAGAAAACTCTTTAAAAGGAGACACGATAAAGACGATAAATGATGATGAGAATAGAAGAGGAAGAGGAGGAAGAAAAGGAGTATTGTGAGAGTAGATTAGATTGCTTCACTCAGGTAGATTACAATGATAACGGCTGATATTATAGTTTTCAATTATTAAAATACAACTTATTATTCAACAATAATATTGTGAACTACGGAAGAAAGCATTTATAGAAAGAGGAAGGAGGTGGAGAAGGAGGAGGATGAGGAGGAGGGAGAAGAGGAGAAAGAGGAGCAGGAACACAGAAAGAAGGAGGAAGACTAAGATAAGGGAGAAGAAAAATAAGTGGGGAATAATAACTATAAAGATTTTGAGTCAATACGAATGCCTTTTATTCTAGTGTTGATCCGACAGCGCCTAACACCCAATGATAAACAGTCCCAAATCTTGATTCATCTACTGGGCTTATCTGATATAATCACCTAATCCAGTACTCAAACATGACGCACATCGTTGTAGAACTAATGTCATTAGGGAGAGTGGTTAGGTTGGGTCAATTGATATATTGGCCTAAAAGGTTTTTGCTGAATCTGATGTCTTATATGTCCTTGCTTTATGGGAAATAGATGGGGTATGGACATTTTTCATGATTAGAAATCGAAATCATATTATTTGGATTAGTCATGGTGATGGATTTCGAAAAATAGTAAGCTATATAAAATTAGTCAGTTGAGTTGTTAATCGATATTGTATTGCAAGGCTCATATCACCCAATAGAAAATTATACTCAAACACTATTGACCATGTGGAATTGATTAAAAGAAAAACCCGTACTCTTTTAAAATTATTGTTCATTTATTTATTCAACTATTCAGGAGAGTAGAGGATAATAACACAGTAAAATGAATTATTTCAGAAAAAATTGATGTATCAATTTGAATGTAATTGTCCTTTCTACATAGACTATATTTTTCTCAACTGTAAATAAAATGTCTTCCAAATAGTCATAAAAGGTTACAGCATAAATTCTTTTGTTTATTGTGATTTCTATAATTCATCAAAGTATTTATCAAAGATAATTCATCTTTCATAGTATTCTGCTGAATCATTAATAATGAATTATTCACATTTGGTAGGCTTTATTATTAGAGTACATGCTTGTTATCATGTTAGGATTCACTTCATTATTGTTAAGTTCAAAATGAGTTATGTTAACAATCCCAACCACGGTTATAACAATCTTCAAAAGAACAATGCATAAATTATTGAATGAAGATAATAGTGATGAAAGGATAAATCAAGTATCAATGATTGTTCTTCAAATTTGGCGGGGGTTGAAAATTAATGACGTCACATCCATGACGTTTTGTTCGAAACCGTAATAACCGTTTACACTTTATAAGAAAGATGTTTTTAGAGGCGTAGAACTTTATGTTGACAATACTGTGTTCTGACACCAAACTCATCCTCCCATAGTCTGTCTACCTTAATTCAAATTTTGCAGCAGCCCAACACTGAATAAGCATTCCTTCACAATGATCCAATGCCGCCAAAGAAATTGCAATGTCAAACAATGTGAATGAAATAATGTGAATAATGTGGCTAATAAAAATCAGTAGATGATGTTTGTGAAAAGACAATGACAATAAAAATCGACTTGTTTCGTGACGTCTTTTTATCTTTGTATCTCTCTGTATAAAAGATGATGAATAAATGAATATGAAATACTCAGAACAATAAAAAATACTCGAAACAATAAGTAACTGAGTGTAAGCGGCACGAGTAGCTAAGTAAAGAGCTTAGATTGTATTCCAATAGCGTTCGTAGCTTAACTTCGAAGTGTGACTTATCGTTTGGGTGGGGTCAAAATCCACAGTTGCTTCTTTTTGAACCATACCGCTCTGTAAGTTCGATACCACTGTCAACTGTTATCTGGATGCTAAAATAGGTTTTGATTCAATGTCAGTATTTATGTTCTGATTTAATAGCGGTATTCATGTTGTGTGAATATTTATGTTACGATTGATGTGTTCGTGAAACTTAATCGTGTCTGACACTCCTAGGATAATAATGGATTATGGTTTGGACTGCCGATTGCACTAAGGTAAATTTTGAATTCAACCCTATGAATACAGAAGAGGTTCTTCAAAGAGCAAAGTGCGATTGAATCCGTTAAGTGACATCACGGTAGTATTAAATTCGATTGGTGTTCGTGCAATCGGTATTTAGAGTTTCACTTGAAGCATAGAAATCTTACATCTCATTGCCAATACTTTTCAAACTCCAAACATTGGAATACAGTCATAGTATTTTTACCAGACTGATAATACACATGTATGAGAAGATTCAAATTTCAGAGAATTTCAAATCTGAGACTTGAACATATATATTAATAAAGAGTAGAAGAAATTTACTTTTAAGTTGCTGTTTTGAGTATCGTAATTCTATCACATGATATACTGTGATAGCTTAGGAAAGGAACAATAGGAATATTCTAGAATTTGAAATAAAATTATTATCTTATTATCAGATTTTCTTATTGTAGAAACACTGTCCAAAGAATGATACACTACACCATAATTCATGAAGTTGCAAGTTATGATATTGATAAGACAATTTTATTGATATTGAGAATGGAGTTATCCTACACAAAAGTATAAATTAAATGTATCCAGTTGCACATTGTCTCAAGCAAGTTATCAGAAGAACAGATTTTGTTCTGTTTGATTTTATTTTGCGTTATGCTTCGATACAAAAAATGGCACCTCTAAACAGCCAAAACTGAAACACCTGGCTGTGAATAATACTGATAATAACTCAATTTTGATAGAGGAACAACAAAATTACAAGACATGAAGAAGAACAAGAAATGTAAGAAGTAAATGAAGAAGTAGAAGAAGAAGAAGAAACAAGAAGAATAATTACTGCAGAAGAAGAAGAAGAAGAAGAAGAAGAAGAAGAAGAAGAAGAAGAAGAAGAAGAAGAAGAAGAAGAAGAAGAAGAAGAAGAAGAAGAAGAAGAAGAAGAAGAAGAAGAAGAAGAAGAAGAAGAAGAAGAAGAAGAAGAAGAAGAAGAAGAAGAAGAAGAAGAAGAAGAAGAAGAAGAAGAAGAAGAAGAAGAAGAAGAAGAAGAAGAAGAAGAAGAAGAAGAAGAAGAAGAAGAAGAAGAAGAAGAAGAAGGTGAGAAGAAGAAGAAGAAGTAGAAGAAGAAGGGCGAAGAAGAAGCCAGAGAGAGAGAAGAGAATAAAAAATTAGAAACAATGGCTAAGGTTGGCGTCGACTGGAAGCACCCATGCTAACCATGCTGAGAGTGGCGCGACTCGCCTCCCTCTTCATTCAGTGGCGCCACTCAGGTCTGCATTTAATATACTATTTACTGTATATATAATTTGCTGTATAGTATACAATATACAGTAATATCATGTGGCAATGAGCACGCTTCCTGTAGAGGAAAGAGAGGGAAAGAGTAGAGGAAAGGTAGATAACAGGTGATAAGAGAGGAGGTGAGGGAGATGGAGAAAGAAATTGAGACGGAGAAGGAGAAGGTCAACGAGTAGGAGTGAGGTAGAGGAGACATAGAAGGTTAGTGAGCTGGGCAAGGAGGAGTTTGAAGAAATAGGTAAAGAAGGAGGAGAATCAGAATTAGAATAGAAAGGATAGTGAGAGCGTATGGCATAAAATAACAGACATGGAGATGAAATAGAAGGAAAATTGAGGAGAGAAAAATCCTAAAAGATAGTACAAGGGGAAAAGAGAAAGAAGATGCACCTTGAAGAATATCGAATTGGAAGAGAGATTGAACGGAAAAGTGATAACGGAAAATAAGAAATAATGGGGTGATGAAAATGAGAGAATGTGTTGATATTTGTAAGATAGGCGTGAGTGAATGGTACAGACACACATAATAAACAATAGAAAACTTTTGAAAAGCATAGGCAAGTTGAAGAATAGAAATATGAAGAAAATAATATTAATGAAAAGGAGAAGAAGCAAGAATGGAAGTGGAATCAGGAAATTGTAAATAGGGGATCAAAAAAATAAAAACAGATAGAAAACTAGGAAGAGAAGTAAAGAGGAAAATTTGGATTAGAATTTAAAGGGAATGTAGAGGAATCAAGAAAAAGACTGATGGAGAAAAACCGATAAAGTAGTGGAATCAAGATAGAGGAGGAAGTCGAATAAGCATTGTTTGCCGTTGAAAGTGATGAAGAGAAGGGATAAGCAGAACGGCGAGAAAGGAAATGACAGAAGAAGAGAAAATGAATAAGAAGAAGAAGAACAAGAGAGCATGTGAAGAGAAATAACTTTGGAAGTGATCAACAAGCGAAAACTAGACCATTGGTTTAGGAAATGGGTTGATTGAAAAAATAAAAAAAGCTAGATAAGGATAAGACCAAAAGTAGAAACAGAAGAGAAAAATAAAAATGATGAAAGAAGAAAGTGAGGAAGGAGGAGATGAGCTACCAAAATCGAATGAAGAGAATAAGGAACAGAACAAGAATACGAAAAGAAACAAGAATACCCTGGCTCCATACCCTCAGTCGAGACAGAAGAGTTCCCGCAATAAACATTCAACCAGAAACACACACACACACACCGACACACACATGCATATATCTGCTCTTTTACATGCGGTTATAAATTGATGACATATCCTATCCTATAGTCCACCAGCAGCCCCTTATAAATAGGCAATAGGCACCCATGAAGACTTATATAGGCCTCTATCTCTAATAGCTCACCTGCTGTAAAACTTTAATACGCCTTGCAACTTCTTCTCCTCCTTCTTCTTCTTCTTCTTGCTTCTTCTTCTTCTTCTTCTTCTTCTTCTTCTTCTTCTTCTTCTTCTTCTTCTTCTCTTCTTCTTCTTCTTCTACTTCTACTTCTTCCTCCTCTTCTTATAATTCTCCCTCTTCTCGCCAACCACCAGTCTCTCACAGACCGAAGACATGCTAAGTGGCGCTAGCAAAGAATTTCACAACTAGGAGTCAAGTATTTGTATTGTTGTGTTTTAGTGTTGAGTATAATAGGATTCTAGTAGTATTATTCGTCTACGAGAATTGGTTGGGTTTTACTCGTTTATGAGTTTCCAGCACTATTATGTGAAGAGAGTTCATGGTATCTTTCGAAGAAAGCAATTGGAAATTCGTATCACAATTGACTGTTCCGGAAGATTTTTGAGTTGAAATTGCAAGGATGGTTTCAAGTTAAAAAAATTTGAAAATCCACTATGCGATCGTGAGGTATAGTTTAAGCTAAGACCGCAAATTATACCAATTTGTCGAGCTATCATTTTCAGTGTCAAACGACGTACGAGCTGTAGGTGAAATATTACTACAAACATCAATAGTTGGAATTGTAACTTTTGAACAGATGAAGGGTTCCAATGCCATTCAAACAGAACAGTTTGTTGAAAGTTATGATAATCAATCCAAGCAAATAAACGAAGCTCATAGATCAAGATTATGATCACTAATCACAACAAATAATTTCAAACAAGATCGATTGATCAAAATATTCTGACTATCAGCCTAAACAAATTTGAATATCAAGCACTTGATAAATGAGCTAATTTATCACAAATCTAACGTGTAAACAGTTTATGCCACCTGGCGGCTAACTCTTAAACTAATGAGGGGCGTATGTTGATATCACGTTGTAGCTATACCCACGTGCTCTCTTTACTTGGAGCTAATGAGTTTGTTCGACTAGTTTATAAAACTAGTTGATTTCAATTAATTAATTTACAATCAACTGACGAACGTTGAGTGAGGTCATGGGCGAGAAACAAAGTAGTTGTACACGTTCAATGAGTAAAAAGAGCTTAGAATATAAAGAGCTTGGAGAGTAAATAGTATGGAGAGAAACACTGTTGATGTAGGTTATGGTTGACACAACGGCAAGGTGGTTCTCTTGTAGACTAGTCAATCCGTTCTAGATTGATAAACTTGTCTTGAATGAAGTGAAAGGCCAAATGAGCAGTTTCTGCCCGATTTAATAAAATTATTGTCTTACCATGATAAAATAAAAATGATTAGCAGCAAAAGGAGTAGCCACAAGAATAAAACATGAATCAAGAACAATAAGAAGCAGTGAAGGAGAAGAACAAGTGGGAAATTCAGAGGAATGTATAACGACAAAAAGGAATAATAAATCAAGAACATAAGAACCAGATTTGAATTATCTCTGATGCGAAGTAAAATAACGTTAAGAAGAAGAAGATCAAAACCATGAAGTATAAGGAGAAAAATAGGTAACATTAACAAAAAATCAAGAAGAAGAGGAACAAGAAAAAGAAGAAGAAGAAGAAGAAGAAGAAGAAGAAGAAGATGATGATGAAGAAGAAGAAGAAGAAGAAGAAGAAGAAGAAGAAGAAGAAGAAGAAGATGATGATGAAGAAGAAGAAGAAGAAGAAGAAGAAGAAGAAGAAGAAGAAGAAGAAAAAGAGAAGAAGAAGAAGGAAGAAGAAGAAGAAGAAGAAGAAGAAGAAGAAGAAGAAGAAAGCAAGAAGGACAGAAGAATAATGAAATACAGAGCAACAAGAAAAAACAGAAAAATTGAAAGAACAACGAGTGTTGATTATGCGTCCAGATAGCAGCATTTATTTAGAGGCGCCTCGCTTGAAGGGGGCGTGGCCTGAACGCTGATTGGCCGATACCATCTGCAAGTGGCCTGCCATTGGTCGACCACTTTGACAGGCCGTTAATTGCTCGCCTGACGCCAGACTCACAAGTCGGTTGGAATCTGATTTAAAATTTTGATGTAGGTGGTCGGTCGGTGTGTACGAGTGTGAGAAAGAAGCAAGCTGGTAAGAGAGTTAAAAAGAGAAGATAGAAAGAGAAGTAGAATGAGCTGATAGAGTGATAAGATGACGAAACGAAAAGAGAGAGATTGAGAGTGTTGGAGAGGAAGATACAGAGGTAAAATAGAGGTAAGACACATAGCAAGGGGGAAAGAAAACGTGAGTGAGGAAAAGGAGAGAAAGACAAGTGAGAGAGAGGTGAGAGAGAGAAGAAGAGAGAGATTGAATGAAGTGGAGGAGAAATACGGAAGACAGACAAGTGTGAATCAAGGAACCGTATAGGGAGAAAGAGTTCGATTGGTAAATTTTTAGAAGATTGGGAGTGAGGAGTGAAGTATTTAAATATTGATATATTCATGTATTCTCAGTTTAAAGTCCAGTTGCACAAAAATCCAATTTTAAGGACAGTGTGTATATGAAAAAGTGACAAAGCAGAGAGAAACTATGTGGGGAAATTGGAGAAAGATTAAGAATATTCACTTATCTCTCCCATGTTCTATATTTATGTATTCTTATTCATTCATGTGTTCTTATTAATATCATTATGTATTCTTATTCATGCGTATTCTCATTCTTATGTATTCTTATTTATAATTCCTAGTTTGTAAATGTTGAAGACAAAGCATTAAATAGTAGGAATTGATTTGAATGAATGTTTGGATATCCCAATCAATAAATTAAAGCATTGGGAAAGTGTTGGATAATCAGGAAGCCCACATTCAGTACTTGAAACAAATCCAATCTCCTGAAGCAACAGTAACAACTGCATAAATAGACTACTGGGTTTCTTCCTATAACACTGTACTTACATTCCTTCTAATTAAAATACCAGGCTTGAACTTAATTAGTGTCAACTCCTTTGTTTTCAAGTCCAACATTTCCAATTGAGTTGGAACTTTAATTAGACGATAATTAATTAAATTCGTTCGCAATTGTCTGACAATGGCGATTGAGGTGGAACAAGTACATTAGCACTTTACGTGTGCCGGTGAATAATTACTGTACGCTTTTTATGTTTGTAAGAGCTAAACTTTATCTGTAGCAGAATCGAACCATCTGTTAAGATCTGGTTTACGCAATTTTTTTTAAGAAGACTGTGTAAATTTCCACAATTATTTGTAAACTGTAACCGGGACTAAGTTTCTGGTTGTTTGAAGACTCCCTCAATAATATTCCCATTCATACTCTTCCATAATAAGTATCACTCAGCTATTAATACAGGTATGATCGTATGACATTCAAGATTTTCTGAAAGTAGTTCTGATTTCTGGTAATCCCAATGAACACTTTATGACCAGGTATTTGATCAATTTTGTATCAATCAATAAGGGGATGATTTTTTTATCGTACGGCTTTTTATCGGTGGGGAGACCCCACCGGGGTAGGTTCCACGAATTGAGCAGTTCAACATTTGGCATGTTCAACGTTATTCACGAAATTATTCAGTATCTACTTTTCGTTTAGTATTACAAAGTATACTGGTAACTTATTATGAAGCATTGATTTGATTTTCTCTTGATAAAATTATAAATAACAGCTATTAATATATTCTATAGAAAATATTCTTTCACTATGAAATCTTGATATACAATCATGTACATGCATCACCCTTTCACTCAATTTACTCATTTCTCCAGTTAAAAAAGTGAAGTTTTTAGAACTTGAATTATATTTAGGGAAGAGCAGGTTGAAGTCTTCAGACCTTCTACAACTGTGTAAAACAAAGAAGAAAATGCATGGCATAGCTATTATTGGACGTAATCTGATCAAACTGTAATGTCATCGAAGTGCAATGTCATTGTATGGAATTTTAAAAATGAGATCTATGGAGAAATATCACAAAACGTTTTTTTTGTACTTGAAGTTTTATCTACTAGCAACATATAGTTGTTAAAATGCTTTCGACATTATCTTCAGTTATTTGCTTCTTGGTAAGTTTAATTTACGTTACAACTGAACTCCATCACATGATTGCTGTGTAATAAACATTTATAGTAGAACAA